>SJYA01001578.1:1191146-1206523 GCA_006410615.1 Neotragus moschatus | reverse complement strand
CTTTCACACGGAAGGTAGGTGAGGCCTTGGAGAAATTAGGGGCATCTTGTAAATTTGTGCCATAGCTTGGGACCGGACACTAGGTCCTGCCCTGGCGTTCCCCGCTTTGGTTGGGGTGGTAGCCTGACCGCTCGGGTGTCTCTTACTTAATTTGGCCCTGCTCCCTGCGCCCATCCTCCTTGCTGGGAGCCCAGTTAAAACTCTCCCTTCTTGAGTTTCTTCTCCAGAAGGCAATGTCTTCTTCCTTTTCATTTTAAAAATTATTTTCTTTTGCTGTCAGATTCATTCTGACATAGATCAGGGGTGGAAAAGTGTGTGGTATAGAATAGAGTCATTAGTAAATCCATCTCGTTTTTTGTTTCATTTGACAGCAACACATTAAATTAATCCCTGTCCAAAAGAATCACATTAAGCGAGCTGTCAATGCTAATCCCCAGCTCATTGTTGCTACCTAGCTCGGGGTTGACTTTAATAGGTCGCGCTGACATTTGTTTCTTCAGAGACACATCGGTGACTTCATCCAGACCCAGATCTATTCTCATCAAAAGTGGAGGCACCTCACAAGTTTTCACAGACCCTGAATTCTCTGGGCTCCTAGTTTAGGATTTGGGCTCTTGTTGGAAGTACTGACTCACATTTTTACCTTAAACTCAGTAAAGATGGTTATAACAATAAAAAGAATGCAAGACAGAATCCTCTCTGAGTAAAACAAAAAGCTGATTTTTAAAAATATATACATTAAAAGTAGAGTGATGATTATTCATATACTTGATTTTAGCATCCTATATTAGCTTCTACTGTTGTTTACAGACCTGATTGTATACAAACCAGATTTTTTGTTTGTTTTCAAGTCAGATTTAAGATAAAACAAAAACAAAAAAGAATGGTTGAAAGAAAAGTAAATTGCATAGACTAGTAAAAGAAGAGGCAAGGATGAGAAAATCTTATAAAGATCTATAGAAGAGATAGATGGGAAAAAGGGACTTTACTGGCAACAAAGAATAACATCTAAGTAGTAATTTGGATAAAATGAATTTAGGCAGTATGAAAGCTAGGAAAAATTACATTAAGATTAAAGCAGTCCGTTAACCAACATTTAGAAACTATGACTATAAAGTGTTTTCTTTAAATGTAATCTCTCTGCCTCTCTCTCCCTTGTCTTCCGTATCCACCAACCTCCTGCCCGCACATTGATACGGATTTTCCAGCTCTGTGCTTGTGACATTTATGGATTCCAGATCTGACAATCATATATTAGCCTTTGTCTAGGTGGCTAAGAGAAAGCAGTGGATTGATGCAATCTTAAATCATTTAACCTGTTCTTAAAATACACTTCCCACCTGGTTATTCTTATGTTCTTAGAGATTTGGCAAGGTTTTTAAGATGCAGTGGGAGCTAAAAATTGAGAAATGGGCATCCCATCCATTATTTAACAAACTTATATTGAGTGATTAGTGTACAAATACTACAGATCCTTATATACCAGAAAAGAATTATGTTTATCCTGTTTTTACTAATTGAACCATACTTTTTTCATATGGCAGAGTGATACTGTAAATCTTTTTGTCAGGTGAAAAATTACCTCTGCCTCAATTTTTTTTTTTTTTAAATTTATGTTTTCAAGTAAATGTGGCACAGTTGTACCTCTTACTCTCAGGATTTTAGTTATTTTTATTTTCTTTTACTTTCATTACAATTTTTATTTCCTTTTGCTTCCTTCGTCTCTTCAGAGTTATCTCTGTATATAAACATTTTAAAGTTGCTTTCATATTATCCTTGTAATACACAGTTTCACTGAGCTTCTTATTGAAGGCAATTTCATTTATTTGAATGAACAACTGAGATTCATTCGGAGAAAATAGGTCAGGATTTTTTGGTGGTCCAAACAATAAGATGGCAAAGGATCAGTAAGAAAAAAGAACTATGCATGTATTCAAGAATCTCCAGACAAATGCCAGGAGTGTAAGGAGTAAGAACTTAGGTTCCTGTTGCATCAGTGGACTAAGACCTAGTTGACATTTTGGAAATTGGTAGGCTAGAGCAGACATGAATAGAATGTTAAAACTCCCAGGACTCCAGACTTAACAATGCTTTGTAGTCAGTACAATGTTATGTATACAGTAGGCACTCAGCACATAATCTTTACATCAATAGTGAAAGTGTGGGTAAACCTGCTTGGGGGAGGAAATGCAGGACTGGATGAATACAGAGAGAAAACAGAAGAGAAGGCCAGAGATGACAGAGACTTTGTTAGCTGTAGAAGTGGTCATGGTTGGTGCTTTGCTGGGTTGCAGTGACGTGGTGCTGGTGGTGAAGAACCCTCCTGCCAATGCAGGCAGATGCTGGAGACAGGGATTCGATCCCTGGGTCAGGAAAATCCCCTGGAGGAGGGCATGGCAACCCATTCCAGTATACCTGCCTGGAGAATCCCATGGACAGAAGAGCCTGGTTGTCTACAGTGCTTAGGTTGCAAAGATACAGACACAACTGAAACAGCTTTGCAAGCATGCACACAAGTGACTGAGGAGCTGGCTTTGTGGGACTCAAGGCAGAGGTTCAAGCCAGTAGACAATAATGAAGTGATATATGAGTACTTATCCCTTGGAAATGTATTCTTATGCACTTTTCATTGTATTCATGATCAGCTAGGAGCTTTGTCTTCAGGGAATGTGTATTTCAAAGGAAAAACATATATGTCCAAAGTTAGATAATTCATTATGTATAACAATATTGTGTCAGAAAATAACATTCAGTGATTGAACATCTGGGTGCACCTTGTTGTTCCCCTCTGCGAGGTCTAGAAGAGCTCCTCCCTTTCCTCTCTGCTGGATGGATGAAGTAGGGGATGCCCTGATGATGAACCACTGGTGGTGGACCCCAAGGCCACTGCTGGAAGCTGGGCTAGGATCTGGGGGTTATTGTTGGTTTGGTGGTGCTGCAATGGCAGTGGAGTTACAATGTGGGGAACCTTCTGCGGTTCTGGTAGAGTCAACCCCCGTCATTCTCTGGAGTCTCAGGACATTTCCTATACCCTCCCCTTTCCTCCTCTGCCCTGCAGTTATTGGCTTCTCTGACTCCAGGTGGGAGTCTCCTTGGTTTTCTCTTCCATGGCTATCTCAGGTGGTTTTTGTCTGGGTTTTCTCCATCTGTTGGTGAAACAGAGCCCTTGTTCATTGCTTTTGCCCTGTCTCCCATCAGACCTTGAGGCAAACAAAGCATTTTTTGATTTTTTTAAAAGGATTGGTTTTGTTAGTAATGGGAGTGTAGGGTACACACAGAGGTGAAAGGATAATCCCATTTTCTTTTCATTTATACAGTTACGTTTTTATTAAAACACAAATATATATATATACAAGGACCCGAGTCAGACTAAATTTCCAACTCCACTTTTCTAGATATTTGTCACAGGAGTTGGGGTAGATGTCTGGGAAGAATGGGCTTTTGAGAGGAGAGTAAGGATTAGAATAAGGGTGTGGGTACTGCTGGCGATATTTACAGATTTGACTAGGTGGGAAGTCAAAGGGAAGAAGTCAGCTTTGAGGCTTTTCCCTCAGCTCAACTTCTGAACCACAGGCTCCCCTCCCAGGACAACAGGGAACAGGGTGAGAAGTCAGACACATGAAATTGTTTCTAAGTGTTGATAATCTTCTCTAAGTGCTTGATGGCCTCTCATTACTGACCTTTGGCATGTTTCTGTGATATTGTTTTCTGGGTTAGTAGACCAGGCTATGGAATATAAAGAAGACCCAAGTCGGCTGAGAAAGGAGGTGTTCAAACTTATATACTTTTAGTTTTGTTCTATTGCTTCTAAGCGTTAGAAAAGACTGTAACTGACAACTACAACCCATTTTCAAACTTAATTTATATCTGTGCAATTTAGGTAGAAAGCCCCTGGGCAGGTACGGTAACTTTTTTCTGTGCCTGCCAGGGTACCGAGCACATTGAAAGCATTTAACAAATAATGATAATAATTTAAAGCAATGGGAGCGTTGGGTGTATAGGGAGATAAGAAACTGGAAAACTGGGGCCCACTAATAATTAATAATGTCTCAGGAGGTGGTCCCACTGTTTTTGGATTTTAAATCCCCTTGTTCAATTTCTTGCTGGAGTGAATTCTGCACAAAAAAGAATAATCTTTAATTTGATACTTAGTCACTTCAGTGTCCTGTGCTGAGCTGGCTAAGACTGCATATTCTTATGAAAATATACGCATTCATAATCAGTCTGATAATGTTGCTCCCTAGGGCTTCTAAATGCAAAAGCAAGAGATCATTTACTCAGATATGTGGCTTCAAAGTCACAGGATCTTCTGAGAAGTTCACATTTCTCATTTTTCACTTTTTATTCTTGGAACTGAAAGGAAAACAACACCATGAAAACTTCTAATTGAATACATAATGAAACAAGGCCCGGCACTGGCAAGTTGTCTTCACCAGGAAATAATTCTTGCCCCTTTATGTAGTAGACTCAAGTGACAGATATTTTAATAAAATGTCAGGGTAACTTGAATATGGCTTTGATTAATATTTGATTACTAATTATTTTGATGCCCCTTGTGCTCACACCCTGAAGATTTGGAGTCTGTCTTTATTTATGTGGGTTAAGATGTTTAGAGATCATAGGAAAGATAGCTCTAAGGACAGATGGGAAAGGGTGCAGATGACTCTTCTTGCCCCGGCCTCCCTTCCTTCAGTGTGTTATTTTCCTATGTGTGGTGCATGCTTTAGCACCAGCCTTGGGTTCAGGTTAGACTTTCCTTCTCCCTGTATCAAAGTTTGTGATTCTTTGCTTTTCTGAATTGACTCTACTTCATTTTATATTCTGCTTTCATAATGCTCTTGAATCCTTTCTCTCCTCCGTATCCTCTTTGCCGTGGTCCAATTTTGAAACTATACTATCTCTTGTCTGAATTACTAAAGTGGCTTCCAGAGTTGTACATTCAGTCTGGTCTTCTTGTATTAATAGTCCAGCCTTCACCCTGCTGTTAGAGGATTTTTTTTTTGTTTTTTTTTTTCCATCCTAAAGCACAGGTCTGCTTTAGTCTCCCCTTCAGTAAAAATTTTCATACCCCACCTCCCTCAGCTATTGGATAAAAATCATATACCTTGGCAGAGCATACAAAGATACTTTGTTATCTGGTCTCTGGCTATCTTCCCAGCATTATCAATAGCTTCCTCGCTGTGGATCTTTATACCACTACATAGGTCTATATATGGGCTGCTTTGCTTCATCCATATACCTTTGAACATGACAATCTGTTTGCTTGAATTGCATTTTTCCCTTTGTTTCTATGGAAGATGCCTACCTTTCCTCCAAGACTCACCTTGAAATTACCTTATTGTATTGGAGATGGAGATTATTTCCCACATTTTTTAAAAGCCAAGAATATTCTTGGATAAGTGAAGGATTAGGTCAGTTTCTCTTTCTAAGGAACTGATAATGGGGATGGAAAGAGAGAGTCAATTAGTTGGCTGTGGGTGTTGGATGAGTAAGGTCTCATGGTCTCAAGGGTTGATGTGGTCATATGTGCAAGCCAAGAGAGATGATCTGTAAGGAAAGGTAGGAAAATGGGCAAATTGCAAGAAAAAGCATGTGTAAGTGATGAGCAAAGAAATAGAGAGTGAGTGAGGACTTGTCTTGGTTCTTGGTGGCTTGTCAGTTCCTATTGGAGTCCCTTTTGATGCTGCAGCTGCTTTTTAGACACTCAAATCTATGCTAATATCTTCTTATTTAACTTGACCAGTTGAGTTTCTGTTCCTTATTATCAAATGATTCCTTATTAAGACTCATCATGCAATACTTTATAAAAATGATTGTGTATATGTTCATCTTCCCCACTAGACAGTATACTCCCTGAGGGTAGTGACACTGTTTTATTTATTTTGAGATTTCCAGCAATTTAGTCTCGCTGTGGTAGGCTGACAATATATGTTTGAATGAATGGAAACTAATCTCATTTTTTCAATGCCTTTTCTAACAAGGAGCTTATGAAATTACAAAGCTGGTGTTGCTATCACAGTGGATGATAAAATGTTTGTTCTTCCAGTCAATATTTGTATTTTAATAAGGGCCTTCTGGAATCAATCCTTCAAGGCACAGGAAAAGTTGTAAACCTGGGAACTTATCAGTACTAGATTTGATGGGCACTATTTTGGGAGCCTTTCAACGCCTCTAAGATTGTAACATACCTTTGTTCAGGACCAGCAGGGTGTAGGACTGCAAACAGAAAGAACTGTTTGAGGGACAGAAAGACTCCTTTCCAGTAGGACTGATGAAGTGGGCACCAAGACTGGGACCTCACTGCCCAGAACTGCATTTGCTTCCTTCCAAATGGTTTTATATAAACACAGATCCAGGAAAAACAGAAATACTCTTAGTGAAATCAATCAAAACAGTAAGTTACTTGAGGTAATATTATTAGGGAAGTTCACTTTGTGAATCAGTATATTGCCCTTTAGATACTGTTGTCTCTAATAATACATTCTCTTACACTTTCTGCATTGGTGTTACTGATAAAATGACAGAATAGACACTCAAATAAACCTCCTTTTCTATGGCATGAATTAAAGAGGATGCTTCTATATTTTAGCTGAAACTTCTTTATAGGAAAATCAAATGGAACAGATCATTGGAATTAGCTTGAGACGAATGTTTCCCTCTACCAAATTTGACCCTCCAAGATTTTTAGGTCATATAATTCTTGAGCTCCTTTTTGAATCATGAGAGGTACATTTTCACCCTCTTTTCCCTCTTTACAGTATTGTATTATTAATCATCCCCTTTTTTGGTTGGTACAATCAGGGCCNAGCTTGAGACGAATGTTTCCCTCTACCAAATTTGACCCTCCAAGATTTTTAGGTCATATAATTCTTGAGCTCCTTTTTGAATCATGAGAGGTACATTTTCACCCTCTTTTCCCTCTTTACAGTATTGTATTATTAATCATCCCCTTTTTTGGTTGGTACAATCAGGGCCATGAAACTATCATTTCTCAAGCTGCCATCCTCATTAACTGTCATTTCTGCTAGGGCAGATACCTTTGAGAACATCAGCCTTCATCAGGACCAGAATCTGTTTAACATGACTTCTTTTAGACAAATCTTTAATCAGAAAAGGCATCTTTCTTTATACTATATCTGGTAAATGTATGAGCACTAGAGTCTAGCTTTATCTGAGGACTCAAATTCTACTCGTGGTTTAAGATGGTGTTCCTTTTAACATTAAATGTAATAAGGTGGGGACTTACCTGGTGGCTCAGTGGTGAAGAATCTGCCTGCCAAAGCAAGAGAGACACAGACAAAGAACAGACTTGTGGACACAGTAAGGAAAGGAGACAGTGGGACAAACTGAGAGAGCAGTATGCAAGTATCTATATCACCATGTGTAAAACAGATAGCCAGCGGGCATTTGCTCTCTGACTCAGGGAGCTCAAATCTGGAGCTTTGTGACAACCTAGAGGGTTGGTATGGAATGGGAGGTGAGAGGGAGGTTCAAGAGGGAAGGGACATATGTATACCTATGGCTGATTCATGTTGATGTATGGCAGAAACAAATACAATGTTAAAGCAATTATCCTCCAGTTAAAACTAAATAAATTAAAAAGAGTCCTCCTGCTAAGCAGGAGACATAGGTTCAGCCCTTGGGTCAGGAAGATCCTCTGGAGAAGGAAATGGAAACCCACTCCAGTATGCTTGCCTGGAAACTCCCATGGACAGAGGAGCCTGGTGGGCTACAGTCCATAGGGTCACAAAGAGTTGGACAGCACTTAGTGACAAAACAACAGCATGATAAAGTGGAGGTGCAGCTGTTGGATAAATACTTTAAAATGTTAACAATGTGCTAAATGAAGATGTTATTACTTCTCAGGTTGGATATTATCTTTCTGTAGATACCATGCAGTGACATAGGACTCTCACGAATCTATTCTTTTTTCCCTATATTTAAGAAGTTCAGTTAATGTTTGTTTAGGAGTGATTGCTTCCCAGGCTAGGATTGGAGACAGGTCAGTTTTAGGGGGAAGCTTAATTTAATGGTTGAATTTAAGGAGAGGGGAGAAACACTTTCTTCTTGCCCACTCCTCAACCCATCTCACATCTAATGGAGAAAATAGTGAAAGCAGGTGGGGAAGAAGAAAGCAAGACCTGAATGAGAGTGAGGTCCAGTTCCAGAGAGCTTTTCATGCGTTTGGAACAAGCGAAATAAAAGTAGCCCTTCACACACAATTCAAACTTTTTATTTAAATATAACAAAGCTATCAAATATGCCATCTTGACAACAGCTAATAGCTCTTTATATTTTAGACTTTATTTACAAAACATCCAAACATTTCTTTCCATTCATATCCAAATATATTGTAACCTATGCTTTATGTGACCTCAGAGGCCATTTAATTTATTTTCCTCATTGTGCAGGAGAACAATTGAGTAATCCGTTTTATAATCAGGATGATTATATACTTTATTGTCCAAATCTAGACACTGAGAATAAAAGAGGTTGTTATTCATAATACCCTAGGACAACACGTATAAACTGGGAAACTAGGATTTATGAGCACCTTGATAATAAAAAATAGAAATTAAGATTGCCAGATGGCTGAGTCATTAAAATTAACTTAATTGCCTTTTTAGTGTTCTGCCATTATGACTGAGGGAAAAAGTTAAATTGGCTATTCTAAAAGTGCTAACATTTTTTTTTTGATCATTTATTTTGTACCAGGTGGTATTCTGAGCATTTAATTCATAAAAATACGATGAATCCTCATAATAACTCCATGAAGTTCCCACTCTTTTCCTGATTTGACAGATGAGGAAACGAAGATCTAGAAAGGTTAAATTACTTGTCCAAAGTCATAAAACTAGTAGCCAAGAGAGCTGAGATTCAAACCCAGTTCCATTACCTCCTGAGTCTCATGTCTTAATCATCACCTTATTCTGCCTCTCATGTGTCTAGGATCCATGGTTGTGGAGGTGGGTCTTTAATAGGCATTTGGTAATCGATGCTTTTGAACTGTGGTGTTGGAGAAGACTCTTGAGAGTCCTTTGGACTGCAAGGAGATCCAACCAGTCCATTCTAAAGGAGATCAGCCCTGGGATTTCTTTGGAAGGAATGATGCTAAAGCTGAAACTCCAGTACTTTGGCCACCTCATGCGAAGAGTTGCCTCATTGAAAAAGACTCTGATGCTGGGAGGGATTGGGGGCAGGAGGAGAAGGGGACAATAGAGGATGAGATGGCTGGATGGCATCACTGACTTGATGGACATGAGTTTGAGTGAACTCCAGGAGTTGGTGATGGACAGGGAGGCCTGGCATGCTGTGATTCATGGGGTCGCAAAGTCGGACACGACTGAGCGACTGCACTGAACTGAACTGAACTATAAACTAAAATTCAAGATGCTATTTAGTTTCTCTAAGATAATCAAATTTTTTTCTTTTAGGTTTTCACTGTACTTGACCATTTTGCAAAAATACTATTTTTCTATCTTACTATTAAAAAAAAGAACCTCCAGTTTTAAGTTAGGAGGGAGATCAGAGGTTATCTAATTCAATCTTCTTTATCGGGTGAGCAGTCAAGGCTCAGCATCTTTCATATCTATGGAAGTTCACTTAGGAGTACAACTGAACTGGAACCCAAGTTTCCTGCCCCTCAACCTGCAGCCCTTTCAGTAGTTTTGCATTCACTTAAAATAAGAAAAATTAATATACCATGTATTGAATACAGAATGTTCTCTATAAAACTATGCTGAAAGATAAAAGCAGAAGTATAACTAAGGAAGATGTAATTTTTCTCTAACAAAGTAACACATTCCTGTTATGCACACAAAGAACCAGCCAAAATCAGCAAACTGCCCAAATAATTCTAAATTCTAGTCTAGCTTCTGTCACTGTTTTTGTGCAGTATTTGGTAGGTCAGTTCACCTCAATGACAGTTACCTTA
This sequence comes from Neotragus moschatus, assembly GCA_006410615.1. NCBI lineage: Eukaryota > Metazoa > Chordata > Mammalia > Artiodactyla > Bovidae > Neotragus > Neotragus moschatus. The sequence continues at coordinate 1,196,589 of SJYA01001578.1, read as the reverse complement.
TGTTTAAAATAGGAAAAATAATGTCTTTACTCTCTGAAGCAAGAAAAAGGCTGCCTTTAAAAAAACATACATTAATAATTTTGAAATACATTTCAAGTTGGAAGGGACTTGAAAATTCCATGTTATGAGCATACTACCATGTTTTGATAAGAAGCAAATTATCTAAAGTACTAACAGTAATGGTTAAATAAGGCAGAAAATCTTTAAACATGGTAGTCTCTGTTTTTGCCTTTGGTTTCAATTCTATTCTTCTGGATAGACCGAATTAAATAAATTTCCTGTATATATGTTTTCCTGTTTTGACCACATTGTTGTTCAAAATAAATTGTATTATAAAGCTGCAATAAGTTTCCCGAATTTAGTAAACGAAGGTAAATAATTCAAGCAATTTCTCCTTGACTCTCCTTAGCTCAGAGGACTATTGCCATTGGTCACATTAACTGAGTAATTACTAAATTTCTATTACTTTCTAGTATTACAGCTGAACCAAAAGTAGGAGAGCATGAACACTGAGGGTAAACTGTGAACAAATAGAACTGTATTTAATTTTTTCGTGTGTGCATATGTTTACGTATTTTAGAGTTTAGAGGCAGACTTTCATTTCATGTTAGAAAAATAAAAATGAAGGAAGAACCAAAATAATCTATTTTGGAGTAATAGCAGTTTTTAATTAAATGCTTAAGTTATGATATTAGAATAGATATAACCCCAATCTGTATTTCAACTTCAGCACATATAAGACTTACAGATATCATAAAAATTTTTGATACTTTAAAAAAATAGGAAGTAACATTTAAATCTATTTGACAGGATCTGTTTGCTGTTCCTCGTTTGCATTATCTGTCGTACAGAATACATAAAATGCATGTTCTAGCTATTTATTAAAGACATATCTTGAAAGCATAGGTTTAAGTTAAAGAAGTATTTTTTGAATAGAAATATTCCTGGCAGTTGGCATTTCTTTTATGGTTTTGATTATATCTTTATTTTAACCATTAGAGGGCACATTAGTTCAAGAAAAATTAAAATCACAGCAACAAGAAGAAAATAGGCTTAGAAGTGGTAGGCAGAGAAAATTTCTGTATTTAACTGTGCTTATTTTCACTCATTTTATTGTCACTGGCAACATAATCTATTAGTTTTTTTAAATCTGGAAAAAATTCAAGTGTATATAGTCCCGTTTAAGAAATGACTCTTCACTTTTTATTGCTAGCTACTACTCCTAAGAGAATGAAGTTGGCCTAGTTGAATTTGATGAGGTTCACTATTATGTGACCAAGAAGGACATAATAAATCATGGCATTTGAAGGACATCCTGAGTTCAAAGGTATGTATGATTAGATTATTATGAAGTAGGTAAATGCTAGTCCCTGGTCTTGTAGTTATTAAAAAAAAAAAAATGTGTGAGTGAAGGCAGCTTCACCACAAGTATTTATAACCTTTACAATTTGGTACAAATTATAGAGAGAACAATGGATGGCCCCAGAGTGAACACAAGGCTTTATTTCACTAGAAAGACTTGACTGGGGTCATAAACTGCAAGAGGGTAGGCCCCTCAAGTGGCTTATGAATGACTGCCCAGTCCCAGAATGAGTTCATTTGTTTTCAATCTACAGCAAACTGTTATTATTGCTAATGTTCAGTCTTTTGCTCTAAGGCTGCAGGCTTTTAATCTATAAAGGCTGAAATAGATACTACCTAGTATTTAACAATGATGCTTTTATTATGTTGAGTGAAATGAATGCATTACATGATTAGTTCATTAATTTAATAAAATTAATTGAGCACCTACTAAGTTTCAAGTTCTAGCATGGGTTGTAGAGAATAAAGGCAGCTTAATGTATTGTCCTTAGCTTGACAACACAATTTTTTATTACCCTGTGATTTATGAGAAATAAATCAACAAATAACTGTAGCATACGATAAACTTTATTTATTAGTGGGAAAAACAGGAAAGTGATCTGTCAAATCTACAATAAAAGTATTTTACATTTTATTTTTAAGGGAACAGAGAGGTTAGGCCAAATCATTAGTATATACTATCCTCAGTTTATGCAGAACTTTGGTAACATTTTTTTCTGAGAGTCAATTATACAATAAATTGTAGTAATTAGTGGCATAAAACAAGGTAATAATGTAATTAAAACCAAAATATTTACTTGCTATACAAGATACTTTTATGCATCTTAATTCTGCTCCTTGCAAGCTAATAATACTCTATAGGAATTTCTGTGTGGCTTTTACATCTGGTGGCTGCGGAATTAACATGTACAAAGAGAGCTCGGAATTATGCTTTAATTATGATTTGAATGATGATTTGAGTCTGAGCATGAGTTGTCAACAGAATTGTGAGCTGGGGAAGAAAGAGATAAGGATGGTTAGTGGGATAAAAAGTATATTTGCAGTCACTTACTTTAAAGTGCCTTTTGTTTTAGAAGAACTAATTAATGTTAGGAATTAATTGGTTTAGATTCTTGATTTTAAAGTTATCACTTGGTTGCTACGATGAAGCCTTTACAAAATTACTACATGATTTGCAGTGACAGGAACGTTTCGGTTGAAAGGTAGAAAACATAATTGAAAAGCCAGCTTTTGAGTGCCTGCTTATCACCCTAATTGATAGCAGATGAGCCCGAGGAGCTAAACGTTGTAGTTCAATAAAAAATAATAATAATTTAGCTGGATTTCACATTATGTTGCATAGTTTCCTCTAAAGGCTAAACATTATTGCTAATGTTTTGATAAAATACTAGGCTTTCAGTGGAGCCTAGTCAGTATGTATTAACTATCTACAAAGCAGTCATGAAGTCAAAATTATATACAAAAAATAGATCCAGGTATAGCATCTGAAAAGCTTTAAGGTTTGGGTAACTAAATTAGGGCATTCATAAAATCCATCCATAAAGAATGATGTTTTAGAGGTATGCTTATTGATAACAGAAAACACATTACAAAGCAAGCTATACAGTATGAGACCTACTACTGTAAGAAAAAGCAACATATATAAGAATGGAAAAAATCAGAAAGGATATATGCCAAATGTTAACAGTGGTCATCTCAGGGGGTGGAGTTATGAGAAATTTTCATTTTTGTTAGGCATATCCTAACTTTCTACAGCAAATATATTTAATTAGGATATGTTAATATTCAAATCTGCCTAATGTTTATCAGGAAAATCTTTACATGACTTTAGAATACAACTGTGTCCTCTTTCAGGTATCTAGTTGGTCCCAGTATATATTTAACAATTCTTATTTATTCATTTAAACTCTGTTTTTATATTTACATATTTTATTATAACAAGTATTGAAATCTTAACATGCAGCAAGGATGAAATGAAAGGAAATAGATACAAATTGTACCACATTTTGAGTCTGCACACGAGGAGGATGGTAGACCTATTGGTAGTGAAGGTGGGGACTGGTCAAACCAATCACCTAGGACAGAAAGCGTGATTTTCCTTTAAAGAAAGATGACAGGCTAACGAACACCCTGGCTGCTTATTTCTATAAGCCAGTAACCCTTTGAGTGAAGAGAAAGCATGGACCAATTGTTCTGCTCAAGGAGAATTTATTTTCTAATTTTTATTTAAAAGAAGAGTAGCTTTCGGCAGGTGTATTTTCAGGGCACTGTTCACATCAGTGTGAACAGTTGGGACACTCATACGAAAATCAAATGAGATGGGCAGATTTGAGTGGAGGTTAAGTAGGAATTTTCATCCATGGGAAGAGCAGAATAAGCCTCTAAACTATGTACTCGAGAAGCAATGTGCCCCCCAAAACACCCACACAGATTTACATATGTGTTATAGTGCTCAGTGGCATCTGTACTCTAGGTCAAACAAGATCAAGCTACACAGGAAAAGAAAAAAGACTGCTTTGCTAGTTGGGATTAATAGCTAGTCACAAGGTGAGCATTTATTAAGTTGTTGGAAGTAAATGTTATAAAATCATAGTTTAAAGGAGGAAGTTATGTTTCTGGGGACCCAGTATTAAGCTCCTTTTTCCCCTCTCTGATTAAACGAGATACTCTAGTGGGGTTTTATTTTTTCTGCTTCATAGGCTGTCTTCATTCTGACTTGTGGAAAACAGATTTTAACTACTAGTGAATAATCAATTTTCTGTTACAATTTTATTAACAGTTAGTAATTAGTCTCACAATTTTATTTAGAACATTGGTTCAAATATCTGGCTGTAATTTTTTTCAGCCCAAATGAAAATTTGTAAGCCGTGTTTCAAATTGGTCCTTTGACCGACGAACTGATTTTCTTGAGAGAGAAAGCTTAGAAAATTTTCTAATTAGTGCTAAGACCTGATTTTCTTTGGCTCACTGCTTCATGTATTCTACTTCTTCAAATTATGCTGTAGGAAATGTCTTTAGAGGTTGGTGTTTTCTATTGATCTCTACAATTGTTCTCAGTAATTTAGAAGTTAACTGTGCAGTGATTTTTCAAGAATGCGCTGGAGCCTTGAGTCAGCACACACTCCTCTCCGCTGAGCCAGGGGGCAAAGATCTTTGTAGCCTATCGTTGGCTCCAAGCATTAAGAATGGGGTGTCTGGCTCAGTTCATTTCCTCTGTGTAACTTTCCTGTCCTTTCTTCCTGCAGTTCAGGCCTTAAATGCCTCTTCCTTTATAAGCTGAGAAGGGATTTGTGCAGCATGAGCTTACCTGAGAAACTAAAGATCATTAATTAGAAAGGTGCTTCTGGGCAACAGGAAATTTTTCATTGGAAAGGTTTCAAATCTAAGAAAGTAATTAATTTCTCTGTGGAAGGGGATCGCATTTTTCTCTTCTGATGTCCTTCCTTATTGCAATTGAATGGTTTAAGGCACAACAGAGGGAATACGACTCCTCTTTCATTAACCCTCACAGTTTGGCTCCCTCTTTTCTGTCTCTCTCCTTTCCTCTTCCATTTCAGCATTAGCAGTGCCTTCTAGGGATTTAATGGGATGTTTTATTTTATTTTTATGAAGGAGAATTAAGGAATATAACACAATAAGTATTTTTCATAATGTGCATATACTGTCAGAAGGAGTTTTTAAAGACAAAATATTCCTCTTTATTAAAAGAAAAATGACAAAATAGAAAAGATAGTTATAATCCATATGGTAAAGTTTTGTTAAAAGGAAAATGACAAGTTGCAAATTTAGTTGCAAAATATAAAGTTTTGCCATCATAGGTGTACTATGATGATCAAAATAAGGGGAAAAGAAATGGGCTGATATTTCAAAGAAGAAATAGAGGGAGCTGAAACCCATTGCTATTGACAACCAAAGAAATTAATATTGAAATAAGATACATTATGAAAGTTTATGTATTATATAGGTATGTATGTGTCATCTATCATTACTACTGTTATCTAGTATTCATGAATTTCTATTTTATTCAATAGATTGTGATTCTTATTGTAATTATTTTCATGCTCAAATTGACCACCCAGAT
>SJYA01001578.1:1156346-1191002 GCA_006410615.1 Neotragus moschatus | reverse complement strand
TTTTTTTTTTTTTTGGACATGCTTCCATCATTGTTTGGAGTGCTTTATTAATTTCTGATATAAAAAAGTTGTTTAAGGTTGATCTCAAACTTTTCCTGCCCCAGACGTACATCAGTATTTCTGCAAGGAGCTCTTGCTAAACTTGTGTGTATTTGTGTATTAGAAAACCATGAGCTCATGCTGATATCTCTGATTTTAATCCAAATTCACAAAGTTCTTTACTTGCCTTTCTTCATTCCATACTTGCTTTTCTTTGCTTTTCTCTTCTTATGCAGTGAGAACTCTGGCTTCTCTCAACATCAACACATTTGCTCATTTGCTTATCCCTTCAATGCATATAAAATAGTTTAAGAATTCATACACTTTACCACCACAAAAACAAACCTACTAAGATGAGGTCCAGATTTGTTTGTAAATTTTACTCTGTGTGTGTGTGTGTGTGTGTGTGTGTGTGTTAGTCACTCAGTTGTGTCTTATAAATGATTGTGATTGTCCCCTGAGACCTGCGAGGCTGGTGGGCACTGTCTCCATGTTCTCCCTCTGCTCTGCCCCAGGTCACTGGTGTCTCCTTGGAAGGAGCTTGTGCACACATCTGGTACTGTAGCTTTTGTGATTGCAGTTCAGAGGATGAAGTCCTGATAGTCCACATCTGGTAGCCAGTAGGACTTGTGGTCATGGATCCCACAGGACTATAGGAAACAGAGAGTTCCTAACTGGCTATCACCCCAAGGCTCACTGCAGAGTGGGCAGACAAAATGCCCAGCTCCCAGTCTTTCTTTAAAAGCTGCTGCCTAAGTGTTTGGCTTCCCATCAGCCTGCATCTAGATGCTGATGGAGATCCTTTCTTTGGGACACTGACAGGTCTTGGCACAGCTTCAATTTCTGGAAATCCTAAGAACAAAAAAGGCAACTTGGACAGTAACAAAAGATTTGACAGACAAATGAGCTAGGACCGGGCTGTAATTTTCATCTCCTAGATAAGACCACTGCATCAAGATGGAGAGGTGGCTATTTTACCTAATGAACAGAAACCAAGGTCAAGGAAAATGAAGAAACAGAGGAATATGTTCCAAACTGAAGAATAAAACTCCAGAGACAGACCTTCATGATATGAAGATAATTAATTTCCTTGAGAAAGAATTAAAAATAGTGGTCTTAAAAATGTTCAGTGAGAGTGGAAGAATGCATAAATAAACTGAGAATTTCAACAGGGATAGAAAGTGTAAGAAAATACCAAATGGATATTACCGACCTGAATATAATAATTAAACTGAAAATTTTAATGAAAGTGTTCAAACTTGTAGCAATCATAGATCAATGGAACAGGACAGAGACCCCAGACATAAACCCACACATAATTTTTGACAACAGTAGCAAGTACAAACAATAGAGAAAAGATAGTCTCTTCAAGTAATAGTACTTGGAAAACTGGACAGCCACATGCAAAAGAATAAAAACTGGATCCCTATCTTATACCATATACAAAAATCAACTCAAAATGGATCAGAGATCTGAAGCCATAAAATTCCTAGAATAAAACATAGAGGGTAAGCTTGTTGACATCTTTTTTGGTGGTGATTTTTATGGATTTACCACTGGAAGCAAAAACACTAAAAGCAAAAATAAATAAGTGCTGCTGCTGCTGCTAAGTCGCTTCAGTTGTGTCCAACTCTGTGCGACCCCATAGATGGCAGCCCACCAGGCTCCCCTGTCCCCAGGAATCTCCAGGCAAGAACGCTGGAGTGGGTTGCCATTTCCTTCTCCAATGCATAAAAGAGAAAAGTGAAAGTGAAGTCACTCAGTCGTGTCCGACTCTTAGTGACCCCATGGACTGCAGCCTACCAGGCTCCTCTGTCCATGAGATTTTCCAGGCAAGAGTACTATAGTGGGATCACATCAAACTGAAAAGTTTCTGCAGAGCAAAGAAAACCATGAAAAAATGAAAAGGCAATCTCTGGAATGGGAGTAAATATTTTCAAATCATATATCCTATAAGAGATTAATATCCAAAATATATAAAGAACTCATACAATTCAATAGATTTTCATTGAAATCTATTTTCATACCATACAAATAACTCATACAATTCTTTGATTTTCATTGATTTGTCTAATTTGTCAATCAGGTGAAATGCTGGGCTGGATGAATCACAAGCTGGAATCAAGATTGCTGTATCTGAAAGGAGCTAGGGCCTCTTTTGGAGAAGGCAATGGCAACCCACTCCAGTACCCTTACCTAGAAAATCCCGTGGATGGAGGAGCCTGGTAGGCTGCAGTCCATGGGGTCATAAAGAGTTGCACACGACTGAGCAACTTCACTTTCACTTTTCACTTTCATGCATTGGAGAAGGAAATGGCAACCCACTCCAGTGTTCTTGCCTGGAGAATCCCAGGGACAGTGGAGCTTGGTGGGCTGCCGCCTATAGGGTCACACAGAGTCGGACATGACTGAAGCGACTTAGCAGCAGCAGCAGTAGCAGAGAGCCTCTTGCTGAGAGTGAAAGAGGAGAGTGAAAAAGTTGGCTCGAAAATCAACACTCAAAAAACTAAGATCATGGTATTTTGTCTCATTACTTCATGGTAAATAGAAGGGGAAAAAGTGGAAACAGTGACAGACTTTATTTTCTTGGGGTCCAAAATCAGTGCAGATGGTGACTGCAACCATGAAATTAAAAGACACTTGCTCCTTGGAGGAAAAGCTGTGATAAACCTGGACAGTGTATTAAAAAGCAGAAACATTACCTTGGCGACAAAGGTCCAGATAGCCAAAGCTATGGTTTTTTCCAGTCAATTCAGTTCAGTCGCTCAGTCGTGTCCCATGGACTGCAACACCCATGGACTGCAGCATGCCAGGCCTCCCTGTCCATCACCAACTCCCGGAGTTTACTCAAACTCATGTCCATTGAGTTGGTGATGCCATCCAATAGCCGTGTACAAATGTGAGCGTTGGACCATAAAGAAGATTGAGGATAGAAGATTTGATGCTTTCAAACTGTGGTGCTGGAGGAGACTCTTGAGAGTCCCTTGGACTGCAAGGAGATCCAACCAGTCCATTCTGAAGGAGATCAGCCCTGAATTGAAAGGACTGATGCTGAAGCTGTGGCTCTAGTACTTTGACCACCTGATGCATAAAGCCTGCTCACTGGAAAGACCCTGATGCTGGGAAAGATTGAAGGCAGAAGGAGAAGACAAGAGAGGATGATAGAGAGCATCACTGACTCAACGACATGAATCCAAGCAAACTCTAGGAGAGAGTGGAGGACAGGGGAGCCTGGCGTGATGCAGTCCATGGGGTCACAAGAGTTGGACATGACTCAGCAACTGAACAACTAAAGAACCAAAACTTTGATTTGAAATTTTAATCCCTTTTTCCCTAATTCTCTGCATCTTTAATTTCTACTTTTATTTTTATCTCCATTTTTAGTGCTTGTTTCTAGTTCTGAATTGTAAATTTCATTTATTTTTATTCTTTTATTTTAATTAATATAGATATTCAAGGCTATGAATTTTCTTATATCCACAAGACTCTGCCATGTAGTATTTTCATTTTTAATATTATTCAGAAGTTTGGTAATTTCTATTTTCTTCAATTTTTTCTATGAGTTGTTTAACAAAATAAACAATTTCCAGGTTGGAAGCCTTTTTACATTTTTAATTGTATTTTTCAATTATAATTTTATTGCATTCTGATCAGTGTTTGTTGTTTGTAACATTTTTACTTTATGTAACTGTATGATGTTTTCTTTGTCAAATAACATATTAATAATTTTGGTGAATTTTTCATGTGCACTCTAAGAGAATTTATTTTTTATTTCAAGGATAGTATTATATATATTTAAAGACATACCCAATTATATTGTTTCAATCTTCTATGTTCTTATTTATATTTTTTCCTTTTATTTTGTACTGAAAGTGCGTTTCCATCTCTTTTCCTTATGTCATCAATAGTTCTTGATCTGCGCTAGAACTTTATGTGTTATTTGGGGTATAGGTATTTATAACTGTCCTATCTTTGTGAACTCTGGCTTTTAGCATTGCATAGTGCATTTAGTTTTCTTGAATGTTGCCTTTTGTCCTAGCTTCTACTTTATATTAGGATTATAAACCCTACTTTCTTATTGTTTCCATTTTGGCATTCTTGTAACTGAATTACAAAGAACTTTTGGAAATTTTAATCCAGGAAACAAAACTGGTAAAATCAAATCTTAATTATCTGTGTTTTAAATAGAGGATCATCAGAAGCATAAAATAACACTTATGTTTGTCAGTGCAGGTATGCCTTCTTTTAAAAAACCCAAAACATAAAATATGAACTTATAAAGCAAAGATACTATGACAATAATTTTGTTATGCATTGTATAGTTACTTTGTAAAAAAATCAGTGATATATACTTTTGAGTAGTAACTATCAAGCTCAGATAAGGCATAATTTTATTTATAAATAACTGTTTGAGCTTTTTAATTGAATTTAATACTGATAACATCCATTATTTTGAAAATTAAACATTTAAATGAAATATACATATATTTCAGAAGAAGTCTATTTAATCCCTTTGTTTTAGAACAGTAACTATGTTTATTCATCTCTAGCTTTTTATGTAAGCTTATAATCTTTATATGGTTGTAATCAATGAGTTATACCACATTTTCTTTGTTTTAATTTAGCATTATGTCAAAGAATGCACACAATTTGTGTGTGTATGTATGTAAATATATATATATAAATAAAATATTTAACCCTTTATTGGCATCATATAGCCTATCAAGTCAGTATGTGTGAGTGTGCCTTATTTTGGCTGCACTATTCTTGGATCTTAACTGTCATCTAGATCGCTGAAGCAACTCATCTGGGAATTTTGAAATAAGAGTTCAGTAGATGAAAGAGGTGGAAAGTATGAGTATGGGAGATATGGAGAGAAGGGCATTCCAAGCAGTGAGTTACCCAATCAAAGATACTGAGATGCAAACCCAATAGACTATTCAGACAATGCTATATATTTTCATTGTTTGGAACTCTTAAGGAAAAAAGGATAAGATTTTGAGGACCTTAAATTCTAGATAGACCATGAGAATAGTAATGAAAGAATATATGATGGTCTGATTTGCATTTTAGAAAATCATTATAATAATTATAGGGGCTTCCCTGGTGGCTCAGATGGTAAAGAATCCGCCTGCAGTGTGGGAGACCTGGGTTCAGTCCCTGGGTTGGGAAGATCCCCTGGAGGAGGGCCTGGCAACCCACTCCAGTATTCTTACTGGAGAATCTTCATGGACAGAGGAGCCTGGTGGACTGCAGTCCATTGGGTCTCAAAGAATTGAATACGATTGAGCGACTAAGCACATAATAATTATGTGGAGAAAGGCTAAAATGGAATCTAGGGTAGAGAAAGTGGAACTATTTAGGAGACTATAAATCAGGCATGAGATGACAAGGGTCTAAGCCACAATGGCAGTAATAAGGATGGAGAAATAGGAAGAGAAATCAAGCAGGATTTGGTCACTAATTGGCTGCAGTCGGTGAGGTGCAAGAAGGAGATGAAGATATGTCCCATTTTCTAACTTCAAGGGTAATAAGTATTTGTCTAATGAATGAACAGTGTGGATAACAGTATTAACCAAACTTGAGAGTTAAGATAATGGTTTCAATTTAGGTGAATCTAAATTGTCGGCGCTGGTGTCAGATGAGGGGATGGATATATAATGATCCTGGGAGTCTGGAGAGGGGTCTGGGTGGAGCTATAGACTGGGCTGTCAGCCCTGAGCAGTTCCTTATGTTCAATTATCATAGGGCATGTCTACCTAGGTATTCTATTATCACCTGGACTTCAACATAATCCAGTTCTAACTCATCAGCTTTTCCCCCAAGCTATTGTGTCAGCTCCCTCGTGGCTAACTGTGGTACTGTTAAACCACTCACCTCTAGACTCTAAGCCGCAGATGCAAACTTTATGCTTTTCATCTTTATCGTTATTGCCAAACTAGACTTTAACAAGTCCCACAGTTTCTTTCTTCAAAATTTCTTTGTAGAATTACCTAGATGCCCAGAAATCTAGTTTCAGTCCTTACTCGGCTGCTAACTGGAAGATAATCAACTTGTACAAGCCATAGCACCTTACTAAGTCCTCATATTCAAATCTGAAAAAAAAAAAAAAAGAGTTTGACTTACATAGTGAATTCTCATATAAGTTTCTGAGTCTATATTTTTTCTTGCTGATTCTGATACTACTATCTAGGTTTATGTAACTGCTCCCAAACTTCTGTTCCAGTTTTTAGTGTTATACCTATTTTAGGTTAAGTCCTTGTTCAAAAACTAGTCTTGTGGCTCCCTTTTAGCTATTGCATCAAGTCTGACTTCTTTGTCTAGTTATCAAGGTTCTATAAAATGATTTCTACCTAGCTAAGCTTATCCTTCATTACCTTCTAACATCATCTCTTATCTCCAGTCAGTCTAGACTTCTGACTGATTTCGTCAAATAATTTGATCATGATATTTTCTCCATTTGAAAACCTAGGACACTTCCCCTGAATCCTAAATTATTTTTCAAATATCAACTCAAGTTCTCTCCTCCAGAGAGATTATACTCACCCATTCCGTTACTTAGCATTCACCTTTTCTCTGATTTCCAAGAACAGCTGTGTTCTGTGATGCAATTTAGTACTTAATCCATAGGTTTAACTTTTGACTAATTTCTGTGTGGGGACCATCTTCTGTATCTGCTACCACTTCACAGAATATGAAACCTAATGTACCATAAATACATGCTGGTTTATTAGCTTTCAGGAGCACACTCATTTCTTAAAATAAGAAATAGGCTATAACCTCCATGTTTGAGATAGCAAAACAGAACAACAAAGCCAGAGCTCTGTTGGAGAGATAACCTGTAAGATGATTTCAAAATCATATGCTACAGTGGACATAGGTAATTGAAGAGCCTAAATAGTCTATTAAATAGAAAGTTAACTCAAATTATTTTTTATTGTATTTATATGCAGTTGCCGGTTTGGGCGCTATGGGTCAAGTGTTGTCATTAGAAGTTGTGCTTTTAGGAACTGAACTGTCTATGCTCTGATAAAAGCACTTTAGTTTTAAGGATGTCACTTTTAACTACTGAAAGTATCTAGTGCAATTTCAACTTATATATATTGTTTTAACAGGTCAAGGTTTCAAATAGATTCTATGAATTACTTGAAGAAAGCAGCCACAAAATAGGCCATAAATTACTTGATTATGCCCCAAGTAATATTTTAACTGAGTTTTTGAAATTTAAATGCCTCTTTGGACTTAAAAAAATTTATTTCTATTACATTATATTTCAGAAGAGAAGAGAACTTATCAGCCACTGCTCATCTTTTCTCCACATCTGTCATCAAACTCTTAGCTAGTTTTGTAATTATTATTTAGTACTTTTATATCTTTTCAAGGCACCCTGAAGTAATATTAATTATCATGACAAGCTTGCAGTAATACTGTTTGATTCTATAAGACTTTTTCTGGTATCTCTGAGTCTTTGGCTGTCGTCTATTTATAAGAAAGTTTATTTAGCCGTGACACTGCGAAACTTCAAAAAGTTTAAAGTCTCCCAGATTAACAATGAACCACAGAGCAAAGACGGGCCAACCTACATGCAGAATTTAAATGTAAACCCTCATGGGCTGAAGATCAGCTTCTAAAGAGAACCATGATTCATAACCATAGTCTATGTTCTCTAAGGTTGAAAAAGTGTCTAGACTCCTGAGAGCAGGTGTCAGCAGTCTTTACCACAGTGGTTCTCAGTGTAGCAGAAGTTGTGGAAAACCCTATCAAGGATTAAAAAGCTGAAGGGGACAAAGCTGTCTCTCAAAACACAAGAGACCCAGAGAATATGAAGTATGGCAGAGACCTCATGGTTTCCATCTGTTCAAAAACCACTTGGGTAAACATTTCAGTTGGTTTTCATTCCCTACCCCCCATCCTGCTGGTGTTTGCTTACTATTCACTGCAGCTGCATGATATATTCTTATTAACTGAGAAAAATCTGCTTTTTGATAATTTGGATGTGATTGTACAGCCACTTGTCCTCTAATGATAATTACACATCACATACTTTATATTTTACAAAGCAGTGTCACAGACATTATTAATATGATCCTATGACAAGCCTGTGAGGTAGGTAGGGCCAGAGGCTATTCTAGTCATGAATAAGTTGAGATTCAGAGCAGTTAACTGATTTTTTTCCTCGAGATCACATATCTAATAAAATGCTGTTAGAACTGGAACCCAGGTCTCTTGACCTAAAGTCCAGAGATCTTTCTATTATTCTTGGATTTGTATTATCAGGCTTGTTAATCATCACATTCAAAGGGGAAAATGATGATAAAAATGTGAAAGGATTCACATTTCATTGAAAACAAGGATGAGGACTGAGACTCCCTATATTGCCTTTCTGATTCAATCATAGAATTGTAGGATTTGATAATCAATAGAGCAATGAATTGATAAAACCATTTTTTGTTATTACATACAAAGCCCTACTGTTACCTAAGTTCTTGATTTATGGGATCCTGGAGAATAATGCGTCTTATTTTCAAACAGTTTTGGGGTAGGGAGGCTCTGGTCCCTCTCAATATGATTCTTTCCAATATCTTAACTTCCCTCGTCACGAAATATTTACCATCTAATCTAAATCCTGACTGCTGTCATTTAGGCATACATCCTTTTGGTCAGTAGATGCTCGTGTACAATTTTTATTTATAGCTTTGGAAGGGAAGAGGAAATATATTTGAATGATTTCTGACTGCTGACAAGCCCNGATTATGCCCCAAGTAATATTTTAACTGAGTTTTTGAAATTTAAATGCCTCTTTGGACTTAAAAAAATTTATTTCTATTACATTATATTTCAGAAGAGAAGAGAACTTATCAGCCACTGCTCATCTTTTCTCCACATCTGTCATCAAACTCTTAGCTAGTTTTGTAATTATTATTTAGTACTTTTATATCTTTTCAAGGCACCCTGAAGTAATATTAATTATCATGACAAGCTTGCAGTAATACTGTTTGATTCTATAAGACTTTTTCTGGTATCTCTGAGTCTTTGGCTGTCGTCTATTTATAAGAAAGTTTATTTAGCCGTGACACTGCGAAACTTCAAAAAGTTTAAAGTCTCCCAGATTAACAATGAACCACAGAGCAAAGACGGGCCAACCTACATGCAGAATTTAAATGTAAACCCTCATGGGCTGAAGATCAGCTTCTAAAGAGAACCATGATTCATAACCATAGTCTATGTTCTCTAAGGTTGAAAAAGTGTCTAGACTCCTGAGAGCAGGTGTCAGCAGTCTTTACCACAGTGGTTCTCAGTGTAGCAGAAGTTGTGGAAAACCCTATCAAGGATTAAAAAGCTGAAGGGGACAAAGCTGTCTCTCAAAACACAAGAGACCCAGAGAATATGAAGTATGGCAGAGACCTCATGGTTTCCATCTGTTCAAAAACCACTTGGGTAAACATTTCAGTTGGTTTTCATTCCCTACCCCCCATCCTGCTGGTGTTTGCTTACTATTCACTGCAGCTGCATGATATATTCTTATTAACTGAGAAAAATCTGCTTTTTGATAATTTGGATGTGATTGTACAGCCACTTGTCCTCTAATGATAATTACACATCACATACTTTATATTTTACAAAGCAGTGTCACAGACATTATTAATATGATCCTATGACAAGCCTGTGAGGTAGGTAGGGCCAGAGGCTATTCTAGTCATGAATAAGTTGAGATTCAGAGCAGTTAACTGATTTTTTTCCTCGAGATCACATATCTAATAAAATGCTGTTAGAACTGGAACCCAGGTCTCTTGACCTAAAGTCCAGAGATCTTTCTATTATTCTTGGATTTGTATTATCAGGCTTGTTAATCATCACATTCAAAGGGGAAAATGATGATAAAAATGTGAAAGGATTCACATTTCATTGAAAACAAGGATGAGGACTGAGACTCCCTATATTGCCTTTCTGATTCAATCATAGAATTGTAGGATTTGATAATCAATAGAGCAATGAATTGATAAAACCATTTTTTGTTATTACATACAAAGCCCTACTGTTACCTAAGTTCTTGATTTATGGGATCCTGGAGAATAATGCGTCTTATTTTCAAACAGTTTTGGGGTAGGGAGGCTCTGGTCCCTCTCAATATGATTCTTTCCAATATCTTAACTTCCCTCGTCACGAAATATTTACCATCTAATCTAAATCCTGACTGCTGTCATTTAGGCATACATCCTTTTGGTCAGTAGATGCTCGTGTACAATTTTTATTTATAGCTTTGGAAGGGAAGAGGAAATATATTTGAATGATTTCTGACTGCTGACAAGCCCTAATAACTGATAGTTCCAGACATTGAACTGAACGTCCTTTGACAGGGATGGCTATTTTGAGGAGAAAAGACAGAAACTAGCCAAAACTTTTTTTTTTCAAGCAGGTGTGATTTTATGATGACATTTTATGACAGAAACTAACCAAGTGTCCTTTATATGGTGTATGATGTTATCAGCTCCTAGCCTGAGATTTCTTTCTCATTATTCATGTTTATTTGACTTAAAGCAAATTAAAAATCAGACAAGAATATTGTGATATAATTTTGATTTTGCAGATGTAATAAGACACCTGAGTAACTTCAGAGAAGTCAGCTTCTTTTATTTGTGCTATTTAGTTCTGTTCTGAAAAATGCACTTGCATTTTCAGAGGAGATATTGTGCTTCGCAGTATGGCTTGTGCAATTTTGAGCACTTGATCTGCACTTGATATTAATGGCAAACAAGAAACCTCTGTATGTTACAGTTATTTTTCTAGCTGCAAAGATTTTAAAAATAGGATTTTAAAAATTAGTCTACTCTGAACTGGAGTTCTCTGACTACAGTGCATTATTGATGCATTTCTTTGAATTTTTTTCTTCAGCCTGTGGAGTAAGTGGTGTACAATTCATGGAAGGAGTTTATATTTTTCCATTCTGAAAAGACTTCTTTCTGAAGGCCCAGTTTGTTATCATGCATGTTAAGTGCCAAAAACAGATGTCACACTAAGTGAGGTCCAATAACACTTGTCACCTTTGTAGCTTTATTTTGGTGAGTGGTCCGCTTTCCATTGCAGCAGATGAATCTGACCCTGACCGAGTCTGATTGGCCCAGTTGTGAACATCAGACCAAATGGCAGCATTTATTAACTGACCGTTATGTCCCTTCCAAACTTACCTCCCAGCTGCTCTCACCATTATGCCTTGTACTCAACATTCAGACATGTGTGTGAGAAAATGATCTATTTAGCTTGGGGTTTCAAGATGGTTCTTGATGATCTTGCCATTGTAATTCATTTTTTGAAACTTCAATCTGTAACCTCTTAATTTAGGATGATGCATAGAGAGCATATACTGAATATCAGGCTCAGCTTCTTTAAAAATTTTTATTCCTTTATTTTATTTTTGGCTGTGCTAGGTCTTCATTGCTGCTCAAGCTTCTCTCTACTAGCGGAGAGGGGCCTACTCTCTAGCTGCAGTGTGTGGGCTTCTCGTTGCAGTGCCTTCTCCTGTTGTGAAGCATGGGCTGTAGAGCACTTGGGCTTCAGTAGTTGCACACGTGGGACTCTAGAGCACAGGCTCAAATAGTTGTGGCACATGGCTTTAGTTACCACATCATGCGGAATCTTCCGGACCAGGGATCAAACTCCTGTCTCCTGAATTGGCAGGTGGATTCTTTGAGCCACCAGGGGAGCCCCAGGCTCAGCTTTAAAAATGATAAAATGGGACTTCCCTGGAAATCCAGTGGTTGAGAATTCGTGCTACCCCTGCAAGGGGTGCTGGTTTAATCCTTGGTCGGGGAGCTAAGATCCTGCATGCTGTGTGGTATGTTCCCTCCCAAATAAAGAAAAGTAAAGAGCAAGACCTAAAAATTGATAAATTATTCAAAAATAAATTGTAAATTGTATCTCACAAAATACAAATCACAGGCTCAGACAGATAATATAGCCTTGATCTGATTATGGTTCTTGGTGACAAGCAATAGTTTTAAGCTGGGAACCATGCACATGTTCATGGCCTTGCGTGTGTATGATAGGTCTCTGTGAAGACCCTCTGCAAGGGACCGTATCAGTCAGGGGTTAGTTCACAGCAGGACTACTAGAGTATTGTGGGAATAGGAGATTTCTTATAGCAATTAGACCTGAAACAAACATGGGAGAAACTGGAGAGTAGGGTCCAAGGAGCTGGATGATCCAAGGAGCTCCTAACCAATTTGCCTGAAGTGCTGGCTGGATAAACACGTCAGAGCTTACAGGGAAGTCGGTGTTGACTGATCTGGGAAGCTAAGCTCATCCAGCTGCCAAGTGGAACCATGGAAAAGTCTTCGGGAAACTGGAGTCTATGTGGTTACTCCCGCTGAGGGTCTACAGTGGAGCAGCTGATGATGTGCCTGGGGCCACTGTTGGCCAATAGGGCCATCGGTTGTCAAGAAAAGCTGGACGTGGAACAAAGCAGAGTGAGAACAAGCTGGCACTTACCAGACTCCTCTGCATCTGCTTGCTACTATGTCAGACTGTGGTCACCTTCCAAGAGTAAAAGCTGTTGGCCAACTTTAACCTGGAAACCTCAGGGTTCTCAGCCAACCTGAGTGGACAAAGCATAGCATGGTATAGGAGTGTCAGTTTCTACAGGGCTATGTAGGAAAGAAGAGTCACTGTTTGTAATTGAGAACCGGCACCATCCTAGTAGTGTCATTTGAGGGCGATTGAAAGGTAAACCTGTCGACCATCATCCCTCCATCTACCAATCAGTCTTCAGTGGTGCCCAGGGTTCTTACCAGTCATCTCCACTTTGGGTTTAAGTATTATATCTATAAAAATTCCCAGTTAAAATGAAAACTCTTACTGGGAAAATTAATACTTTAAACCTTGTTAGTTTATCATTTATATAAACATGTCCTTATCACTTTGCTGGCCTGACATCTGAGAAGGTTTGGGTAAGGAAGACAGAGAAAGCTCCAGTGTCATCCTGGAAGTTAGGGATGAGTTGAGTATCTTGGTAGAAGCACCTATACATATATAAAAGGAGAAGAAAGAGTGCAAAAGTAGAATTTGCCTACCTAATTGTATTTCCTGGTAATAATTCTGCTTAGAATTAGGCTCTCCACTATATTGCTCAAGGGTGAAGTACTTGTGAGATGTTACTATTCATATTTATGTTCATGAAGTTAACATGAGAATATTTAGAGTCATGTTCAGTTTGCAAAGGTATATAATTGCAATGATTTGTTCTTTAGTATCAGAAAAATCAACTTATTTTTAGGTTGCCTGGTCTTCACACATATTATTTTCATCTAGCACTGCTTGATTGCATTATAAATCTTTGGATATAACCTTAATAAGACAAGGGTGTTTATTAAGTTTCCCTTCCCTTCGTTTCTTTGCTGATGTGGCTTTAAACAACACGCAGTGGTGATTTCTGTCTCTGACCTCTGGCTAACTGTGATCTCCTGTGATTGGGCTGAGTGCTTTCCTTTCATGGACAAGATTACAGGCAGAGACGGGGGCCCTGGAAGCAGCTACTCGTGTTCTGGTTACTGTGAGCTGGGAGAAGAGTTAGGCAAACATGATAGATTGACATCGAGGACATCTGAGGTGAGCAAGTCCTTCTAGTTTATACATGAGGCAGTAAGATAAATTAATAAGGGAGAGTGACAGTCATTTATTCTGACTGGCATCAGCAGGCATCTCAACTAGGCTGTCGACAAAAGGTCACAACTCACCTGCCATCGAGACAACCAACAGTGAGGCTGGAGATGATTTGTTTTCAACGATTGTTTAGATACTTTATACTTTGTGGCAACAGAAGAGTGTCTCTTTGCCTTTCCCTCTTCTTCTCCCACCCCTGGACTCTTTAGCTCACTTGTGAGCATGCACGTGCTCTCTCTTTCTAAAAACATGCAGAAGCAATAAATCAGCCAGTTTAAGAAGACCCAGCCAGCCCAACACAGATCGATTTCACAGGGAAGTCGATGGGCTGCTAATAGAATTACAACTACCTGTCAAAACAGGGAAAACATATCTGTGACAGTGACAAAGGGCAAATCAATTTAAGAAAGGATTTTTTTTTTTCTTCCAGAGACAGATGTGGAGTACATGGGTGTCTCTGAGTCTGTAATTACGAATAGAAACCATATACTTGGACCGTTAAAGCTAAGGTTATGTCAATGATTCTTCCTTCTTTTCTAGATTGTCTGGTCACTGTAGCAATTTGCTCTGTAATAGAATAAATATGTAACAAGAAGCTGCTACCTGAAAACACAGTCTTTTAATTTTGTCATACACAGTAAGTTGGTTTTGTCCATTAAATAAATTATATTCTCACAAACTTTGCATTTTCAAGTTTCCTGTTGTGTCTCATTTCAGACAAGGAGCTGTACATTGCCAAGGACATCTATCTGGCAAATTTTTATCTTCTCAGTTAACTTGATCATTTTCAGAGGCCTTGTAAAACTGCTGGCAATGTGACTTTGAGTAAGAGAAATCTTTTTTTCTTGCAAAGATTCCCTTTGCAAGAAAAAACTTCAGGCTTAGTTTCTTGCAAAGGGAATCTTAATCCTAAATAGAGCTTCCAGCCTAAACCCATTGTGTATAAACATGAGCCCTTTTCAGACCAAGGACTTGATTTTTAAAAACAATTTAATATGAATTAACTTAGCACTTAGCACAGCACCATAGATAAGGGGCGTGGGGGAGAAATGTTGCTGTTACTCAACATTTTTTTCCAATGTTATGTGCCAGCCTGGATGGGAGGGGAGTTCTGGGGAGAATAGACACATGATTATATGTGGCTGAGTCCCTTGGCTGTTCACCTGAAACTACCGCAACATTGTTTATCAGCTGTATCCCAATACCAAATAAAAAGTTTAAAGTTTGGGGGAGGGGAGAAAAAGAGAAGATTAAAACATTTTCTTGTGATTAAAAAAAAAGAACAAAGAAAATATTGTGTGATAAGATATATATTTGATTTCTGCTCCCATTTCCTAGCTTATAGCTTCTAGAACCTTCTGAGTTTTTGAAGTGACAAATATTGTTTTGTATGCTAAGAAGATACTTGTGGCTAGGGCATTCCTGTATAACCTCGAAAGCAGGCTGATTGTCAAAAGAACCAAACAAGTGATTAAAAGTTNGCTCCCATTTCCTAGCTTATAGCTTCTAGAACCTTCTGAGTTTTTGAAGTGACAAATATTGTTTTGTATGCTAAGAAGATACTTGTGGCTAGGGCATTCCTGTATAACCTCGAAAGCAGGCTGATTGTCAAAAGAACCAAACAAGTGATTAAAAGTTGGGACTTCCGACCCCACCCTCTGACCTCTGGGGGAGGGCAGAGGGACTGGAGGTTAAGTTAATCACAAGTGGCTGGTGATTTAATCAACACTGCTTCTGTAATGAAACTTCCATAAAAATCCTAACAGAAGTGATCCCTTCTGGATTAGCGAACACACGGAAGTGCTGGGAAGGTGGCAAACCCTAAGAGAGAGCATGTAGCCCTGTGCACCCCCCACCACCAATAGGATGCTCAGTGCTTTGCTTCTGGTTGGCTGTTTCTAAGTTGTGTCTTTATTGTTGCTTTAATTCTTTGTGTGTGGGTGGGAGGAAGAAGATAATGACATATTTACTGTTTGATTAGAGGAGAGTTGGGATTTTATTTATTTAGTTAGCTGGATTGGGACTTTCATTGGAAGTCAGATTCTTAACCACTGGACCATCAGGGAAGTCCCTCTGAGTTATATCTTTGATAATAAACATGTAATAGTAAGTAAAACACTTTCTTGAGTTTATTTATTTACTTATTTTTATTTTTTGGTGGCACCACATGGCATGTAGGACCAGGGATCAAACCCAAATCCCCTGCATTGGAAGCGTGGAGTCTTAACCATTGGACCGCCAGGGACGTCCCCTCTTTCCTGAGTTTTAGAACGTTAGCAAATCTGAGGAAGAGGTCCTGAGTACTTTATAGTCAGTTTGTCAGAAGCACAGGCAATGATCTGGGGAGGTCAGTCTTGTGGGACTGAGCCCTTTACTTAGGGGTCTGTGCCAGCTCCAGGTAGTTAGCGTCAGAATTGCTTGGTGTGGAAAACGCACACATTGGTGAGGTGAGTAGAAGAAAACAGGAGGTTTTCCCTTTCAGAAACAAAAAGTACTCCCCACTTGCAAGGAAATCTAACCTTATTATAATCAGGAGGCACACTGGGTCTTAGACTCACCAATTCTCAGTGACCAAAATGTACCCTCTTTGTTTTTTTCTTTTTTTGATTTCAAAGCAAAGTTTTTATTTATTTAAGCAATTGTCACTATTATGACATAAGTTAAATTCAACCCAATTTGGGCCTTGCTGGCCTTAGCATAAGATTCCTGGATGAAATCAGGTTTGGAGAAATTTGAAAAATTTAATACTTTATGTGACCCTGGAAAAGTCATTTAACCACACCAAACTGTTGTTATTTTATGAATAACAATAATAGTTACGTAGTTACATTAGATTATTAACATAGTAATCCTCATACCCTCATTTCTGCTCCCTCCCTGGAGAAGAGCTGCTTTGTGGCAGTGGAAACATGGTTCTGGAATCAGACACGTTTTCAGTTTGGTGTGCTCTGTGTGTGTGTGTGTGTGTGTGTGTGTGTGTGCACTAAGACGCTTTAGTTGTGTCCAACTCTTTGCGACCTTAGGAACAGTAGCCCTTCAGGCTCCTCTGTCCTTGGGATTTTCCAGGCAAGAATGCTGGAGTAGGTTGCCATTTCCTTCTCCAATGGATCTTCCTGACCCAGGGATCAAATCCATGTCTCTTAAGTCTCCTGCATTGGCAGGTGGGTTCTTTACCATTAAGGCCACCTGAGAAGCCCATTTTGGTCTGCTACCTGCTGCTTATTGGCTATAAGACTTAGGTAATGGCTTAGCCTCTGGATGTGCTGGTTTCTCTTCTGTACCATGGGGCCATTAGTAGTACTTAACCTCCTGTGGTTGGTGTGAGGAGCAACTGGGCTACTGTGGAAATGCCTTGGCTCCAATGCCGAGGGGAAGAGACCCGCCATCATTCCTTCTGTTATCTCCCTTGTGCTTATGACCAGGCCAAGGAGAGAATGAGCTCACTGACCAAGTTTTGCTCTAGAAGCTGGGGCAAAGTCTCCCCATACTGTGTTTAAGTTAACAGACACATAAGAACTAAGCTTGCCTCTCCCAGCTCCATATATACACTCTTCCCTTGTCCTGTCTTAAAAATCTGTGCCTTCCATTGTCATTTCCATCTCCACCTTTCGACACCTGTCCTATCCCTGCCTGGAGAACTGGTTAAGGGGGCTAGGAAAATGCTGGTGGTATCTCTGCTGCCTTGTGTTTGCTGGGTGGTGGCATCTGCCACTGGGGGCCAGCAATTCAGCCTCTTGTTTCAGTTGGTCTTTGCTGACTCCCGTTCTCATCCACACGAACTCATTCATTCTCCTGCTGCTGCTGCTGCTGCTGCTGCTAAGTTGCTTCAGTCGTGTCTGACTCTGTGTGACCCCATAGACGGCAGCCCACCAGGCTCCACCATCCCTGGGATTCTCCAGGCAAGAACACTGGAGTGGGTTGCCATTTCCTTCTCCAATGCATGAAAGTGAAAAGTGAAAGTGAAGTTGCTCAGTCGTGTCCAACTCTTAGTGACCCCATGGACTGCAGCCTACCAGGCTCCTCTGTCNACCCCATAGACGGCAGCCCACTAGGCTCCCCCAACCCTGGGATTCTCCAGGCAAGAACACTGGAGTGGGTTGCCATTTCCTTCTCCAATGCATGAAAGTGAAAAGTCAAAGTGAAGTTGCTCAGTCGTGTCCAACTCTTAGTGACCCCATGGACTGCAGCCTACCATGCTCCACTGTCCATGGGATTTTCCAGGCAAGAGTATTGGAGTGGGGTGCCATTGCCTTCCCCGAGAGTAGCCCCTGCCGGCCACAATTAGAGAAAACCCGCACGCAGCAACAAAAACCCAGCACAGGCAAAAAATAAGTAAAGAAATTTTAAAACGAAACAAAGAACCAGAGCCTTTTAAGACCAGGCTGAGAAGTTGAGAGCCCATCCTCCACTGAGCCTCATATTTGGGGTAGAATAAAGCAACGGAGAGAAGCGAGGAGACCAGTTTACCAGCTGATGGACGAGGTCATGAGCAGGGTGGAAACAGAAAAAAATACACAAGAAATATAACAAGAAATTTCCTTCCAGTTCCAGAGTTCATCTTGGGGATAAGGAGAATATACAGCTGACTGAGGTTTCCAGGGAGGCATTGAGGATAATGATGGCAATGACATTAAGAGTTTCAGTTTGGAATCTGAANTACCAGCTGATGGACGAGGTCATGAGCAGGGTGGAAACAGAAAAAAATACACAAGAAATATAACAAGAAATTTCCTTCCAGTTCCAGAGTTCATCTTGGGGATAAGGAGAATATACAGCTGACTGAGGTTTCCAGGGAGGCATTGAGGATAATGATGGCAATGACATTAAGAGTTTCAGTTTGGAATCTGAAAAAGCATATATATATATGTATGTACGTGTGTGTGTCTGTATACATACGTATATGTGTGTGCATATATATGCATATATATATACACATAACTGAATCACTTTGCTGTACATCTGAAAGTAACACACACTGTGAATCAACTATACTTCAATAAAATAAAATAATATAATAAATAAATAGCTTAAGAAAGGAAAGGAAAGGTTGGAAAGGAACATGTTTTCCATTTTAGGATGTGTGAGATTTAGGTATTGGCTCGCACAGAGCCGCACACGACTGAAGCAACTTAGCAGCAGCAGCAAACTCCCAAGGAGGGAGGCCAAAAAGAATTTAAATGAAGGACTGTAGTTTGGGAGACACCGGTCTCCAAATCCTCAAGGGTAAATTAAATTTAGACAAGATCAGTAAGTTCTCAACCCTGGCTGTGTATTAGAACCTCCTGGTGCCTTCTGAAAGCACAGATGTCCAGGCTACACCCCAGACCAATTAAGGCAAAATTGTGGGAGGTGGGGTGGGGNCACAACCTGGTGAGGAATGATAAAGGGTTAGCGATGTGGGAGGCTTCGGAGGAGGAGAGACAAACTCCAATCTGATTTTGAGAGGGCCCAGGATAAAAGGAATCAGGGTATTCAGTGCCGTTAGGAAGTATTCTTCAAGAAGACCTCCAATGTTTAAGGACTCTGGCGCTCAAAGGACCCCAGGACACTGGAGGATCTATGGGTGAGTGGGCTGCGCTGGACTGTGGAGGCACATGGCGTAGCTGCAAGGAAGAGACCAGAGAACAGGGCTGAAGCTCCCTCGTGAGTGATGCTGTATCGTAGGCCAAGAAACTCTCTTCTCCTGAAGGTCCCTGGGATTTGCTGAGGAAATGTAGATAGTGATTTAGAAGTTAGTTTTCATTAACATCACTGTTCACCAAAATCAAAATGAGAAATCTGTGCAGGGAAGGTGTTAGCCAGATTAGTAAATAACGCGGATTCTTGTTAGCTGATTGGTTCATATGGAGCACAGTGGAAGAACAGCTAGCTTGGCTGGTATGTAGGTTTCATTTATCAGAAAAAGTAGGCTGTGGAGTCTAGAAACTCCTACACAGGTTTCACCTAAGAGTGTGACTAATGGCACAGAGGAGCCTGAAAGAACAGGCACATTTTAGAAGGCAGCTGAGTAGCACCCAGCTGCAAACAGATTATACTGAGGGATCTGGTGATTAAATGTGCTTTTACGGAAGAACTTTGCAGAAATAATCTACATATGTGTCACAGCTCTGTGTTTACTGTTCAGGATGTCATTTATGCTTATGTCTTTCAAAAAATTCAGGGTTCTTATTTGATTATATTTTTTAATGCAAATCTGCACCTTTATTCCCAATGAAATGAGTGAACTGTAATGGACTGGGAGGGAGAGATTTCTTTTACTTTGATTTTATATATAAAAATAATTAAAATAACATTTTGTTCTCTCTTCAAAAATTTACTCTTATTCCTTAGAGTTAATTATCTGCCAAACAATTTTACCACAGAAAAGTCAAACCGAGAATAAATATTTTATTTTCCAGTGGAAATGATTACTTGACTGTGTCCACTCTGAATCAAATCACTCCTGAGCTGTTTCCTTTTTTCACCCTGACTGTCTTCTGGACGCGCAGAGCCAGCGCACCCTCTCAGCTGTCGTCACGCACCGATCACGCGCCACACTCGCGTGGCAGCAAAGCATGCTCCCTTCGTCTATTAACCTAGAAGGCGATCTTGCACTTTCAGAATTCAGAGAGTGTGCAAATTCTTGACTAACACGTCTGTATTTTTAAAAACAAATTATGGATGAAGAGCTAATGGAGAGTATGCGAGGTCTGTTTATAAAGAAAGATCAAACCTTTAGATTTAGGCCCACCATAATTTGCTAAGATGACCTCTCTTTAAAGGAAAGGGCAGATTCCAGCGCCGTCAGGCACCTACTCCGAGGGCTCTGGTTAATTACCAACAATGGAAATGTGCCAGAGTCACTCTGAACCTCCAGGGACCTTGACTCGAGGGGGCTGGGTGGGCAGAATCGGAACTTGCTCTCCACCTGTATGCTTCCAGCGCGCTCTAGCTCAGGGGTTTCCAAACACTGGTGGGCAAAAATCACGTGGGGGCTTAGTTAAGCTGGCACCACTTCCCAGAAACCCATTTCAGCAGGACCCAGATGAGGCCCCCATAAACCGTACTTTTAACACATCTCTCTGGGTGAAGTTGTATGACCAGTGAATCCTGGTATCCACGGTGATGGTCCTGCTGGACAAGAGGCCAGTGTTAGTCAAATTAAAGGACACACTTTAAATTCTAAACCAATATCAAGATTCCTCTGCTAGAGGATGTACTGTTAAATAACAGTATTTGTGATTAAGAATTAGCACATGTAGGCTTAGTTCACGAACTCTTTCCATAGAATGCAAAGATAGTACACCAACACATAACATTAAAAACCTACATCATCATCATTGAAATTACTTATTATTTGCCAAATATTGTTTTGAGTATGTGTGTAAACGCACACACTCAAGTGTTTTAGGAAAAAGAGTCACAAAGGGAAAACACTTCCTTCAAGATACACAGGAACTTGGTAGGCTACAGTCCACGAAGAGTCAGACACGACTGAGTGACCTCACTTTCACTTTTAAGATACACAGAGCAAGGTCCATATGGAGAAATGAACAGAAGTTACTGAGAAACAGAAAAGATTTGAACAGCAGAAAAAGTCTGCATATGTCTAAATAGGAAGAGAGTTATTATAAAAATGGAAATTCTCCCCCAATTACTGTACATATGCCTAAAAATAAGGTGAGATTATTTTTTCTGAAGGAAATTATGCCTCACAAAAGAGGAAGCCATTTTATATTTGAATCCTTACTAAATATTTCATACTGTCCAAGCCTATCTCTATTTTTATTTCAAACTTCTTTTGAGGAAGACACATTCTCCTCAAACAATACCTCAATGTTGGTTTTACATACATTCCAGCGGGTACCCAATGGAGCTATCAACATAACAAAGGAAATTTCTTTTACGGAGGTAAACTTAGTAATTTTTTCTGGGGTAATGGTTCCACAATACAAGTATCAGATGTCCTTTAAAATAAGCATTTATTAAATAACATTTAATAAATGTTCCTGTGGCAGTGGTTAAGCATACATTTCCAGGGATTTTTTTTTAAGAGAAAAGAACATTATTTCTGTTACATAAATGGACTCTCTGGCCTGGCACAAAGCTTCCCAGTGGCATCCTCATAGACCGATCTAAGAGCTGCTCATGAAGCGTGAAGAGTAAACTCGGTGGGGACAGTTATTATCCGAGCGGCGACACAAGTTCAGATACCGAATGTGCACGTGGAGAGTCAATACTGTTTCTCAGCATGTCGGAGTACAAAAAGGTGTTTCAAAATTAATGTATTACTTTAAGTACTGATTCAAATAGGTGTGTCTCTAAATCTACACACAAAATGC
This sequence comes from Neotragus moschatus, assembly GCA_006410615.1. NCBI lineage: Eukaryota > Metazoa > Chordata > Mammalia > Artiodactyla > Bovidae > Neotragus > Neotragus moschatus. The sequence continues at coordinate 1,168,986 of SJYA01001578.1, read as the reverse complement.
TGTGAATGCTAATTTCATTTTCATCCTTGAAATTGCTTACAGGAAGGGCTTCCCTGATAGCTCATTTGGTAGAGAATCTGCCTGCAATGCAGGAGACCCCGGTTCAATTCCTGGGTCAGGAAGATCCACTGGAGAAGGGATAGGCTACCCACTCGAGTATTGTTGGGCTTCCCTTGTGGCTCTGTTGGTAAAGAATCTGCCTGCAATGGGGGAGACCTAGGTTCGATCCCTGAGTTGGGAAGATCCCCTGGAGAAGGGAAAGGCTGCTGCTGCTGCTCCTAAGTCATTTCAGTCGTGTCCGACTCTGTGTGACCCTTAGACGGCAGCCCACCAGGCTGCCCCATCCCTGGGATTCTCCAGGCAAGAACACTGGAGTGGGTTGCCATTTCCTTCTCCAATGCATGAAAGTGAAAAGTGAAAGTGAAGTTGCTCAGTCGTGTCCAACTCTTAGTGACCCCATGGACTGCAGCCCACCAGGCTCCTCTGTCCATGGGATTGTCCAGGCAAGAGTACCAGAGTGGGGTGCCATTGCCTTCTCCGAGGGAAAGGCTACCAACTCCAGTATTCTGGCCTGGTTCATGGACTGTCTAGTTCATGAGGTCACAAAGAGTCAGACACAACTGAGCCACTTTCACTTTCATAAGCTTCAGTTCAATTCAGTTCAGTCGCTGAGTCGTGTTCAACTCTTTGCGGCTCCATGAATCGCAGCACACCAGGCCATCCTGGCCATCACCATCTCCCGGAGTTCACTCAGACTCACGTCCATCGGGTCCATGATGCCATCCAGCCATCTCATCCTCTGTCGTCCCCTTCTCCTCCTGCCCCTAATCCTTCCCAGCAACAGAGTCTTTTCCAATGAGTCAACTCTTCGCATGAGGTGGCCAAAGTACCAGAGTTTCAGCTTCAGCATCATTCCTTCCAAAGAAATCCCAGAGCTGATCTCCTTCAGAATGGACTGGCTGGATCTCCTTGCAGTCCAAGGGACTCTCAAGAGTCTTCTCCAGNTCCTTCTAGATTCTTCTCTTCCAGACTAATGCTGATCAGAGCTGCATGCCACGAAGACTTAGGAATAAAAGCACACTGGCCCAGCTGTTTCAGAGTGTTATCTGTGAAGAGGGGTGGTGGCCCAGGTGGATGCTCTGGTTATCGGCTTCCATCCACATGTCTTTCACTTGGGCCCTAAGTCCATTCACTTTCTACAGCGGTTTCATGAGGTTCATCCTGGAGCTGTCGAGATCTCAGACCTATCATATTAGCATCACTGTTGGACACGAACACATATTGACAATAGCTTTAACTTCTCTTCTTCCTTAAAGAAACTTCTACGCCACGGCACCATGGTGCATCTGTGTGGATAGAGACCAAAATGCAAGTTTCCTTTGGTGTCGATAGGATAAACGTGTACTTTGTCTCACTTTTCAATTAGGGTGATTGTGCGATGACTCTATACTTAGTACATTTATACATTATTATCCTGGGACTACATCTTCTTCATCATATTAGAACTTTCTGCTCTGAAGGCTGAGGAGTGCGCAATGGCCTGCGGGCTCAGGGTTGGATATTTTAAGTATGGCAGGGCCAGAGGTGTGCTGAGTGACTGAAGATCTCTACGTTAGGCCCTGTGTGGGAGCTCTTTGTGTAAGTCTACACTCTCTGCCTCAGATTCCTCTTTCTCTTGTGTGTGTGGGGAGAACCTAAAAATAGTGCTTGAAAGGGTTGCCAAGATCTTAGCTTTGTGTTGGAGAAACCGTCCACTAATCTTATTGCCTGAAACCAGAGTCAAAGAAGGTGCTCTGAAATGAAGGTTCAGAAGAAGAACAAACGTTTCCACATTGATTTCCAACAAGGCATCCAGCCTTCTACCTGGTTACTGAGGAGGTGAGGCAGATGAGAACGCACCTGGGGCTCAGGGCCAGGGCGGGCATGTGCCTCCCAGCTCTGGGTCCCTGTGGTGTATGCCATGTTTGATGTGTAACTAACCCATCTCAGCCTCAAGTTTTAGGTGTAGCAAGTGGAGGAGAGCTCTGCTATGTTGCCAATGATAGAAAGTATTTTTAAATTTAATAAATGTGTGATATGATTATTCCTTTTTAGAACCACAGACAAGAAGCCTGTGGGGCTCACTGTTCTGCAGTTGGTGCAGTAACTTCCTCCTTGGCAGGCTTTCTCTCCTCTTCCTCCACCCCAGGGACCTGTTGTGCCTCTCTCCTCTAGTGCAGAGTTAAGACCGTCAGGGGAATACCAGTTAATTGCTGACTAGCTAATCAGCATTGTAAAGGTCAGTGATAACAGGAAACAACTTACTCATGTTCACAAACAGCGGGATGTGACAAAAACAATTTACCTTGATAAATGTACTTCAGAAATCTTCCGAGCTTACACTATCTCCCTCGGGCTCTGTCTATCCATCTTCATTGGCCCCTCTTAGTTTCTGCTTCTGCCCCTTCTCTGGGTCTTGTTTCTAGGTATTCTATGTTGCTATCTGGTCCCCTTTGAAGGGTTTCTGTATTCATTTCTGCTATCTGGGGTTTTTCCCATACTACCCTACCATCGGATGCCAGCTGACTGTTCTGCCACAACCACTCCATCCTGACACCATCTACCCAGAGGCAGCATCAGATTCCACAGGTTAAGGGCTCAATCTTGCAGGACTACCCTCTGCTTCAGATGTCAGTCAAAAGCTCAGGCTGTCACTTGTGCCTCTGACCCACACAGAGATCAGAGGTTCCAGCGACCCCCAGAAATCAGAAACATTTTACCCACTAGATCACCAGATTACCAGTACTGGGCCCCCTTTGAGCTTCACTGTTGGCTTGTATAGTCATATGGGGCAGAACAACTCACCGCAGCTGCCTGTGCCCCTGGTGGCCACACTGACCCCTGTGAGGGATCAGACTCCCCGTGCCCTGGAGACCATAAGCCCTCTTGTCCACACTCCCAGTTGCTGCTGCCCGCTTCGTCTTCCTCTGAAATGGGGAGAATGTCCCAGCACTCCAGGACTGAAGCAACTTTCTTACTGGCCTGCATCAGACAGCACAAGGAAACAGAGGGTCCAGTGGAAAGGGCTTTTGGGGAGAGTCTGAAGGAGGAATTCCTTTCACAGGTGGTGTTAGTTATTAATGCTTCACAAACTTTTTGGTTGCCTCATTAATAATAATGCACTAACTTCTATAATAATAATAATCACACTAACTTCTGTATGTTGGGTATACGAATGAGATCATTAAAGTCTATTCGAGACTTCCCTTTGAGGCTTACAATCAAATTCCCAGTCCTTTACACATCCTATGAGGCATCTGACTCCTCTATACCTACATAGCCTGATGTCTAGACTCTCCGGACCCCTAAACTCTGCTTCATTTTGTTTTGCAAGTGGGCTGAACTGCTTTCCTCCTCAGGGCCTTTGCACGTGTTGATCTCTGTCTGAAGCACACTTCCTCTCTCTTCCCTTCCCTTATGTGGCTCAGGTTGCAGTGTCATTTCCACGGAGCTGCTATGCGCACTTGTAACACCATCTGTATTTTCTTCATAGAACTATGGCAAACAAAAGAAGACAGCAGAAGAGGATTCCACAGGCCTTTCATGACAGTGATTGGTTTCACTCTGAGGATCTGGAGGTGGGCGGAGGGAGGGCTTATTTACTTAATTTGTGATTGCTCCATATCCATCTCCCCACTGCGAGACTGCAGGAATCATGTGCACTGATGCTTCCCCAGGCCTAGCAAAAGACTGGCTACCCACTGTATGCCAGGGCCCTAGCACACTACCTACGTAGTGTAGGTTACTTTAATCTTCATCATAATTCTGTAAGCAGAAATTAGCAATCTGTGGTCCATGAACAAAATCCAGCATGTCAACAGTTTTTGTTGGTAAGGAGTCATTAGAACACAGCAACAGCAATTTGTTAATGTATTGTCTACAGCAACTTTTGGGCTACGGAAGGCAGAATTGAGTAGTTACAAGGGAGATTTGCTTGCAAAGCCAAAAATAATTACTCTCTAGCCTTTTAAAGAAAAGGTCTGCTGACCCCCTACTATATATAGGTAACAGAATCTCCATTTCACAAGTGAGGAAACTGAAGATCAGTGACCTCATATCCAGATTTCAAGCGGCAGAACAGACTTAAAGTCACCACACTTCCTTTATCATCTTTCCCCATAAACCAAATCTCCCTGCTGACATATGTCTAGGAGAGAGCAGCAAATTTCCACAGAGGAGGTGAACATTTCCTTTGGTCTAAGTCTTAAAGGAAAAGTGGGAATTCTACCATGGACAAGAAAGGACAAAACATTCTAGGCTGAGACACAGAGGTATGAGGGAGCTTGGTGCGTTAGGAGGGAGCTTGGTGCGTTAGGAGGGAGCTTGGTGCGTTAGGAGGGAGCTTGGTGCATTAGGAGATAGCTAGTCAGACTGACAAAAACATGCCAGTGGTTGTGGGAACGATGGGCAGAAACTGACAGATAAAGAGGCTTCTAGAATGCAGAGAGGCAGTGGCACCCCGCTCCAGTACTCTTGCCTGGAAACTCCCATGGACAGAGGAGCCTGATGGGCTGCAGTCCATGGGGTTGCTAAGGGTTGGGCACGACTGAGCGACTTTCACTTTCACTTTTCACTCTCATGCATTGGAGAAGCAAATGGCAACCCACTCCAGTGTTCTTGCCTGGAGAATCCCAGGGATGGAGGAGCCTGGTGGGCTGCCATCTATGGAGTCGCACAGAGTCAGACACGACTGAAGTGACTTAGCAGCAGCAGCAGCAGCAGAATGCAAAGAGACTGTGCCAGACCGGGGAGCCTGAACTTAAGTTTAAAAACTGCTTTCTGCTTGTCCATCTTCTCTTTCAGTTAAATAATTTGAGCGTTTGTTCTAACTATATTTTCCATAAATTATATGTAACACTACATTAGTATTATACTGTCTACATTATAAAATATACAAATGTGGGAAATTAAAAAAAGATAAACTGAAGGTAGAATGAATATTTAAAATATATCTTAAAATTTTTAATTTTAAGTATTAATGGCTTACAAAACCTTTTGGTATTAATGGCTTACAAAACCTTTTGGCTTCCTTATAATAATGATGATGCTTCATGAGAGTGATGTTAGTGAATATGCTTAATTATATTTGAAAATCTTGGCTCAACACTGATACAGCTGTTTAAAGTTATTATTTCAAGATTAATTTTCCTTAATGTGCGGTTTAAATGATATCACAGCCAAAACGATAACTCACAGAGATACATGGATGCAAGTGAAAGAAATGAATCGTTGATTTTCCTTGCAAATTATAATAGGTATTTTTCAAAACTATCCACCAATTATGCAAAGTTTTTGTTTTAATTTGTCTGCTATGTTTACACCTTCCCTGCTGTCAGGTGCTTGTCAATATGCAAATGAATTTGAAAGTGCTTTGTTTTCATATTTTATATGATGTGTTTACAATGTGTTCAAGCCACTGGAACTGTTCACCTGGAAATTTTTAAACAGGTTAGGAGATTGGAAGTTTAAGTCTCTAATTTTGGCAGTTCTTAAAGATGATACATATCATGACCAGTGACAAAAATTGTATAATGAAGAAAATAATTCTAAACATCTATTTTGAAATGCTCTCTTAGAGGTTTCTCCAGGAAAATAAACTATTTCCTCTCTCCTTACACCCTCACATTCATGTAGGAGGAAGAGAATTTGTGCTTATTTTTTAAAATGACTGTACTCAGTGACAAGTCTGGTTACTTCATTGCTACGTTCACCTCCTCTTACGGTTGACCAGAGAGTTCAGACTGTAAATGGGGGAAACCTTTGTCTTGGCATTTTCATTGGCTTCATTTGCATTTTCTTTACAGCTTTTTTGAAAAATCTCTTTAAGCCATTTGCCCCTTTTGTGATGGCTGATCTAGTTAAAGGTATTCCATATACCCTGTAAGTCCACTTGGCCTGGAATATGGGAGCTGAACTGTGTTGTATTGTGTTCAAGTAACTGAATAGCTGAGGGTTCCACTGTCAAATCCTTGAGGTCAATGCAAATATTAGAAATCCTTAGCTGCCTTTTTTATAGTTTAGGTATCTAAGACTAGGAGTTCTGACATTTTACTTCTGTTCCCAGGGGCTCATCTTGTTCACCCCTTGGTGCACACACCTTATTTTGGAGACTGCTGCCCTAAGTAGTGGAAAGCAAAGCACACGTTGTTAGAAGTGGGTGACATGATCAGGTCCAGTTTATTCTGGGGACTATATTTTGTGACTTTGTGTGTAGATATTTCAAATATTCTCCTAAAGTTTTTATTGTGTACATATTCAAATAAATAAGCTAACTGGCTTTAAATAATGTTATCCAAATATCTTGAATAGGCAGCCACTCTGAGCCTTGTGAAGGCTGGTCTAGCTTTGTTAGTAGCTCAGGGCCCCTGGAAGTTCCCTGATAAGTCCATAGGCTTTGTCCTTTAGGTTAGAGAATAACTTGCTTTGGGAGCAAGGAGACCACTGGGGTGACTTAAACACCTCAGTGTGGAAAGAAGAATAGTTGGGTTCTGCAAGAGTCAAGGTAAATGCTTTTTGTGACCCTATTAACACTAAAGATTTAAGGGGAAGAATTATTAGCTCTGATTCCATATTAAAAAGAGGGAGAAGAATTAAAGAAATGAGAAATGACTCTAGGTTAAGAGTTGCTTGAAGAGTTATACCCTTTTAAGCTTTAATGAAAAATTCTCATGTTTTTCTTTAATATAAGCATATAAAGATAAAGAGCCAACCACTGACCTTGAAACAAGGAGAAAGAAAAAATGGAGTTGGTTCCTGAGAAATAGAAGTTGTCAAAACAATACCTACCTAGGCAAAATTTAATAACCATTTTGGATAAAAGTGCTGTGCTAGTTTATTTTGCAAACCATGTACCCGGTACATGAGGGACTTCATCTTCTGTTCAGCCTACAGGTTTGCTTTTGAAGGAAGAATTTGTGTGAAAAGTCTATTGCTTCATTTTATAATTTTTTCAATTACTGCAATTGTGTGAGTTTAGAACACAAAATAAATTTAAAAACATGAAGACTACTCTGTGTAACTGCAAATGGCTTACAACATGGCATCCACACAACGACCGTGCTTTCCAAATTCTTGAGTGGTTGGAAAATGCTTTTTATGTCTTGGGAAAAGGAATATATAGATAGACAAAATGTTAAATTGGAAGCTTACCCAAGGTACCAAGATATGATCGATATCAGACACCAGAATGAGTTCTGAGACAGAGCATCTGTTTGGAATTTCGAAGTAGGCACTTAAAACCTGGTTTTATGACTCGTCAATCTTTCACTCACTTTGCGTGTAGAAAAGAGTTGAGAAGGTTCCTGTCCATGGACAGGGAATTTTTGTAAAGGGCTTCTTTGGAGGAAGGTGCTGGTTGAGTTATGAGTTTTGCCTCCTCTACCGTCAAGGGCAAGGTTTAGAAGGTAACTGCCTCTGGCCTTCAACAAACCTACAGTAAGTTACCTACATACAAATGAGTTCCATTACAAGAGTACGTCTGTAAGTCCAGTTTGTATTGTCCAAAGTTAGCCTAGGTACCCAGTTGACACAATCAGCTAGGTAATACTGTATGTAATAGGTTTATTATACTTCACACAGATTATGCATTAAAAAAAAAACACAAGCAAAAACACAAAGCATTTTTAATCTTACAGTATAGGACCTTGAAAAGTACAGGAATACAGTACAACAGCTGGCATACAGAGGCTGGCATTGAACGCATAAGCAAGAAAGAGTTACCGACTAGAGTGGGGAGAGGGGGTGGAAAATGGTAGATCTGAAGGATCGCCAGTGATAGGGGATGGAGCGCAAGCTGCAGTTTCACACCTGGAGTTTGATGGAAAGCCTGTTTACATCTTTGAAAGTTCACAACTTGAAGGTTTGTATGTAGGGGCCTTCTGTACTTGCAGATCTTAAAAGTGTGCCTGTAGTTAGCCAGACACCATGGACAGGATTTGCCTCCTACTATATATGGGGAATCTAGAACATGAGGGATGGGCTGCCTAACTGCCTTGGCCCTGGAGGAATGAATTGTTTCTGATATATTAATACTGCTGCTGCTGGGGCTAAGTCACTTCAGTTGTGTCCGACTCTGTGCGACCCCATAGACTGCAGCCCACCTCCCCCATCCCTGGGATTCTCCAGGCAAGAATACTGGAGTGGGTTGCCATTTCCTTCTCCAATGCATGAAAGTGAAAAGTGAAAGTGAAGTCAGTTGTGTCCGACTCTTCGTGACCCCATGGACTGCACTCCACCAGGCTCCTCCATCCATGGGATTTTCCAGACAAGAGTACTGGAGTGGGGTGCCATTGCCTTCTCTGATATTAATACTAGGATTAGCCTATATCCCCTGAATTTGTTCCCTGAGCATTTCCCATGGGAAATGTGGGTTACTCATGAGAGAGAGTTGGATGTGATGTCTTTGGTCCTGTTGATAGTGCAGATTGGAAGGGTTGGTGGCACCTTGGCAGACAGAGTGGGCTTTAAGTCACTGATGGAGTCCTAGAAACTGCAGGAGAAATCAAGTCACCAGCCTGACTAGAGATTCATTGCTTGAGTCAAAGAAGTAGCAACAGAGGGTGATGATGCTTGAGAACCCAAGGAGCTCTCAAATGTGCCTCAAAAATAACAGCTTTAAACGTTTGACAGATCCAGAGAGCGTGATACTAGCTTGAAGTGTTACCAATCAAAGAAAGCCTTTCTCCTTTCTTTCCTCTTTCACCTTCCTCCAGTATATCCAGGCAGGACAAGAAGATGGAGATGAGGTTTTGGAGGGAGAGGAAGAGAAAGCTAAGCCAAGAAGATGTAGTTACCAGATTGAGCCTGTGTTTGTGATCTAATGTGCTTGGAAGCATTTTGTACTCTGACAGTGAACTAAAAAGTATAGTATTGCCCAGGGTTGCTTCCGGGGGAGAGAAAGGACTTTCCTTCACTGAATACATTTCAATAGTATGAAAGTGAAAGTGTTAGTTGTTCAGCTGTGTCTGACACTTTGTGACCTCATATACTATACCCTGACAGGCTCCTCTGTCCATGGAATTCTTTAGGCAAGAATACTAGAGTGTGTAGCCAGTTTCTTCTCCAGAGGATCTTTCAGACCCAGGGATTGAACCTGGGTCTCCTGCATTGCAGGCAAATTCTTTACTGTCTGAGCCACCAGGGAAGCCCTATAATAGTATAGTGGAAGGCAAAAGTAAAGATACTTGCTGATTATATCTCATGAGTCCTGCCTTATCAACATCTTAGTCACAGAGCCACCCATTAACTCAGAGCCCTGAGAACAAAGAGGCAATAGGATGCAGGGAGAACTCTGTTCTCAGTGATCTAGGGACCTGGAGGAAAGGCTGTCTTGTAATATTTCAGCTCTTTTCCTTTTCTCACTGTTTGCAATGATTGGGGGCATAAGAAGACACTGTTGTAGAATGAGCAGTGAGTGGTGTTTCTTTGGTCTGCAAGGAGGACTGCTTGGCAGCATCAGTTGGTCTCATTAAGGAACTATTAAAAGGTTGATGGGCATTGTGCATGTGAGACTTGGAAAGTAACACGATATTCTCCCAGCTCTTATAATGTCTAGAGCAAAGTTGGAAATACTCTCACAGTATTATTGAATATGTGTGTGTGTGTGTGTGTGTGTGTGTGTGTGTGTTTTCCATAAGGAGGTGAGGAAACACAGTAACAGGCACCCAGGTGTGGGTTGTTTGTGATCAGGGAAAATCACAGCATCTTACCAGTTCAGGGTAAGAAAACTAGTGAGACTCTGTATAGCAGAGGGATTAAGAGAGCAGATTTTGGAGTCAGGCTGTTGAAGTTTGAATCCTAGAACCTCAGATAAAGTCTAAGCCTCTGTTTTCTCCTGTGNGCACCCAGGTGTGGGTTGTTTGTGATCAGGGAAAATCACAGCATCTTACCAGTTCAGGGTAAGAAAACTAGTGAGACTCTGTATAGCAGAGGGATTAAGAGAGCAGATTTTGGAGTCAGGCTGTTGAAGTTTGAATCCTAGAACCTCAGATAAAGTCTAAGCCTCTGTTTTCTCCTGTGTGAAAGGGGTAAACTATGGGTCTCATGGGATTATTATAGAAATTTAAGAATATTATCCTCATAGAGTACATGCTGTTATTCCTGGTACCTGATAAGTGTGCAGTAATTTTCGGCTAAGATTATTGTTTTCTTTCTCTTTTTTTTGAAACTGTTTTTCTTTTGTATTGGGGTATAGTCGATTAGCAAACAATGTTATGACAGCTTCAGGTGAACAGTGAATAGATTCTCACCATTCAAGGTAGTATGTTCTACAAAGTCACCACAAACCCTGAATTAGCACATGCTGAATCATTGTTCCTAGGGGAAATAAAGGGTTAGGTTCCTGTGAGCCTCTGGTCACACTGTTTTCATACATGAGTGTAGCTAGTTGCTGTCTGTTCCAAGGATGATGCCTGAGTCTTTTCCGTCACAGTCCTTCATCCCTTCACAGTTCAGTAGGAGTGTATGGTGGTCAGTAGGTCTGATACATCTTGGCATGTCCTTAGATATTACCCTGTATATCTATCCCAGAAAGAGAGGGAAATTCCCTACTGGCTATATTTGATTTTTGCCCTGTGATTTTCACCCCTCAGTGGTAGATTAGGACCTTGGCTCGGGGACTGTAGGCACTGAATTATTATCTATGGGCTCAGTGTCACACTTCCCCACTGTTCCTCTAGATGCCCAATGAAAACAAGTGTCTTATGGTCATAGAGGTCTAGAAATAAATAACTCATTGTGGAGATTTTGAATACGTCAGTAATATGTTAAAGGCTCTGAGGACCCCTGCAGGAAAGAAACCTATTTAACTTCACTGAATTCAGTAGTTCTCAAAGTTATGTGATGTTGGAACCCATTCTTTCATGGGATTCATATGACTGTCACATTGAGCTAACTTTGAACAACAGCCTCTTCTGAAAATCCTGGACAGTAAGATGACAGTTTCTTTCTTTCTTAGTTTCATTCTTTTTTTTCTTTCCTTCAACCTGACCCTGTTCCAGTAAGGTTTTGGAGAGAACTCAGAAACCGCTTGTCTGTGAATAGATTGTTAGATACTCTCACACACATGGAGAGAAGTAGTTCCTTATCTCTGCCCTGCCAGATTTTTAGAATGTTCCTGGAAATCTTCCCACATCAGCATATTTCCGGCCTTGGGACACCCTTTAGGTAGTATGGCATCAAGTAGCAGTGGGGGACTGGGTGACTTTTGTCTATGCCACTGAGAACAGGTTCTAAAGACTGACCGAAGAAGGGACACAGGGGAATACCAGGGATTCCGCCCCCCTACCCCGACCCCACCTAATGGCCATTGCCAAGTGCTATGCTTCTTCACAGACTCAGATCACCTAGTGCTGGATTTAGCACAGCCAGTCAGCTCGAGGAAATGTGAGCTTCAGGCAAACTCTCATCATTTTTGAAGTCTCATGTTTTCTATTATAGCCCATTCCTCGGGACTCCACTGTGACCCCAACCAACTTCACCAAGAGATACCGCTGAGATCTTTTCTGCCAACAGCTGCTCCATCTGCTGCTTGTTACCTTCTCTCAGGGCACTAACATGAATTCAGCTGTGACCATCACAACTATTGCTTCTGGTATACTTGTGATGATGGAGCACTTGTGTACTGAGTACCAGATATCCTTCAGAGCATTTCACATGCCTCAAAGTACTTAATCCTTACAACATCAGTGTGATCTAGGAACATCTATTGCTCAATTTCAGAGAGGTTAAATGACTTCCATGAAGAAATGTGACTCCAGTGGTAAAGCTGGACTTGAAAGTTAGATCTGTCGTTCCCCAAGCCCATGCTAATGTCACTGCCTTCTTTAAGATACATTAGGCACCTCCACTCCAGATACCCTGGTGAGCTGCTGCAGTCCTATACTCTCCAGCATCTTTTATTTCCTTATGTCCAATATTTAAGGCTTCATTGAGCTAATTCTGCCTGAGACTATTCCTTCAGGGCCTTTTTCTTTTCCTCTGACTAATTTCCACCCACTACTGGAGGAGACTAGAGGGCTTCCCAAGTGGTGCCAGTGATAAAGAATCTACCTGCCAATGCAGGAGATGCAAGACATGTGGGTTCGATCCCTGAGTTGGCAAGATCCCCTGAAGGAGGAAATGGCAACCTACTTCAGTATTCTTGCCTGGAAAATTCCATGGTGGGCTACAGTCCATGGGATTGCAAAGAGTCGGACACAACTGAGCGTGCTCTCACGCTGGATGAGACACTGAGCCACAGACATCTAGAGCACAGCTAATATATGGGGGTCCAAATTTAATCTGCCCCCACTATGCTTGTCAGCTTTTTTCATCTTTCACTGACCAAAAATATTCTTCATAGCAGTTAGTCTTTTTTCTCTTAAACTCCCAAGAAAGTCATATGATTTTACACAGAAGATTAAGAGAAATGATATAATAGAGGAAAGTCAAGATGTTCAGTGTTGAAACCAACCCTAAGATCTTTGTATCCTCTGCTTCATTCTAGCAAATTGCTCACCCTCCTTCCACTCTCATCCCATCTTTGAAACTCAAAGATAGCAAGTTCTTGGCTCTGGTTATGGGCTCCCTTATGGTCTTGGACATCTTTTTTTTTTTTTTTTTT
>SJYA01001578.1:1094276-1156249 GCA_006410615.1 Neotragus moschatus | reverse complement strand
TTTTTTTTTTTTTTTTTTAACCATTTCTCTTTGTCCTTCTTCTGCCAAGTCATTCTCTTCTCTGACACTTGAACCCTTAATCACTCGATGTCTGTTTTGTATTTGTATTACCCCTGAGCATTGAGTTTCACTTTCCAAAAGTGAATACTGATTTCTTTCTTTCCAGATCTAAAAAACTTTCCTTGCTTCTTATCTCTTTGACTCTTCAAATATTTGATGACACTGACTACCCATTAAAAAAATTCTCTTCTCATTGACTTTTATAGTGATATGCTTTCCTGTTTTCTTTCCCTGCTCTTTTCCCATGTCTTTTGCTATCTCCTATGCCAATGGCACCCCACTCCAGTACTTTTGCCTGGAAAATCCCATGGAGCCTGGTAGGCTGCCGTCCATGGTGTTGCTAAGAGTCAGACACGACTGAGCGACTTCACTTTCACTTTTCACTTTTGTGCTTTGGAGAAGGAAATGGCAATCCACTCCAGTGCTCTTGCCTGGAGAATCCCAGGGACGGGGGAACCTGGTGGGGTCTATGGAGTTGCACAGAGTCGGACACAACTGAAGCAACTTAGCAGCAGCAGCAGCAGCAGCATGCTACTCTCAGTTCATCCCAATTCCTGTTTTCCAAAGCCAAAGGCATATTCTCTATTCTGCTTCCCACATATACCTCTCTAGACTTCAGATATCAATTTTATGTTGAATAACTTCCAAATATGCATTACTAATGTAGCTTCTGCCCTTACTCCAATAATGCATTTCCAACTGTTGCTAGCGTAAGTGAAGGAGGAAAATTGAAATCTTTCACTTATCTCTAAAATGGATTCCTTCTTATAACCATTTTATTTCTCTTAGTGACCTCACCAATGTTACAGTCATGTAACTTTTAAGTTACATTTTATATGTTCTCTCTCATTCATGCAATCTACACTAGCTTTGTCTTTTATTTTAAAAATGTTTTTTCATATTTTCTGCATGTCCATATTCTGCACAGACTATCCTGATTTAAACAGAAACCTAATTTCCAAATACCTGGGTTTTTAAAGATATCTTTGATATTAATTTCTCATTTTGGAAATGTTTTCTTCTCTGCAAGCAGCTTCTGTGTTTTTCAGTCCTCTAACTTTATTGAGACTTCCAATGGCTGAGTCAAAGATCTCCCTTGGTAAATATGACATTGCACTTGAAAATATGTGGGTTGTTTTCAAATATATTTCATACTGATTTCTGACATAATTTCATAGTGATAGGAGAATGGACTCTGTATGATTTCCATACCTTTAGACTATGAAAGTTTTACACCTTGTTTTATGTCCCTGGATATGTTCCAGCGTCTCCTAGCTTATAGTCTATGGGAATTTGTATAAAATTTGTATCCTACTGTAGTGTGAAAATTATATAAATGTTAATTATGTTGAATTGTTTCATGGTGCTTTTCAGATCTACCATATCTTTCTACCTTTTTGTATATTCATTCTATTAATTTTTCAGCTTGATATGGAAACTCCAACTAAAAATATTATTTACTTAAAAAATAACTGTTCATATAGTCAAAGCTATGGTCTTTCCAATAGTCATGTACAGATGTGAGAGCTGAACTGTAAAGGAGGCTGAGCACCAAAGAATTGATGCTTTTGAATTGTGGTGCTGAAGAGGACTCTTGGGGGTTCCTTGGACAGCAAGGAGATCAAACCAGTCCCTCCTAAAGGAAATCAACCTTGGATACTCATTGCAAGGAGTGATGCTAAAGCTGAAGCTCTAATACTTTGGCCACCTGATGCAAAGAACTGACTCATTGGAAAAGACCCGATGGTGGGCAAGATTGAAGGCAAAAGGAAAAGGGGGTGGCTGAGGATGATATGGTTAGATGGCATCACCGACTTAATGGACGTGAACTTGGTCAAACTNCCCCCCCCCCCAGTTGCCCGCTAGTGTAGGAGACATAAGAGACATGGGCTCTATTGCTGGATCAGGAAGATCCCCTGGGGGAGGAGATGGCAACCACTGCTGTATTCTTGTCTGGAGAATGCCATGGACAGAGGAGCCTGGCGGGCTACAGTCCACAGGGTCGCTTCAAACACGACTGAAGCGACTTAGCACCAGGAGCACCACGGGCACCTGCTTCACCTGAATGAAAGTCCAGTGCCCCTCTCTTTGATGAAGTCCTAATCTTACCACTTTTTGTCTTACCTCTTTGATGCCAGGGTCTCCTTTTTCGAGTCCATCCAACTACCAACTTCCCACAGCTGTTATCTCCCTCGTTGTTTCCAACATTGCCTTCTGTACCGTTTGGTACTTCTGCTAGTTTTGAACATTTCCTGTGGACCATACCCTCTCACTACATTTCCTCAACTGTTTTCAATCTCTCCATATTCTCCCAGTTAGCAAGTGGGCCTTTCATTCTTGCCCTTTTTTTTTTTTTCTTGCCCTTCTTTTAAGCTCTGATTTTGCTATTTTTCTGACCCATCTCTTCATTTATTGAAATCATATTTAACTGTTAAGGACAACATAAACCTTACTTTCACTAGAAAGGTAATCTTTCCCTTTACCAACTCCAATTTCTCTCTCTTTTGAATTGCTCTCGTAATGACAGTCAGAATCACTTAAATCAACATTTAACTGCTCTCAAAGTTGTTCATTACTTTTCATTTTGCTTAACTTGTGGGGCAGGGTGACATCTCACCCTCCTTTAAACATTTCATTTATACATTATAAGCATTAGATAAGTATGTGTGGATTGGCAGCTTGTTCTTTGATGTCTATTAGAAGTTGACTCAAATTGATAACTACTTGAATATATTGCTGAAGTTCTTCCTTTGAATTAGTTAAGAATGGATTTATTTTTCCCACGTGAAGGGGTAAAATACATGCTCGTCATATTCACAATATTAGTGTGATTTCCACAGATGTTACTGCAAATACTTGGTTTACAATAAAAGTTTCAGCATTTGTTCTAAATGATAGGGTAGGGTTTAAAGAAGTTTGATAATGAAGGCATTTAAAATAGAAATGTAAATGCATGTATGAATATGCCTCAGACTGAGTCACACAACCTTCCAAAATGAATTGCAAAAATAAGGATTAAAATAATTTCTCAGGCTCTTACGGTTAAATTATAGTGAAGTGAAAGCATTTAGACGGGGGTTAGAGGCATTGCATTGTTAATTATAGTGGTTTCACTGGCTTTTGTTCCAGTGCATTGTAATTAATGAAGATCTACAGCTCTGTGCTTTGTCTTGGAAAACATACACTGTTTTCAGAGGCACTGGTATAGCTATGATATTCCGCATTTATTTCTCAAGAATGACTCTTTTTTCACCCAGGGGAGTCCATTGTTGAGGCAGCAACATGAAAATCACAGCGAGATTTGAGCTTGGACGGATCAGAGAGCAATTGACTCTATTTACATAGACCTAACCTTGTCTTGATACCCCACAAATGTGGGCTATAATGANCCGCATTTATTTCTCAAGAATGACTCTTTTTTCACCCAGGGGAGTCCATTGTTGAGGCAGCAACATGAAAATCACAGCGAGATTTGAGCTTGGACGGATCAGAGAGCAATTGACTCTATTTACATAGACCTAACCTTGTCTTGATACCCCACAAATGTGGGCTATAATGACATCTGAAACATTGTTTAGACCAACTCAGAAATGATAGTATAATCATGCCTTTAAAAATTTTTTTCAAGCCCTATGAAATACTTTAGGATACAAGTGAGGAAAAGTTAGCAACAGCATAAATTAAATTATACACTCTGGACCTGAATCTTAGTTTGGCCTGTGTGGTTATGTATTTGCCATGATTATGATTATTGTGCTTGCATCTTGAATAGAAGGCTATAGCAAACTTTTGGGGAAAGAGACAGAAGGTAGGTAAGTAAAAATATCTCCAACCTTAATGATCAAAGTGGAAGTGGCAGTGAAAATCACTCAGTCACATCCAACTCTTTGCGACCCCATGAACTACACAGCCCATGGAACTCCAACAATACCAGTATTTTATAAGCACTAAATATTGAAGAGCTAATCACAAAAGAGAGACGGTGGTAAGATTTCTGCCTCTTATAGAATTATTACATAAATGTAGAATTAATAATGATGATGATAACTTTCATCTTTTTCTCTGATGGGCCCCCTTTGCTAAGATCCTTCTGTGTAAGGGCACTGGCTCCAGAAGCAAAGGCAATGGATTGGACTTAGCACGTGGCGCAGAAGAAACCTGATCATTACCTGCCCACAGCCTTCATGAGCACCCGAGGGCTTTGCGCTGCTGTTTTGAAATAATCGGTGTGCACACAAGAGTGAACATACAAATTGTGCCGCTTGATCCTTCCTCCCTGCTCTGTGGGGACCAACAGGGCCCCCTATGGAGAGGTGGATGGCAGAAAAATCTTCCTCTAATTCACTCCAAAATTCCCTGTTGGAGACAGGCTTGCAGCCTAGTAGGTGCTGAGACTGACTGCCAGCACCTTTCTGTGAGGCCACTGGCTTGGATGTGACCCTCCCAACCTCTCCAAAGTGAGCCCTGGTCACTGTATGAAGCCTCTGAGAATTTTCAAAGATGTAATCTGTGGCCCAGAGGGCAACAGCCAGAGGGCAGTTCCTTTGGTGCTTGAGAGTTGACCCAGTCCTCCGTGCCCTGGGGGGAAAAGATGCTTGAACCCTCTATCCTGAACCCACAGAGGCTTATGAGCTGCAAGTTGATAAGAGCCCCATTTCCTCTCTGGGTGTTGAAAAAAGTGGGCTGATTTTGATATTTTGAAAAAAGAGTTTTAGAATTTTGTTATAAGTGCCACATAAGGTTTTTTAAAAATGTACTTCCCTGTTTATAGAGGAAAACACTCCCTACATAATATGAAGAAGAAACTCTCTCAAGTCTGGAACAAGCTAATTGACTTTAGATTGTCTTATCAAAATATGAACTGATATCATAGGACTCCAGCAGATTTATCCACTACAGATCTTTTACTTTAATTTATTGGTTACTTCACAGAATTGCCGACTGTATTACAGTCCTGGGTGCAGTGGGAAAAGCACTATCGTAGAACTCTTGAACAGATGTGCTACAAGAGTCTTTTCATTTCCTTTCTTAAACTCAAAGAATAATGACACTGCAATATCATGTGGCGAAAAGAGCAATAATTTGATAAACATTGTCTTTTCATTAGATTAGAGCAATTAATCTGATTCTAATTTGGCTGAAACATTATCATACTGGAGTCCCCAGAGCCCTGTGAATAATCTCTAAACACATTGGCACACTCAGTAGACAAACATTATCTCCACTCGCACTGTTCTTCCATATGGTCTCCTCCCATGGTGATGGAGGGCACCCTGCTGTTTCAATCAAATAAATGTCAATTATCTGAGATAGATTTTTAGTTCTCCAGCCCAGGCTTGCAGTGCAGCCAGAGTTACTGGGTAGAATGGTCTGCGACTCTTTCCCGCACATGCTGCCTGCGTTTTATAAGGAATCCACACCTTACCGCATCACCTGGCCTTCTGATAAATAAAATGGGAGGTTTCAGAGACTCTGTGTGTGTGTGTGTGTGTGTGTGTGTGTGTGTGTGTGTGTGAGAGAGAGAGAGAGAGAGAGAGAGAGATTCTTGACTTTCATTTAGCTTTATTTGCTTATTTTGGGAGGTAGAGAATATTTTTTAAGCTCAGGAAGAGATACTCTTCACTCTCCCTGGCCTAAAACAGGGTTCCTATGCATCTTCATGTCCTATTCAGTCACTTCCCCCTTTGTAGCAGCCCCTTCTGTCCCTGAATGGAAATTTGGACAAGATTTCAGAGATAAAGACCTGTATCTGATAGCCAGTTTCTTTTGCAGGCCTTTCCTTAGACATGCTTGTTCTAAGTATGGTGGGCATTGGTGGTAAAAGCGACAGGATTTTCCCACCAGCCCCCTGAGGGTTGCTGGACTCCAAAAGGCAGTGGAGGGAGGGAGAGCACCTCTGGAGCCAAAGAGAAGAACCTAGCCTTTTAGAAAGAGGGCTCGGAATATGAGACTGACACCATCAAACTGAGCAAACGTAGACTGGGAAAAGTGACGTGCTGAGAAGACTGTCAGTCCCACATTTCTTTGCAGAGTTCTCTGTCTTGAGGGTGTCAATTATCAGGTGTTGGTTTTGTTATCAGACAAGCCCTTGCCTCAAAAGCTTGTAAATTTGCCCAGAGACCCGAGGGCCTCTCATGACTACATGTCTAGACTAAAAGCGCTAGGTCACCTTCCTTGCTGCTGCTACTGTGACAAGCTGGCACAAAGAAAAAGACAGTCCATGGGGATCTGGACTAATGCACTGTGGCAATCCAGCAAACGTTGTCAGAGAGGATTTCAGTTTCAGTTTCAATTGGCTGTGATACTGAATCAAGGAGGAAAGCCACTGAAGGCTGAGTGAAAAAATACAGTCACATCAAACCCCTGCTGCCCCCAAAGTGGTTTCATCAGAGATTGTTAGTCATCGACAAACAAAGGTCGAGCCCCAGGTCACCCACTGCAGTTAGAGGGCAGGAAGTTCCTGACTCCAGAGATGGGTCCTGTGTACCTGCTCTGCAAAGCAGGAGGTGTGGAGGGTGGGTATTTTAGCAACAGCTGGAACATTACATGAAAATAGGGAACGAACATTCTGTAGGCTGACATGTGGAGGAGGAGGCTTGTGAAGAGAAGACTGAGATGAATTAGAGATGGTGAGGTGCGGTGGTTAGACATGCAGACTTTGGCAGGAGATGGCTTGCATTCAAAACTTGAGGAGGTCAAGAACCACTTACTCCATAATCGTAAGAAAGTTCCTTAGGCTTTGCATTCTCAGCTTCTTTATCTATAATTTGGAGACTGAGATGGCATCTAGTCCCTGTGTTTGTTGTGGGGACTGGGTAAGGTAATGAAAGTAGTCTGGCACATAACATGTGCTCAGTTAAACATCTGCAGCTATTCTTAGAGAGCGAGGGATTCCAAAGACTTGACTTTGAATTGTGTGGCTCCACCACTAACCAGTTTTGTGTCTTTGACTAGGTCACTAAAATGGTCTAAGCCTTAATGTCCTAAGAATCTTACTGATATTACCTGCTTATTTTGAGACTCAAGTGACAGAAGCGCAGTGTTGTCATGAGGACAGAGTAAAGTGTCTGTAATATACATGGCAGCAGGCTGTAGACCTCTCAATGCAAATCAGGCAAAATGCCTGCTTCAGTGCTGTGGTACAAAGCTGCTGAGTACACAGACTAAACATGCGCTGCCTGGGGAAGGGCTCTGAGGCTGCTCAAGGTTGCTAGGGCTGCCATAGCTAAGTTCCACAGGCTAGGCAGCTTCAAAACAGACTCCTCACAGTTTTGGAGTCTAGAAATCCAAGATGGAGGGGTCAGCAGGACTGTTTCTTCTGAGAACTCCCTCTTTCTGTATTATTATTTTTTATTGATGAATCACATCGGTGTAGATGCTGATGATAAATTATAGAGGTCTGACTTCTGTCTTATAATTCAAATTTTAGTTTCTCTTAGGGGGCAAAACATTGTAGTAGCCTGACTGAGAGCTTAAACAAACTTGTGCACTTTAAAAAAAGTAACATCCCCTAAAGTCTGATGGCTCTAGGATTCAGTAGAATCATTAATCCTTTTCTGATTTATTTTCAGAAGATTTATCTTGACTGCCTGACCATTTCTTAGTGTGCGTTTGTGTGTGTGCCTATTTGGAGAGGCAGTGTGATGCAGGATAAGATGATCACAGGAGTGTAAGGGCTTCCCAGGTGGTGCTAGTGGTGACTAACCTGCCTGCCAATAAAGGAGATAAAAGAGATGTGAGTTTGATTCCTGGATTGGGAAGATCCCCTGGAGAAGGACAGGGCAACCCACTCCAGGATTCTTACCTGGAGAATCCTTTGGACTGAGGAGCCTGGCAGGCTACAGTCCATAGGGTCACAAAGAGATGGACGTGACTGAAGCAGCTTAGAATACATGCATATACTAAGAAATGATTGCCGAAAAGCTGTAGTCAACATATATCACCTCACACAGTTACATATTTTTTCTTGTGATAAGAACTTTTAAGATTTACTCTTAGTGACTTGCAGATATACAGTAAAATATTGTCAACTACAGTTACCATGCTGTACATTACATCCCCAGAATTTATTTAAGGAAGTTATTTAGCCATTTCATATCTTTTGATCACCTTCACCCATTTGGCCCACCCTTTTCTTATTGGTTTGTAGTTGTCTTCATGTGGTCTTGTGTCTGGATGGGTCCTAATTCCTCTTCTTAAAAGGATACCAAACACTGAATTAGAGTCAGGCCTAGGGAACTTCATATAACATAATTACCTCTTTAAAGGCCTTACCTTCAAAAAAAGTCATGTTCTGAGGTCCTGGAGTTAATATTTACACATATGAACTTTAGGAGGACAGAACTCAATCAACGATAGTGACCCACATCAGGATTATATTCTCATGATACTCTCAGTTCTATGAGATTTTTAAAAAGGAAGGTAATCAAAAGAATATTGAATATCCTGGCTTAAAGCTCAACATTCAGAAAACGAAGATCATGGCATCCGGTCCCATCACTCCATGGGAAATAGACAGAGAAACAGTGGAAACAGTGTCAGACTTTATTTTTGGGGGCTCCAAATTCACTGCAGATGGTGACTGCAGCCATGAAATTAAAAGACGCTTACTCCTTGGAAGAAAAGTTATGACCAACCTAGATAGCATATTCAAAAGCAGAGACATTACTTTGCCGACTAAGGTCCGCCTAGTCAAGGCTATGGTTTTTCCTGTGGTCATGTATGGATGTGAGAGTTGGACTGTGAAGAAGGCTAAGTGCCAAAGAATTGATGCTTTTGAACTGTGGTGTTGGAGAAGACTCTTGAAAGTCCCTTGGACTGCAAGGAGGTCCAACCAGTCCATTCTGAAGGAGATCAGCCCTGGGATTTCTTTGGAAGGAATGATGCTAAAGCTGAAGCTCCAGTCCTTTGGCCACCTCATGCAAAGAGTTGACTCAGTGGAAAAGACTCTGATGCTGGGAGGGATTGGGGGCAGGAGGAGAAGGGGACGACCGAGGATAAGATGGCTGGATGGCATTACCGACTCGATGAACGTGAATCTGAGTGAACTCTGGGAGTTGGTGATGGACAGGGAGGCCTGGAGTGCTGTGACTCATGGGGTCGCAAAGAGTCGGACACGACTGAGTGACTGAACTGAACTGAACTGAAGTGGCTGCTGTGGTCTAGTCAGCATTTATATAAATCAGCTGAATGATATTGAGAAAATCCTTCACTATTTTAGAACCTCAGCTTCCTCTTCTCTCAAGTGCATTCCAACATTAACATCTTATAATGATTTAAATGCTATCTATCAATCTGTCCCTCTTTCCATCCTAACATCCATTCATCTCATCATCTCTACCCATTGATCTCATTCAATCAACAAACATTTATTGAGTACTTACTATGTTCCCAGCACCAAGCCAATGTCTGGGATTACTGTGATGGATGGAATGCATTCACTTCCCTCAGGGCACCTGACAGTCTAATGGGAGAAACGGACAAGTAAAAAGTACATGGATTTTCTCAGTGTCTTCTTCTATGTGATAATACTCCAAATATTTCAGGAAGGCTAACATTTTGTACTTTTTCTTTCTTTGTGTTTTGTTTCTATATTGCAAATAGTCTAACTGCTTTGTTTATTTTTATTTTTTAGTCTTAATTTCTTTAAATATCACTCACAGAACACAGCTTCCAGACTTCTAATTTTTTTAATTAATATTAGATGGTATTTTCTAGTTGCTTTCTAAAAAACTCAAAAATAAATAAGAGCTATATGGAGATACTTTAATGCCAGATACTTCCTTTGATTAGGAAGCAGACGATAATCAGACTTTACCCATGCTGGGGTCTCACACTGATTTAATCTAGATCAAGATGGGATGTTACAAATTATATTGGCGTCTCAGTGTGTTTCTCTCCCATGTTCTCCAGTTGTGTCTTTTAGCCACATTTATTGAGCTTCATTTCTTGTGGAGTGTTGTACTTGGAAAGGTTAGCATATATTTCTTAGTCCAATACAGAAATCATAATATAACACTAGTTAACATTATTACAAAAGTATGAATGAAATCTATTAATCACATACCAAGCACTTTGTGAACTATATCTCTTTAATCATTGTAACAACTCTATGTAATATTCACTATTTTATAATTTGAGGCTACTGAGTTGTAGATGTTAAATGACTTGCTTAAGGTCACACAGCTGGTCAGAGGAGCCAGAGTTTATTCCCAGATCTCACTGATTCTAGAGACTTGACCCATAACCCCCAATCTTAAGCCCCTCTCTAAGAGGGCTCAATTAAAGGTCAGGGGACTGCATGGTGGGTCTTCTAGGTTTCTTAGATATTAAAGTTCCCTTGTAGGGGCGATGTTAAGAGCAGATTTAGGCCAGGCCTCATGCAGATTCCACCTTGACAAATACATTGTGGCCCTGTGTCTGGGCCTCAGCTTTTCCCTTTCAAGATCTCATTTTTACTATGTTGTCAGGGTGATTAGGCTTCACAGGATAGACTCAGAAATTTCTAAAAAAATACAAAAGCCAGTGGTTTATAAGGCACAGTGCCCACTTGCCATGGGAAATAGAATCAATTTTTAAAATCAGGTGTATTTCTTTAACAAGGAGTATTTCTGTGGGGGCTCAGCCACTCAGAAGGACAAATAATAATTCAGAAGTTTGCTTGGTGAACATTAGGATTTCCAGCAAAGAGATTAGGTTTTGCCCAAGGGAAGTTTCCTCAGGCTAATATAATTCTGAGTTAATCCTTCTTTGCCCTATGGTTATTTCTTCCTAAATTACTGGAATCCATCTTCTAGACTCACAACATAATTTTCTTCGGTCACTGTTAGACTCAGACACACTGACAGTCTAACCTCCCAATTCTCTTTAGGCAGTATTTCTCTTCTGGAAATATCTATTATCAAAGGCATCACTTGTGGCATCCTTCATGTTACAACATGCTAAGTTATTGTTTGCCTTTACTCGTTTACACTGTAAGTTGTCTACTCCTTAATGAAGCTGGGATTGGACCTTGTGTTGGATGTTGGGGTTGAGTCATCCATTTCACAGCAGGGGCATTGAAATGTTTGGGGCATTGACCTTGGCTGGAAGGATGAGCTCTAATTAGGCTAAGGGAATCATAGCAAAGCTTTACTCCCAAGCCAGCACCAGTTTTAGTATGCCAGACTTAAAGTTGGTCTGCCATGTCCTTAGCTAGAGGGATAGGTCAAAGAATTTGTATATACTCCAGTATGAGCAAAGGGATGTGAATTGAGGGGAGGGGCATTTCTGGGGGGAGAATCACCTGCTTTTAATAGGGACCCATAGAAAGAGTAAGGGTGTGATGATAGAATGGTTGGAACTACTTTTCTGCCATCTAAGTGTGAAGTATCCATGAAGGGGGAGTGAACACAGAGCAATGCAGGGGACGGGGCTGGAGTCATTGTATTTATCGAGCCCATACTCCAGCTTACTCCTGGACATTCACTTATGTGGGCAAATACATTCCTTCTTTGTGAGAACCAATTTGATTTAGGCTTTCAGATGCATGCAGTTAGAAGCATATTAATTGAACAGTGACTTTCACAAATTTACTTCGAATTCACAATCCACCAAGGAAATTTCTGAAGATGGCCTAAACCTATCCCTTAGATATAATTTTTGGATACTCTCAGTTCAATGAGTAAGATCTTTTAAATAGCCATTAGATTATGGGGTCTGATTTGGCTTTTGTGCAATTTTGTAGATATTAATCCAATCATAACTCACAGAAATATCAGCACAGCCATTTCACTGAGCTCAAGGCAAGAACTGTTCTTTAAGTATACCTATTTATCAAACAAATACATTTTTCCTTGGAACCATCAGATTGCCAGTTCCAAAAGTGTCCTAGACCTCCTCCTGACACTAGTTCAATTCAGTTCAGTTCAGTTGCTCAGTCGTGTCCGACTCTTTGTGACCCCATGAATCACAGCACTCCAGGCCTCCCTGTCCAACACCANAAAAAAAAAAAAAACATTGTTAACTTTTCATTGACTTTTTCTCACCAGATTTTAGCTCATTTTTCTTTACTGATGTATACCCCTTGCATAGCATTGTACACAAAACATAGAATGTACTCAATAAAAGTGTTAAATTAAAAAAAAAATAAAAAATAAAACAAAATAGTAATCACACTAGTTAGACTATCAGTGATATTACTCTTTTGAGTGATAATAACAAGTATTTAATTTGTTCTCATTTATCTTTAATTTCCAGTGATTTCTGAAGGTGCAGAGTGTGAGTGGTTTTTGAAAGAGGAGTTGGTTGGGAAAGTGAGGAAGCTGAGTCCGAAGGATCCCATCCTTAAACCTAGGGTTCTTTATTTCTCATCACTTAAGTGAAAGTTTGAGTTTAGTTGTCCTTTTTGCCATTAGGGGACTTTAGTGGCTAATCATGGTTAAATGCCACTGTTCAGTGTTTTGGGCTCTTCAGAAGGTATTTTCTGCAAGTAACCTTTGACTGAAGAAAGTATGATCTTTAGAGAAGATTGTGTTGCAAGCCCTTTGAATTATTCCATCCTTTTTCTCCCAAAGCAGCAACAGAAAAAAAGGAAGACAGAGGCTAAATGGTCTTGACTTTTTCAGAGCCAACGCTGGTTCTTGATCATCTGACTGAGGCTAGTTACAGGAGTGGCCCATTCAGTTCTCTTATATTAGAACTGAAATCATTATGGTTGCTGAAAATGTTTAGAGAAGGAAATTACATAGTACTCAGATTTCATGTAAAGAGAGCTCGTGGTTGGGGAGGGAGAACTCAATGTATCTGACTGCATTAAACCTTAGAATTATGGAATTCTATGTTATTAAAGCTGAGAGAAACCTTAGAAGTTTTCTAGTTTAACCTTTTTATTTTTTGTCTCTTGTAGGGATACTTAAAGCTGTGTCTAAAGGCACAACTGGCTCAACTCTTTTCTAATTTATCTTGACAGTCATAACAGTTAAACCAATTGTGTGCAGAAAGACACAGAGACAATTTCAAGTGGGATATTAACCTCTTGCTACATTTTAAATATCATTCATAAAAACTCCCAAAGTTTAGAACCTCAGCTTATGGCTTATGTCATCCTGCATATTTTAAACACACCATAGTTGAAATTTAAATGCCAAATTGTCTAGATATCACATATGGCCAAATATGCCTTAAATAGACAAGGACTATGCTATTTATAACCTACAGAACACCATGAAAGACTTCATTCTCCTAAGTGTAAAGTGTGGAAGCTAGGATGAACGAGAGTGTTTCACTTGATTTATAAACTTTAAAATATTAAAAATAAAGCACCGCAAACCAAGACCTGGCTTCCAACATGTAACGGATACTGGACTGTATGAAGTGGCTGTCTGAATAAACTGCCTCATTATGATTAGAATGCTTTTTCAAAGCGTTCTTGAAAATTGTCTTCCAAGTAGATGTGAACAGTTCACAAGGTGGGGAAATTGCCCCAGATGAATTTTTAAAGTCCATGCAGTTTTTCTGGAGAAAATGGAGAGGAATCTCTGGAGGCTACGTATATGAGGCAAAGTAGGGTTTGTAGGAAACAAAGAAATCCTTTTTGGCTTCTGTGTCACTTGTGAGCTGTCTTCTGGCAGAGAGCAATGGAATTTAATGTGCAAGACTTTTATTAGGGGAGATGCCTGTGAAAGGAAATAGAAAGGGAGTCGAATAAGCTTGGGAGATTCAGTCCATGAGGCAAGCCTGGCGCTGAGAGGGAGAGAGAGAGAAGATTGGAAGGAAGCGCCCTAGACTGCTGTGCAGTCTAAGGAGGATTTGTCTGGGCCTTGAGCCCAACCTGGACGATAAAAGAGTCTCATGTCTCCTCGGAAGCAGGAACCTATCCACCTGAGTACGCTGCACCTGCTCAGTGGCAGACAGCTGTCTGTGAGGGAGACAGCCTTGGGGCAAAGGCGCAGAAGAATTTCATAGCACAGCGACTAAGGCCTTGGATCAGTTTCACTCCCTGTAGTGGGATGGCTGCAGCGTGTGTTCTCATGGCTGCTACGAGGAATCACGGACAAAATTATGAAACAGGCAGTCTCATCTGTGTTTTCTCACTTTCTTTTCTCTACCGCATCTCTTTTCCTTTATAAGGTGTTGCTTCTCCACTCTTCATAAAACTTTAGTCAGAGCCTTTGCATTATCTCCGACTCCCAGAGAATGGTTTGATTCTGGTAAAGATCTGGTATTTACAGTAGGGCAAAATTCCATGTTCTTCAAATATTTTGCTTTTGTACTCCCCTAAAAAATTTCAGAAAGAATTTATGTATCCACAAATTCTTGGAGTGCCTTAGTTTTAATATTTTAAAGCTTATAAATCAAATGAAACACTTTCTTTTATCCTAGTTTCCACAATTTACACTTAGAAAATGAGATTTTTCATGGTGTTCTGCAGGCTATATATGGCATAGTCCTTGTCTGTATAAGGCACATTTGGCTCTATGTGATTTCTAGACAATTTGCATTTCAATTTCAACTGTATTTGTGTGTGTGTGCCCGTGTGCATGCATGCATGTGCTCAGTAATATTTGACTCTTTGTGACCCCACAGACTGTAGCCTGCCAGGCTCCTCTGTCCATGGGATTTCCCGAGCAAGACTGTTGGAGTGGGTTGCCATTTTCTCCTCTAGGGGATCTTCCCGATCCAGGGATTGAACCTGAGTCTCCTGCATTGGGCAGGTGGATTCTTTACCTCTGTGCCACCTGGGAATCTCAGTTTCAACTGTGGTGCACTTATATATACAAGGTAGCATAATTTTTTAAAAAATGATGTACACATTCACAGATTTTGATGTAGACATCTACAAATTTTCTCCTATAATGCTTCTGTGTATCACAGCAGTGGCATTCTTTCCTAGAATTCCATAATGAGGCTCTCTTCTCTTGTTTACTATATTATACCAGAGATTCAGAGCAGCTGCAATGGCTAGGGGGGATCCAGGTAGCAGGNGCATTTCAATTTCAACTGTATTTGTGTGTGTGTGCCCGTGTGCATGCATGCATGTGCTCAGTAATATTTGACTCTTTGTGACCCCACAGACTGTAGCCTGCCAGGCTCCTCTGTCCATGGGATTTCCCGAGCAAGACTGTTGGAGTGGGTTGCCATTTTCTCCTCTAGGGGATCTTCCCGATCCAGGGATTGAACCTGAGTCTCCTGCATTGGGCAGGTGGATTCTTTACCTCTGTGCCACCTGGGAATCTCAGTTTCAACTGTGGTGCACTTATATATACAAGGTAGCATAATTTTTTAAAAAATGATGTACACATTCACAGATTTTGATGTAGACATCTACAAATTTTCTCCTATAATGCTTCTGTGTATCACAGCAGTGGCATTCTTTCCTAGAATTCCATAATGAGGCTCTCTTCTCTTGTTTACTATATTATACCAGAGATTCAGAGCAGCTGCAATGGCTAGGGGGGATCCAGGTAGCAGGGCTGCAGTGAGTGGATGAAGGTTGAAGATGAGTTGGGGCCACCTTTTAATGGAGAGCCATCACCTTCTGTTATCTCACTTACCCAACGTGCTGCAGTGAGTGGATGAAGGTTGAAGATGAGTTGGGGCCACCTTTTAATGGAGAGCCATCACCTTCTGTTATCTCACTTACCCAACGTGTGTTGAAGGGGACCGGCTGAGAACAATAATGTCAAGGCGACCTAAAGCTTAATATAATTGACTCTGGGATCCTGGCAAGGCAGGTGCTACCTGGCTAGGCCCCACTCAGCTCTTAGGGTACAACATGGCACAATAAAGCATTGTTGACTGTTAACACAGAACTTAATCACTTGGTGCTCCTCTTAGATAATGTTCTCTCTCAATTCTTGAACTTCATTTGTATCTCAAGAAGTTTATTTTCTGCAGGTTGACTGTATCGTATCCAATGTAGGCCCGCTCCCCCTATTCCTCCCAAGCAGACTGGTGCACTTTGCACTAGCTGACGTTGCTTGTCCTTAACTGTGACTTGGGGAATAGTGGATTGTTTCTAACATGCTCAGAGCATTTCTAATTTCCTGCAAGTGAGTATCCATGTGCCAATTCCTAGTTGAATTCTGATGGAGAAATTCATTACTGACCATGGTGGAAATTTGAAATTTGTAGCCTATTGTAGACTTAAAAAAGGAGAGATCCAAAGCAGAGAAGATGCATACTTCTCCTCAGACAGCCTTATTCTAATCTTCATTCAAGTTCTTTCTTCTTGCTCTCCTATATTTGCTGTGGTTTATACAGAATACAATTCAGTCATTTTGTTTCCACTTGCAGTTCAAGGACATCTTGGCATTTCCTTCTATTTTTGGCTAGTGCAGCATATTGCTGTTACTAAGTTTATAGACTCTGCTTTTGTTTGGGGAAATGATCTGATTTTTCAATAGGGTAGGATTTAGTCTAATATACTTTAAAATAAAAATTTTTAAATTGCCTTTTTACTCCCTACTTAGACATTTAGTTGATTCTCCTGCATACAATTCTTTATGGATGAGATTTTCATTTAACACCATGATTTAGATTAAATTACTTTCTTAAAATCACATTGCTCCCATAGTCTACTTAGTTTTCTAATTCCCGTATGTTCCAGTATTGCCGAATCAACTTCGTCTATATAATGTGTCTGAAGAGGCAGCCTTCATTCACCACACAGCACAATCTGTTAAAGTGGTAAATATTATCCATTTCTATTATTAGAGCTGAAATAGAATTTTCCCTCGCTGCATTTTCAAGATGTAACATAATTAGATAGCCAGCATGGAAAAGTCAGAAATAGTGGAAGCTAACGGCTGTCATATCTGTACGAGGGAAGCTTGAATTCAGTCTGCCTTGCCTGGCTCATGACTTGTTCACACAGTGCCCCGGGCCATCTCATTCCCTGTGTGAATTATAGGGTACTATGTGAGCTTTGCAGGTATCGAGGTAAGGAAGCGTGAAGCAACATTTCCAATTCTATATTCATTTTCAGACTGAAAGACAACAGGGAAATTCTTACTTGATGTTTCATTTCTCTTTGGCTTCCAACAGACACACCTTCCCGGCTCTGAGAAGTAGCCAAGAAGTTCTTCATTCTACCTAGAGAGACTTCTGACTTCTCCCTTCTTTACAACAAATCAGAATTGTTTACAAAATAGAAACCCACAACTGTCCTTTCTGCAGAAGTGTTATTGAGATTCCTCAGTGTTCAATTCTTGGCAGAACTGAGGGAGGGATGTGAGAGGTGTGTGTGTGTGTGTGCATGTGTGTGTGTTGACTTCACAAAAGTGACTGAGGAAGGAACTGGGCTAACTAGAGAAAACTGCAAAGAAGTAATTTTCTTTTTTTAAAAAAACATGTTACCAGAAGAGCTTTATAGTTAAAAGTCAGATTCGTTTTTGGCCAGCAGTTTGTGAAAGTAAAACTTCTATGTCTTCAACAGGGTTAATAACATTGTAGTGTACCAGTTAATGCCTTCATTGTGTGCATCAGTGGAATTCAACTCAGTTCTCCCAGTACTTAAGTTGTGCATTAATCACTGATACAGCATGGTCTGCCTTGTCTCATTGCTTAAGTAGTTTCCTACTCTTCTATTTTATCATTTGAGCATAACATATTGAGGATTCTAGGCAAAGTTAAAAGGGTAGCATGGTTTGATCTGTTTAATAAACATTAGATAATGTTGCTGGTTTTACTAGAGTCACTCCCCATGGAAATCTTCCTTATGACTCATGTACTTTGGAATGAGAAGAGATGCAAATTTTGGCTTTCTTCTTTTTTCCTGCCCTTTTATTTACTTAAAACATTAAAAAAAATTCTTTTTATTTTGTATTAGGATATAGTCGATTAACAATGTTGTGCTAGTTTCAGATGAACAATGAAGGGATTCAGCCATACATATACACGTACCATTCTCCCCCAGACTCCCCTCACATCCAGGCTGCCACAACGTTGAGCAGAGGTCCCTGTGCTATATAGTAGATCTTTGTTGGTTACCCATTTTAAATATAATAGTGTGTACATACCCATTCCAAACTCTGCGGAAGTGTTATTCCTAACTATCCCTTCCCTTCAGCCTTCCCCCTCAAATCTGTGAGTCTCTTTCTGTGGAATCTAAAAAGAAATGTTCTTCCGTCTAAGACATGTAAGGAAAGTGCAAAGAGGCCTGGATGGACTCTCTGGAGCCATGCCTTCTAATACAGCCTCATCTATAATGAGCCTTCTGTCCTGCAGTGAATTACTTAACCTCTCTGTGGCCTGTTTTTTCATATGTACAAGTATAAGGGATGAACTTTATGATCTTTCTTTATGATTTAGGCATGCCTGAAAATCCCTAAGATCTGACAAGAAACACAAGTGGAATTCTGGGTACTTGGCCTTGATCTTTAGCTTCCTTAGAAAATAAATAATAGGGACACCAAAGATTATTCATGTCTTTGCTGACATCAACAAATGGTGTTGAGATTATGTCTCTTTGACAGATGGAAAATGATTTTGGTGGAAACATACGTGGCCGAATCAGTGTTGTTGTTGTTGTTGTTGTTTTTGTTAAGATATTTGCAGCAGGCCAAATAAAAATCAAGATTTAGCCACACGTGACAGTAACCTTTTCAAATTGTCTCTGTCCCTCTTGATGACAAAGATACTAGTTCGCAGTTAATTCACAGGTATCTCAGAGGCTGCTGGGGCCACTATTGTAGAGAGCATTGATGGCTCCTTTCTAGATCTGGTGCCAAGGGCATGTGTCATCAGAGCGGAGGGCAGTGATGAACTGGAGCCTGCTATGTGTGGCCTCAAGAACTCACCCATAAAAGTACACACTAGCCTCTGAGAATGCTTGTATTTTTTCTATGTAAATGATTCCCTACTTTAAATCTCCCTCACTCCACAAAAATGTTTTGACCAAAAACGTTCATATTATGAACTTGATATATAGTCCTTGATTACAATTTCAGTGATGACTCGTGATGTGGCAGGTTGCTGTATACAAAAAGTGTATACTTTTTGTACACAGGGCAGTGTACACTCATAGTCATGAACACTTTTTGGCATTATCTCATTTTAATGTTGAACAACAGTCTCATAAAGGAGCGATTATTCTTGTGCCCATTTTGCAGATAGTGTAACTAAAGTTCAGAAGGATTAAGTGACTTCTCCAGCCTCAGCCTACCCAGGAAATGTTAGAACCAGGACTCAACTCCAGAAAGCTTTGTCTTTACCAACACTACACAATTCTGTCTCACCACATCATCTTCCTTCTGCCCAAGAACAAACCCCCACTGCCAGTAGGAGACACCATAAGTGCAAAGAAACTTTAACACAGAGATACTTTAAGGCAGGGGTCCCCACTTCTGGGATCCATCGCTTGATGATCTGAAGTGGAGCTGATGTAATAATAATAGAAATAAACTACACAATAAATGTAATGCATTTGAATCATCTTGAAGCCGTCCTCCCCTCTCCCCCGTCTGGTCTGTGGAAAAACTGTCTTCCATCAAATGGATCCCTGGTGCCAAAAAGGTTGGGGACTGCTGTTTTAAAGGACATGTGTTCCTGGCCTGTTTGCTGAATATTCTGAAATTTCCCTTTTCGTAGAGAGCCGCTGGAAAATATCTGTGAAGTCGCATATTCCTATTTACACGAAGGCACAGCTATTTCCTAAAATTAAGGAGATTCCTCCAAATTTAAATGAACATCTCTCTTCCCATTGAAAACAAAAGTGCCTCTCAGCCAACAAATGAGCGGAACATCTCCCCAATAGGTCTTTTAATTTGCAGATGCTTGAAAATGAATGAAGATCAAAAGCTTTTCTGCAGATTGCTTTTCCCTTTGGGAGATATTTGAGCATGTTAAGAATAAGCATCATTTTAAAAAATTAATAGAACAAGTTGGATTTTAAATATTTCAAAAAATAGGTTTGCACAAATATGCCATCTTGTGCTGTTCATCTTGTGTTTTTAGGCACCTAATGAATAGTTCTTTCCTCTATCTAACCCATGTTGTTTGTATACATAGGCATTTGTAGTACAGAACATCTTAATTTAGCTAGAAAGATCATTACCAGGCAACACATTTGTATATTGCAGAGAGCTCCGCAAAAAGGTATCTGTGCCCTTGCAGATAAGGATGTTCCCATTTAGATTAACTGAAAGAAAAACAAGCTGAACAATGGATGTTGCCTTTAAAAAAATAAATAATCTGATTTTCAAATAACATCCCAAAGCCACTGTGGGAATAGCTGTCATCCTGTCAAATAGAGTTGGCCTAGTTTGCAGTGGATCATCTTAAATGGCAAGGGCCAAGTGTGTGCTTCAAATTCCCAATTGAGTTCTTTCTTCTGGAGGCATATGGACTGTTTGACCACCTCTTTTTGTTAGGATTAGGGTTAGTATTTTATGTCTTGTTTATTGGATTTACTTAGCTCCAGCTAGGACCAGCTCTAGACAAAAATATGATGAAGATTAAGCTTGGTTAAAGTCTCCCCTAATCTTCCCTCTAGCAACTTCCCCTGAGAGGTGTGTTGTGTACCCCACTTCTAAGCGAGTGGGGGATGTTCTGGTTTATTGCCTGTCACTCTAGCTTCCGACCCCAGGATGCTCTGTTTAAC
Source organism: Neotragus moschatus (assembly GCA_006410615.1). NCBI lineage: Eukaryota > Metazoa > Chordata > Mammalia > Artiodactyla > Bovidae > Neotragus > Neotragus moschatus. The sequence goes on along the minus strand of SJYA01001578.1, from coordinate 1,135,608 downwards.
TACCTGCTTTCACATCTTTGCTCCCCACACAAGTTCTGGAACATCCCTTTCACCTTGCCTTTCATTAGTGCTTACCCGACCAAGTTCCATTTTCCCAGGGTGACTAAGGCTAATGTGATAAACTAATGACTGATATTGGGTGAGCAAAACATTAGCATTTAAATTGGGACCTTCTGGAGGGGATGCACTTAACAGAGACGAGGTCTTCAGAGGGAGCAATTTCAGACATTATGACAGGACCAGGTCAAAGATAATTTTGTCAGATGGGGCCTTGAGGTTGCGAGCAGGGGCAGCCCTAGTTTCTAGCCATTCTCTCAGTCAGGATTTCAAACATTTATGGCAGGATCCCAGCAGCTCTCACAGGACTTTTGACATAAGTACATTGACCCTAGAGCATTTTTGCCTGCCCCTTGATAGGTTCCACCTTTCCTTCTTCAGAGTATCCTGCTCTTAAAACAATTGAAAATAGGAAACATGAGTAAAAACGTGGCAGGTGGAGGTTTTCCTAAGTCCCTAAGTCCAGGGCCTCAGCATTGCCTAGGCTCCAGGGTGCCGACCACATAGAATCATAGTAATTACTGTCTCCTAGAGATCTGAATACAAAAAACTGCAGAAATCTGGATTTGTGCTCGGAGCTCCTGAACCAGACGGAGCTCTGGCAATCTAATCAGAACTACAGATGAGCTTTTACTTTCCCACTCTGCACGTAAAACACAAGTCTCCAGACTTGGGGCTCCATCCGTTTACCACCCCCCCTCCCCAAATACAGGGCAAATAAGAGGTTGCTGCATGAAGCAAAAACTACAGTGGGTGCTTCGGAGCCATTTAATGAGTCTGCCTGAAGAATACCTGACTAAAAGCGACACTGACTCAGTGTCAGTGAAATTATTATAATAATAATAATTATACTTATTTATTAATTATTATTATCTTTATCAATATTATCTTTATTAATATATTATCTTTATCAATATATTCAATGTCCCCTCTCTGGTTCTTGGGATAAAGACGATGGGAGACACATCTGTTCCAAAGCTGTTCCACTGAATGGTGATTCTGATGACTTAATGCCTTTTCAGACTTCTGCTGCCACCGCTGTTCTTTGGTTTTGCTTTTAAAGTGGCTGAATGGAATCTCTAAGCCTTCTATTATGTCTGCCTCTTACTTCTCTCTTTTTTTTAAATTCTGAGGAAATAATTCAGAACATGTCAAGGACAAATGCTTGAGTTACAGAAACTTTAAAAAAAATTACTATTATTATTCCAAAGCAACACAAAGATCTTTTAATTTCTTTGATTGTTTAAAGTACTCTGTAGAAACATGACGTCTTAGATGTGGAGACAGTTTATAATTGAGCATGCAATCTGAGTGCCCGGAAAATGCATTGGTTACTGGGATTCCCAGGGACTCCAGAAAGTGAAGAGGGTCGGGAAAAGTTTATCGGAATTTGATAGCAGCCTGCATACACACATCCAGATAAAACTACAGCCAATTACTATGGATGGCTTAGTCTGCTCCCCCGCCCCCAAGCTCCCCCAATTCTGTAGAGATTTAAATCTTTCATCTAAAATAAAGATTTGTAGTGTAATGACCTGATTTAGCTACAAAGAAGAAATAAATCTGACAGCTGGGACCAGAAGAAGTATTAATCTCCAAAGTTCACGGGTGCTTTTGTCTCCCCCTTTCAGGTTTTATGCAACAGGATGGGAAAAAAAAAAGTGAACGACTCTGTATTTCAGCTGGAGTTATATTGCTTGGGAGAAAAGGGGCAGGGAAATGGGGAGTGGGTGTTAGAGTTGAAAGAAAGATTTTCCATTCTTTAGAAACAGAGCAACCAACAAGAAAGCAGAGAGCTGGAGCCATGCTTGTCCCTTCCATGGTCCGGCTGGGGCTTTGAAGAGGTGGGTGGCCAGGGGGCTCCAGCAGGATGAGTGATAGGGGCACCTAGGTATGGTTTCTGATCACCCAGGCATAATTCAGTGGGATTTTCATGATGTGAAAGTTAGGTACTACATGATAATTATTCTCCTTTCCAGTGTCACGTGTGACCCCTGGCTTACACTGACCCCAGGTAAAGACAGAGCCCCTTCTGTGGTCGACCAAAGGATGAGCTCTGATCTTGGCCCTCTGAAGTCACTTTCGCTTCTAGACATGTGACCTCTTCAATTAGCCTTCTTTACATTTCCTATGGATGGAGAGTTTTGGCTCACATCCCCACTTCTGCCTTTGCTCAATGTGAAAACACATTATAAAACATAATTGTTTGAGGGTGATTTTAACAGTTCTAACCAACTGGCTGTTCTGCAAGAGAAAAATAATGTGGCTTTAAAGAACCCTAACTTTGAAAGTGAAGTGAGTCCTGCATGCTGCAAAGGAATATATTGACTTGATGGTCACACAGAAGCCTTTGTAAAATTAGTTTTGAAACAGACAGTAATTTTAAAGAATAGTGCTGCTATTAAAATATATCTCTGCACAGCTGTAGGACAGATTTGATTCCCCTAGGGGGAAACTGAGAGGTCTGTGCGGTCTTCACCAGTCTATGAACTTGCTGTGTGTTAGTGACAGTTTGAGTACTTGAGGCCATAGGACTTAGATTCCTGAACAAATTCTCTAGGCTCCCACAGAAATAAGCGATAAAAATGGTCTTTCTGTGTTTTTAACTTCCCTTAGATCTCATTGAGCCAAGAGTCAAATCCACCATGAATAAATATGTTGAGCATTGTCAGAGAGCTGTATTAATGGACAAAGGCCCACTTGAAAGGTCATAAAGTATTTCTCTCACATGGGTGATGGATGGCAGTTTGGAATTTCCTTGGCTTTGTTATACTGTGTGCCGAGGTGATGGTAATGTTTGTCAGGGACAGCTTGTCTTGGCTCATTGAACTAAATGAGAGGCTAAGAATCAAATTCTCAGCCATAGGGTCTAATAGATAAGTCATGAGATTTTCTCTAATGAGGTTTTCAATGGACCATTTTTAACATTAGAAGCTATAGCTACTGGTTATAACTAGTGTTCAAAACAAACTTGGCTTGAATCCAGTAAAACTGTTAGAATTTCATCCAAGACCTGTATGACTGGAACAGAAAATCTAACCCATGGGGCCATTGGATGTCCATACAAAAGTGGGCAGAACTTTGAGGGTATAGGATTAAGATTTGAAATCTTATTGGGAAACTAGAGAAATAGATGAAGCAGAAGAGGTCTGGTAAAGACAAGATCGTAATGTTAAATCTACAGAGAAAGCACTTTATACAAAGATCAGATAGGAAATAACGACGAGTATACATTGCTAGCAGAAAACGTAATTTGTGCACCTCTAATTGTTTTCAGTTCAGTTGTTCCCTCATTTTGTAATTCAGTATCCTATCTGAAATCTTCTTCCAGTGGAGACAGACTGAGCAGGGAGTCCAAACTTATACAGAGTTTATTTCTCCAACTTCACCTTTGAAGCAAAGGTAGTTTTGAGGCAGGGCTGTGAGAGTCCAAATACTGAAAAATGACACAGCTCACAGTGAAACAGAGAAGTCTCAGGCCATTGAGTCCCCCATTAGAAAGCAGCCTGGACCATTTGGCGTAGGGGCAAACAGCTTGCATGTTTAATAGTCATGAGGCTACTATTATATTAAAGCATTTGCAATAATTATTTTTATAATGCTAACACTGTCATTATGAAAACTTGAAATGATGTCCAGTAAAAGTTTGGGTTCTTAAAGAAGTAAATGTTTCTACGGGGAACTTCTTATTCTTTAATGACACTAGATAAATTTACTGATTTTGCAATCTATTATTAATATTATTTTTTTCACAGATAGCACTAAAGTAAACTTTAGTATAGCTCTTTGCAAATAATCATACAGTATGAGGTAGCAGGGACTAAACTGATAGATTTTCAAGGATGTAATTTTGAAAGCAAAAGGAGTTAACTGTTTTTTATCTTTATTCACATCCATTTTTACATAGCACACTTCGTATAAAAATTTAAAGCCTGAAAAGGGAATGACAGAAAAAATACTTTCTGTATATTGAACTAACACATTGAATCCAAAATAGATGAAAATGATTCTCCTAGCTGGTTAAGTGATTTCTAGCTCGTGTCATCTTCTTTAATCGGCTTCCTCAAATGTAACATTTTTCCATGGCTTCCAAAGCTAGGATAAATAATCACAGAACCTCATTTTGAAACAAAGATTTCAAGCAAAACAGAAAGAAAAGAACCTCCAGCGTAACTATTTTAAAGATCCTGGCCTATATGATTTGCAGTTGAAAACAGTTCCTCACTGCAGGGAAAACCAATCAGTCGTACACTACCATGAAGAAGCTGCAACACCACGGCATCAGGTTGAGCACTGCAAATGCCTGTGACTCTTCACAGTGGCAGATCCAAATGGTTCCTAGGAACTTTGGTGCTATCTATGCAAATAGTGTTTGCTAGATTAGGACAGAGTGAATTGGTGACATGGGTCAAGGTAAATGGGGTGTGCATTTCAACATAAGAGAGCCTCCTCACTGCAGAGGGTGAGCACTGTTTTTCCTTGGCCTCAACACAAATGTGTCTTTGACAAAATAAGTGAAAATACATTAAATCCCAACTAAATCAAAGACAAAGAATTACAACCTCACAAGTGCCCCCATGTTTTGGATGTTTTCTTGGTCCATCTTCATAGCGCAATAGCTAGTTATCAGAATAAAGTCTTTCATTTATTTTGTTCTGAATCAAGGATTTCTTAGAATTGTGCACTGGGTCAAAAATGTAAGCCAATTCCATCTGCTCTCTTCCGTCCTGATGAAAAAATCACTAATGAATATTCTCTAAATTTTGCGTGATCTTTAGTAGTACAGAGCGCATTTTCAAAGTGGTAGGCTGTGAAATACTGCTAATGGGATTCTTATAAAATAAACACTGGAGTGACAAAGCTAGTTGCTTTTGCTTTATGTTCTCTTCAGGAACCAGTGCTTTACGAGTGTTCAATAAATATGAAATAATTAGGGTTATGGCTGTGGAAGCACAGCCAAAGGCTAAGTGGCATTTTCAAGGTTGTAAAACATGTTAGCAAGGAAATCTGGGATTGAAATTAAGAGTTCTTAACCTCTTCCTGGGGCTTGGATCAGTATGTCCCTCTGTTTCCTTAATCACATATAACCATTGGATTCCTTGGCAACTCCTAATCCAGTGCTCAGTTAGGCAAAATTTGGAAGCCTCCAGGCAATGACCTGTTTTTCAATGGGAGAACATATTTACTTCCAGCTGGAACACATCAAGACAAGCCATTTCTCTTATAGTCCCATTCTTGCCAAAAGACTGGAAAATAACTTATTAGTGAGTCTAACATCTCAAGAGCCACAACAACAGCTGCACGGAATACAGAACACACAGGATGACTGAACGCTGTGAAACTGGGATGACTGAGACCGATGCAATGATAATTCCAGGCCTCGCTTTGATCTTTTCAACCGGAGGGCGAGTCGGAAGGAAACTTAACACCTACATGATCAGATTGATTTAGCTCGTCTGTTCATTTGTACATTATTTTTGTAGCCTTTGCATCTGTGCTCCTTCAGATAATATCTAAATTAAAAATAGAGACTTATGACTGAATTTTATTTTTAGAACCTCTCTATAGTTCACATTTTAAGCTTCTTAATTAGGCCAAACATCATACTGGGAATATAAACTCAGTTTAAAAGTATATGTTATTCTTTTTTTTTTCTTTTTTTAGTATATGAACTGAATCGCCAGTACAGGTTTGATGCATGATACTAGATGCTTGGGGCTGGTGCACTGAGATGACCCAGAGGGACGGTACGGGGAGGGAGGAGGGAGGGAGGGGGATTCAGGATGGGGAACACATGTACACCTGTGGTGGATTCATGTCGATGTATGGCAAAACCAATTCAATATTGTAAAGTAATTAACCTCCAATTAAAAGAAATACATTTATATTTTAAAAAAAGAAAAAATATATACGTTATTAGTCATGGAATTCAAATGCTCAATAAGATCAAAGGAAATCAGGTTCAAACAATACGTTATTTATAATATGCATTCCCATCACACTACTGAATATTTAGAGATCTAGTGAACTGAGTGAATTGATTAGAAATTATATCATTTACCAAACATATGAATTTAATTGCAATGGTATTTGCTTTTCAGCCAGTTGGCAGCAGCATTTTTGGAAAAATCTCCTATGTCCTGGACAAGTATAAAGAAGAAAGAGAGAACATTTCAATCCTTTAGTGTTTCATTTCTTTAAAAATCTCATTCTTGTAGTTTAATGCAAAGATTTAAAAGTTGAAAGTAAATGCTTATCACCCATTCACTTAAGTGTTGCTAAGATACTAGACAGTTCAATCTTTGATCATTTAGAAGAGGAAAATATGTTATCTTTTATTTGAAATTTGAATTTGTTTCCAATTTTGTCCAATTATGGCAACTGGTGGGCATCCTTTCAGCAGTGGCATATACACAGTCTGAATGTTGAGCAGGCATTTAAAAATATTTATTGAAATACGATGATTTATATTGTATGGCATATGAGTGCCAGTTATAGAGATGCTGTAAAACTAAGCTGCTGCTGCTGCTGCTGAGTCGCTTCAGTCGCGTCCGATTCTGTGCGACCCCAGAGATGGCAGCCCACCAGGCTCCCCCGTCCCTGGGATTCTCCAGGCAAAACACTGGAGTGGGTTGCCATTTCCTTCTCCAATGCATGAAAGTGAAAAGTGAAAGTGAAGTCGCTCAGTCGTGTCCGACTCTAGCGACCCCATGGACTGCAGCCTACCAGGCTCCTCCGTCCATGGGATTTTCCAGGCAAGAGTACTGGAGTGGGGTGCCATTGCCTTCTCCATAAAACTAAGCTAATTGTAAATAAATAAAAGAAATTAAAATTCTAAAAAGTTTTGTTGGTCTAGTGATATAAATAGGTTTTGATTCAGCTATTACTGGGAAAACAAAAATTTAACTGTAGCAATAATAACAAAATAAATGAACACTATTACTTTTACATGTACTTTAGGCATGTTGTTTCGTTGACTATTTCAGTAACTCAGTGAGTCCAGACTAATGATTTTATAAATGAAGAAACTGAGCTCAAGGAGAGTTAATATCACACAGTTAGACAACGGCAGGGCCAGGCTTTGAACTTAACCCACTGTGACTTTAAAACCTCTTTATGCTCTCCTGCATTAAATGTTGAAAAATGTTAAAGGATTAGATCCAGGCTGGAGCACTGTGTGTATATCTGAATGAAAGGCTTCACTGTTGTCGGGTATACTTGTACTTAATGAGACTGAAGTAAGTGTTGTTTGCCTCCTTATTTGTCTGAAAGATGCATTGAAGAAAGAGGAAGTACAAAAACAATGTGAGAGTGTGAATCTGTAGGTAGTTTTATTCTCATACACAGATACTGAGGGTCTGAAGGAGGTGCTTATTTTGTATGCTAAAAAAAAAAAAAAACCATATGCTGTGAAAGTCTATCACCACTTTCACTGAAGAAAGGATTTACTGCTATATGTATATTTCTCATAGAAATATGTTGGAGTTTAAAGAGCATCTCCAAAAAGTGTTGTGATTTTAAGACTGACGACAAGTGACTAAGTTTTGGATCACCTATACACTAACGAGAGGACACTGAAGAAGAAATACAAAACTATGCATAGTAACTTGCTTTTTTAAACAAGATTTATTTATTTTATTTTTGGCTGTGCTGGGCTTCAGTGTTTCCCGCAGGCCTTCTTCAGTTGTGGCAAGCAGGGGCTACTCTCTCCAGAGGTGCGCAGGCTTCCCACTGAAGTGGCTTCTCTTGTTGCGGAGCACGGCGTTTAGGCATGCAAGCTTCAGAAGCTGCGGTGTGTGGGCCCAGTAGTTGCGGCTCACGGGCTCTAGAGCGTGGACTCAGTAGTTGTGGTGCATGGCCTTGGTTGTCCTGAGGCACGTGGGATCTTCCCAAACCAGGAATCAAACCAGTGTCCCCTGCTTTTGCAGGAGGTTTCTTTACCATGAGTCATCAGGAATGCCCAGCAACTCTTAATAATTTGTTTATTTTTCCAGTCAAGTGCAGAGCATGGCCTGGAAATTGGAGCTTCTTCTTAAGCTTGTCTATGAAAGTAAAAATGCCTGAAAAATTCTTTGACACTGTAGAAGAATGCAAGAATAGCATATAGGTTTCAATTCTGTTGCCAACTCCAGTTCACTGATAGTTGGTATCTGGGGAGAAGTGCCTGGTGGTCTAGTGGTTAGGTGGAAAAGGAAATGGCAACCCACTCCAGTATTCTTGCCTGGAGAGTCCCAGGGACGGAGGAGCCTGGTGAGAGCCTGGGGTTGCATAGAGTTGGACATGACTGAAGCGACTTAGCAACAGCAGAAGCAGCTAGTGGTTAGGACTCTGCACTTTCACTCCAAGGGGCATGGGTTAAATCTCTGGTCAGAGAACTAAGATCCCACATAACATGTGGCCCAAAAGAAAGAAAAACAAAATGGATTTTTTATTTTTATGGATTTTAAAATTAAAAACTTACGGATTTTAAAGAATTTCTGGATTTAAAAATTTATATTCTTATTTTAAGAACTTATGGATTTTAAAATTAAAAGAAAAAATAGTTGCTATCTGGAAGGATTCTGAGGCTGTGTCTGAGCTCAGGAAACAAATCTGTGATCTATCAGTGATATCTGTCACCAGTGAAAGATTTAGGTCCAGTCACACACGTGCCATGCATTACTAATATTTTTCCTTCTACTAATTTATTATGTTCTTAATAGATATAAGGCAATTGAAGACAGATACAATACTTACTTCATTTTATAAAATGATCAGTTGTCCCAGTTTTCCAGGATTTAAGGGGTTTTCGAGGATGAAGGAGTTTTAGTGCCAAAATGAATAGAGTCCTAGACAGTTGGTAACCCTATTTAAAAAACAAAACAAAACAATTTATTTTGTAATAATTATAGACTCACAGGAGGCTTCAAAAAATAGTACAGAGTCCCATGAAGTCTTCCCCCAGCTTTTGTGACTTTTATTTTTTTATTTATAAATCTATATAGTTTTATTAAGACAAAAAACTGACAGTGTTGATATGAAGCTTACATTTAAACAAAAGTTTTCACAAAAACCTAACACACGCCTAAAAATTACAATGGAGTTACTAAATGNGGCTCAGTCTGACAATCATGGGGCAGCTTTCCAGGGGCACAATTGCCATTGATAAAGTTGACTTTGGAAGAATTATGATGACATAGCACTTCACACTTTTAATAAGAAGTCGCTTTTAATGTCATCTCAGGAGGCGGAAATGGAAAGGTGTGTTATGCAATAATGAAGCAGATGATTAAAGCATTACCTTTGGTATCTTGGTGCTCATGCCATGTGCTTACTGAGGCTGAGTCATTAATTAAGAGGTTTGATAGCAAAGTGTCAGGATACTGAATTTTATGGACTATATTTTGAAGCCTCAAGAATGTCCTAACAAAAAAAAAGATAACCTTGGATAGAAACTGTCTTGTCTGAAGTTAGAGAGGGAGAAAAGCATGTCTTGTTAAGAGAGACTGTTTTGCCCACAGCCCAGAGTCCAAGACTGTTTGAGAGTCTGGTTTTNGACTATATTTTGAAGCCTCAAGAATGTCCTAACAAAAAAAAAGATAACCTTGGATAGAAACTGTCTTGTCTGAAGTTAGAGAGGGAGAAAAGCATGTCTTGTTAAGAGAGACTGTTTTGCCCACAGCCCAGAGTCCAAGACTGTTTGAGAGTCTGGTTTTATAGGTTTGAAAAATCCTAAACCTAATCTCCAAATTAAAAATATGCAGAGTCAGGATGGTGTGTTCAGGCAGGAATCAGGGAAACAAGTAGGAAGATGGAGGCCTGGGGAAAGTCTGATGCCCCAGGGCTTTTCAGCAGCTTCTTTTATGCCTTCCTACCTTATAAAAGAGACCAGTTTTCTCATAATATCTGAGAAGCAGTTTTGGGCACAGGGCAATTAGCACCCTGTTGACAAATTGCCCCCTAGGCAGAAACTAAGATGGATGTGGTTAGGTTGAGTCCAGAGAAGATGGGCTGAGCACTTAAACTCTTGCTAAAAGACAAAACTCCCAGGCTGGGTTCTAGATTTTGAAAACAATGGCCTAATCAAATCCCACAAGTTGAATACCAAGTCACTGAGTTGTCTGGGAATCGAAAAACCAAAATCTATCAAGGATTTAAGAGAAATATGCCAGAGAAATGTCAAGTTTGGTACACTGGCTCAACATCAGTTTCCTCAAACCCCAAACCTCCACCAGCAAGTGTGTTTAAATGAAATATTCTGAACCAATATTTATTTGTTCAGTCAACAAATATTTAATGCATGCCATGGGTTAGGCACTGTGCTCCAAGTAGTTATATAATTCTTAAAAGAAACAGATGCTCTTCTCCTCCAGACCTAAAGCTGGCTCCAATGAAGGGAGCCAGACAATAATCAACTCAACAAATAAATGAATAGATGAAGTCACATCATATTAGGGTTATGAGAAAAAAGAAGGTGCTGACTGAGATTGACTGAGAAAGGGGGTGGTAGAGTGAAAATTTGGAAACTCTCCCTTTTCTGCTACAAAGTGTGAAAAGGCTATTTTGGCCCTTCTACTAAAAAGCACTGATATAGAAAAATAGCCTTGGCTTTGATGCCGTACTTATCTCTTTGAAAGGTCTGGATCTCTACTATCTGTCAATTTCTAATGCAAAGGTAGGCAGTAGGAGTGAACTTAATCATTGATATATCTGAGTAGAATTGTCCAAGGCCATCTTCCTTGTGCAGAGACAGTAACCTGAAATGCCGACTGGATGGCATATTATAACCGTCTAATGAATGCGCTCCCTCCCAGTTGGGATCTCGGGCGCATTTATTCATCTTCAACCAATGTAATTAATGATGAAAAGTATAACAGGGATGTATACTTCTCTGGGGAGGGAGTTGTTTTAATTGTAGACCCATCTGTGGAAAATGAACTATGCTGGAGAAAGATCAGGCTTAATTACACACCTGTTGGTGGTATCAAACGAAGCTGTTGCACTCTGCTGTAATAGGGGAACTACTTAGAAAAACCCTGAGATTTGGCAAAGCTCAAAAATATCACCTCGTTAAACCTTGTAATTTCTGCCTTTTAAATCATTGAGTCATCAAGTTTTAGGTGAAGGGATCTTGAGGTTGTTTAGTCTAATTCATATAATTTACAGATGAGAAAACCAAAGTCTGGAGTAGTTAACTGACTTGTCCAAATTCATACAAATGATTTGAGAGGCATTTTATTAAGCTTCTTTGCTAACTACTCATGTCTTCTAAATGCTATTTTAGGTTTGATAGAGGATGGTAGAGGCCAGAACCTCCTTTCAGAATATCAGAAAAAGTTTTAACATTAATCCCAGACACGTTTCATTTTATGAGAGATTTTCTCAAAATAGGAGATGTAGATTGTTAGTCAAAGACAAATAACTATGATTCTAAATATTTTAGGCAACTGCTCACCTACTGGAGCTAAAGCAGGAGGCAGGTGCTCCCCGCCACCTCCCCCCATCCCCTCACAGGGTAAGGCAATTGAAAATTCATTCCCTATTGACTGAAACTCCAAGAAGAGAATAACAGGACAATTAAGTGAGAAGGCTGGGCCCTGCCTAGACCACATATTTTTTTCTCGAAGTCTGGAGACTTTCCTGACCACACAAGTGCAGAAAAGGCTCTTTGGAGGCCAAAGGGAGATATGTCAAGGGATGTTCCCTACCCACATGCCTTTGCAATAGAACCCATCTTGGCTAAGAGATGTGTGTGCACGTACGCAAGGATCCTGAGATATACCAAATATGGATTTGTGTGATTTGATTTGTGAATCACATAAATCAAAATAATTGGCCAAAGGAAACCTGGAAGAAATACCCCATAGAAGTAATTCAAACTGCTGTGAGGGCATGACTCAATGACTCCCTGTCTCTCTCCCTGAGTCCACCCATGGGTCTATCTACACACACTGTACTTTTTTCTTCTCTTAATAAATACATTACTTGCTTCACCACTTTTTTTATTTGTGGAAATTCTCTTCTGCGAAGCTGAAAGCCAGATCCCTTGTCACTGACCATGGGTCTAGTGGCTAGGATCTGGTGCTTTCACCCCCACAACTCAGCCTCAGTCCTGAGCTGGGAACCCAAGCCTTGCTTCAAGTCACTGCAGGCTGAAGCCACCTGAGATCAGAGCGATAACTAATTCTTCTAAATCCCTGAAAGATGTAAAAGATTAAAAGGACAGAGAACTCTCTGGGAAAAATCACATTTTTAAATGTCATCTCAGATTATAATCTCAAATTCTTGTTTAACTTCTTTTTCATAGTGACTGTCCTGAAGTGCGTGATCCTGAAAGTCTTCTCCTACCACTACCATGGGAGGCTGGACCCATGCATAAATTTCTCTGGGCTGCCTCCTGGGATTTGCTTGGCTTTCCTAAGACAAGGTCTTCCAAAACACCTAGGCTCAACAGAGCAAAAGTATTTGAAGGTGTAGGATAAAATGTGCGTGTGATTCTGATGCACACACATGCATGAGTGAGAAGTGGGAGAGGAAGGGAGATCCGTTTATTAATTCCCCAACTTTTTCCTGAGAGCCTATTCTGTGCCAGGCACTTTCATAGGTTTTAGGTATAGAGATATAAACATTTTATAAACATCCATGAATCTCGTTATGGAATCTACAGCTTTGGAGGAGTCTGAGGACACTTTGGCACTATTAATGTCTTGGTCTAGATAATTCTTTGTTGGGGGGGCTGTCTTGTGTATTGTAGGATATTTTGTAGGCTTCTTGGCTTCTAGTAGACATCCCCAGTTGTGGAAATCAGAAATGACTCCAGACATTGCCAAAAATCCTCTGGATTGTCACCAGTTGAGAACCAACAAGTTAGAGAATAAATGAATATTCACACATAATTAAATAATCACAATGGTATCTAATTCTAATTCTTTTTTGTTATATTTTCTGATTGGTTACTTTGGAAAATCAGTACAGAAAAGAAATGCTGTTTTATGGAGGTAAACTTCTCACTGAAATAGAATACACATATACGAAAATGTATGAATCTTAAGTGTACAGCTTGGAGAGCTTTCATAAATTATAAGTGCCTACATAAAGAAATAACATATGACCAGCTTCTTAGAATTTTTCGGTCCCATCTTTGTCACTATTAAAACTTTTAATACCACAGTATGTTCTCTTTCATGGACTTCTGCTCATTGCATCTTTTATGAAAGTAATACTTATTGTTGCATATGGAAGAGTTTGCTTTTTTCTCATTACATTATAATATCTATGTATTTATTCTACTTTGATGGACATTTGGGTTGTCTCTAGTTTCAGTCTATTCATAATAATGAATAATAATAATAATAATGCTGTTTTTAGTGATGTCATTAGACGGCAGAATAAGCAATTACAAAATAGCTAGGAAACCATAAGATGACATTATTAAGTATTCATAAATCAATAATTACTTTAAAGAATTAAACTTCTCAAAGACATACAGTGGCTGAATGGACAAAAAAAGTAACACCTGATTATATACTGCCTACAAGAGGTTCAGTTTAGCTTTAGGCTCAAAGTGAAGGGTTAGAAAAAGATATTCCATGTAAATGGAAAGCACAAGAGAGTGGGAGTATCTACATTTTGTGTTAGAGAAAAATAGACTTTTTTTATATTAAAGAAAAATAGACTTGAGGTCAAAAGCTGCAACAAGAGAAAAGAAAGGTCATTATATGATAAAGGGATAAAGGAATATTCATCAAGGGAAGTAACAATTTTAAATGTATGTATGAATTCAACATTGGAGCACCTAAATACATTAAGCAAATACTAACAGATCTGAAGAGAGAAATAAGCATCATGTAACAATAGTAGGGGATTTCAATAACACTCCATTTCAACAATGGACAGATAATTCAGACGGAAAATAAGGAAACTTTGGACTTGAACTATACTTTAGATCAAATGGATCTAAAAGATGTCCCTTGATATCTTGGGGGCATTTGTTCCAGGGTCCACTGTGGATAACCAAAATCCATATAAGCTCAAGACCCAGGGTTGGCCCTTCATAGCCACAGATTCGACATCCATAGATTCAACCAACCACAGATTGTAAACAGACTAGCATATGTATTGAAAAAGATTCATGTGTAAATGGACCTACACAGTTCGGGGCCAACTGTACAGACCATTCTATCCAGCAGCATCAGTATACACATTCTTCTCAAGCACACATAGAACATTCTCCAGGAGAGAACATATGAAGTCACAAAATGAATCTTAACAAATTCATTGAAATTTGAAATTTGAAGATTGAAATCATACCAACATCTTTTCTGACCACAGAGGATTTGGAAATAGAATTCAATAGCAAGACGAAAAACTGGAAAATAGACAAACATGTGGAAATTAAACAGCACCCTCCTGAACTACCAATGGGTTACAGAAAAAAACCAAACAGAAATAAAGTTTCTTGAAATAAACACAAATGGAAACAAAACATACTGAATATAACCAGATTCAATAAAAGCAGTTCTAAGAGGGAAGTTTACAATGATAAATACTTACATTAAAAAAAAAAAAAAAGGATCTCAAATAAACAACCTAACTTTAAGCCTCAAGGAGCTAGAAAAAGAATTAAGCTCAAAATCAGCAGAAGGAAGGAAATAAAGATTAGGATATAAATAAATGAAACAGAGACCAGAAAAACAAAGAGAAAAATCAATGAAAGTAAGAACAGAGTTTTTAATAAGATAAAGTTGACAAACTTTTAACTAGACTAAGAAAAAAAGAGCTATTATAACTGATACCAGAGAAATACAAAGGATTATAAGAGATCATAGTTTAGCCTTAAACAATGTGGAGATGAGGGGTGCTAACACCCTGTGCAGTCAAAAACCCATGTATAACTCAGTATGGCCCTATATCTGAAGTTCTGTGTCTGCAGTTTTAGCCAAGCATAGATCATGTAGTACTATAATATGTATTTATTGAAAAAAAAAATCCTCACTAATTTGTTGTTTAGTCATTAATTCATGTCCAACTCTTTGCCACCCCATGAACTTCAGCATGCCGGGCTTCCCTGTCCTTCACGGAGCTTGTTCAAACTTGTGTCCATTGAGTCAGCAATGCTATCTAGTCATATCATCCTCTGCCATCCCTTTTGCCTTTTACGCTCAGTCTTTCCCAGAATCAGGTTCTTTTCCAGGGAGTTGGCTCTTTGTATCAGGTGACCTAAATACTGGCACTTCAACTTAAGCATCAGTCCTTCCAATGAATATTCAGGGTTGATTTCTTTTAGGATTGACTGGTTTGATCTCCTTGCTGTCCAAGGGGCTCTCAAGAATCTTCTCCACCACCACAATTTGAAAGCATCAATTTGGGCACTCGGCCTTCTTACATGGTCCAACTCTCACACTTATACATGACTATTGGAAAAAACCACAGCTTTGACTATACAGACCTCTGTTAGCAAAGTGATGTCTGTGCTTTTTACTATGGTGTCTAGGTTTGTCATAGCTTTCCTTCCAAGGAACAAGTGTCTTTTAATTTCACGGCTGCAGTTACCATCCACAGTGATTTTGGAGCCCGAGAAAATAAAATCTGTCACTGTTTTTACCTTTTCCCTTTCTATTTGCCATGAAGTGATGGAATCAGAAGCCATCTTCATTTTTTGAATGTTGAGTTTTAAGCCAGTTTTTTTCACTCTCCTCTTCCACCCTCATCACCTCAATAAGTGGACCTGTACAATCCGAACTCTCTCAGTTCAAGGGTTAACTGTACTAGGAACAATTATACAGCAACTATTTGGAATATGTAGAAGAAATGGCTAAATTCCTAGAAACATACAATTTACCAAGACTGAATCATAAAGAAATAGAAAATCTGAGCAGACCAGTACAGGCAAGGAGATCAAATATATAATCAAATATCTCCTAACAAAGAAAAAGTCTAGAACCTGTGGCTTTACTGATGAATTGTATTCAATATTTTAAGAAAGAATTACTACCAATCCTTCTCAAATTGTTTCAAAAAATAGAAGAGAAGCAAACACTAAGCTCTCTTTATGAGGTCAGCATCATCCTCACATCAAAGCCAAATAAAGGCACTACAAGAAAAAAAATTATAGTCCAACATCTTTGATAAACTTGAATGCAAAAAATACTCAATAGAATACTAGTAAGCTGAATTCAATAGCACAAAGATTCATAAATCATGGTCAAGGTGAATTTATCCCTGGGATGCATGAACGGCTCAACATATGCCACATTAACAGGATGAGGATAAAAAGACATGTGATCATCTCATACCATAAACCTTACCCTTTTGAAGTGTATAGTGGAGTGATTTTTGATATATTCCCAGAGTTGTGCAACTATCACCACCTTCGAAGTTTAGAATCTTCCTATTACTCCAAAAATAAAGCCTGTACCTATATGCAATGACTTGCATTCTTCTCCTTCCCTACCCTCAGCCCCTGCCAACTCTAATGAACTTTCTGTTTCCATTGATTTAACTATTCTGAACTTTTCATATAAATAGGATCATATAAACGTGTGGTCTTTTGTAGCTAGCATCTTCACTTAGCAAGCTTTTTTAAAGATTCCTCCATGTTGCGCTTTGTGTCAATACTTCATTCATTTTCATGGCCAATTAATACTCCATCATATAGTCATGTCACATTTTGTTTATTGATATAAAATACATTTGGCTTGTTTCTACATTCTGTCTATTGTGAATAATGCTGCTATAAACCTCTACGTACAAGTTTTTGTGTGGACATGTTTTTATTTTTATTGAGTGTATACCTAGGAGTGGAATTGCTTTATTGTATGATAACTCTATGTTTCATTTTTTTAATGTCTGTTTTCTATAGCAGCTGCATCATTTTACAATCCCATTAGTAATGTATTCTAATTTCTTCACATCCTTATTGACACTTGTTATTGTCTGTCTTATTTTAGCCATTCTAGTGCGTATGAAGAGATGTTATGTTGAAGTTTTGACCAGCATTTCCCTAACGACTAATAATGTTGAGGATCTTTTCATGTTTCTGTTATCTTATTTGGAAAAATATTGATTCAAGTCCTTTGTCCATTTTTAATTGGGTTATTAATGAATTTTAGTAGTTGTTTATACAGTCTGGAAAAAAGTTCCTTATCAAATATAAGATGTGAAAATTTCTTCTTCCATTTTGTGGGCTGCCTAATTCACTTTATTCATAATGTCCTTTGAAGCACAAAATTCATAAATTTTGATGAAGCCCAATTTATCTATTTTTCTTTTGTAGATTTTTGCTTTTAGTGTTATATCTGAGACACCCATTGTTTATCCCAAGCTCACAAAGATTTATTCCTTATTTCCTTCTAAGAATTTTACACTTTAAGTTTTAGCTCTTACATTTAGGTTTATGACTCATTTTGAGTTATTTTTTTGTATATGGCATGAGTTATGAGTCCAACCTCCTTCTCTGGCATGGATACTCCGTTGTAGCACCATTTGTTGATAAGAATATTCTTTGCCCAATGAATTGTGTTGTGTTCAGCTGAAATCAACTGATTGTAAATGCCAGGTTTCATTTCTATATTCTCAGTGTGTTCAGTTCCACACTGTCTTGATTTTTGTAGTTTTGCAGTAAGTTTTGAAATTAGAAGTCTGAATCTTTCAGGACTTCCCTGGTGGTTAAGAGTCCACCCTCCAATGTGGGGAACTTAGGTTCAAGCCCTGGTTGGGGAACTAGGGTCCCACGAGCCATGGAGCAACTAGGCCCACACACCACAGACAGAAGCCCATGTGTTGTAACCAAAGACCCTGCATGCCACAACTATGATCTCATGCAGGCAAATAAATAAATAAACATTTTAAAAAAGAGGTCTGTCTTCCAAGTTTCCTCCTTTTCAAGATATTTTGGCCATTCTGGGTTCCTTAAATTTCTATCTAAATTTTAGAATTAGCGTGTCAAGATAGCAACTGGGATTTTGACAGGGATTACACCTGATCTGTAGATCAGTTTGGAGAATATAGCCATCTTAACCGTATTAAGCCTTTTGATTTGTGAATGTGGTATGTCTTTCTATTTATTTAGCTCTTTGGTTTTTACACTGATGTTTGATAGTCACTGATGTTTGATAGTTTTCAATATACAAGTCTTGCATTTCTTTTGCTAAATTTATACCTATTTCATTCTTTTTGATGCTATTGCAAAAGGAATTGCTTTCCTAATTTTAGTTTGGATTCTATATTGACCAGGCATAGAAATACAATAGATTTTTTGTGTATTTATATTGAATGTTGCAACCTTGCTGAACTTTTCTTTACTGCTTGTAATAACGTGTATATGCGTATGCATTTTAGGATTTTCTATATATAAAATCACGTTATCATCTTGTTTTCAAATTCCTAAAACTGATTAGAGTTGTTTTCAAGTCCAAATATGATAATGTCAATCTCTGAGATCCCTCTGGGTTTGTTTCTATTGTTTGTTTTTCTTTGGCCATGGGGTATTATTTCCTTGTATGCCTAGTGATTGTTTTTTTATTGGAGCCAAATATTGTGTATGAAAAGTTTTGTGGGTAATTTCAGCCTCTGTATGGCATTATCTTCCTCCAGAAAGGGTTTATTTTTGCTACTGATCTTGCCTGGAAAATCCCATGGATGGAGGAGCCTGGGAGGCTGCAGTCCATGGGGTTGCAAAGAGTCAGACAGGAGCAACTTCACTTTGACTTTTCACTTTCATGGATTGGAGAAGGAAATGGCAACCCACTCTAGTGTTCTTGCCTGGAGAATCCCAGGGACGGGGGAGCCTGGTGGGCTGCCGTCTATGGGGTCGCACAGAGTCGGACACGACTGAAGCGACTTAGCAGCAGCAGCAGCAGCAGCNTTCACTTTGACTTTTCACTTTCATGGATTGGAGAAGGAAATGGCAACCCACTCTAGTGTTCTTGCCTGGAGAATCCCAGGGACGGGGGAGCCTGGTGGGCTGCCATCTATGGGGTCGCACAGAGTCGGACACGACTGAGGTGACTTAGCAGCAGCAGCAGCAGCAAGGACAGAAGTATCTCAATATATTCAGAAATTGAGTAGAGCTGAATATTCCTTCAAAAGTGTTTTCAAAGTGTGTCAGTATGTCACAAAACTTCTGAGGATGTCTATTAAATGCTCACATTTAAATTCTTTTCTAGCCAGATATAAAACAGATCAAAATTTTTTCTTTATTTCTTTTAGAAGTATTATTCCATTATTCTCTTGTATATGTTCTTTCTTATATAAATGATCTTCTTTTTCTTTTTGTAAGATTTTAGTCTTTCCTCTTGTTCTCTTATATTTTAAAATTTTATTATAATCTTCTGAGGTGGAGACTTGATTTATCCTGTCAAGCATTCTGTGACCATTTCTCAAATTGAAGTTTTTAAACTTCCTTTAATTCTTAGAAATATATAGTCACTATTTTAGGAATATTTACTTTCTTCCATGAAAGAGAGCATATTGTAGTAGATAAGGTCACGTGTTTTAGAGTTAGAGAGATCTAGGTTTGAATGCTGTATTACTTATTAAACTGTGAATCACTCAGTTTCTATCCTGTGTCTTAATTTCCTCATTTGTAGAATGAGAATAATAGTGTTTCCTTCTTCTTAGGATTTTAATAAAAGTTAAGTGAAATTTATGCCTATGAAGTGCTTAGAGGAATGGCTGGCAAAGAATAAGAATTGCATAGTAATACTTATTTTTTCTTCTACTTCTGTGCTTTCTATATTCCCAGAGAAGACCCTTTGAAGTATTTCTGTATTCAAAAACTCACCTTTCCTTTCTTTCTATTTCAATCTACTTTTGCTTTCCTGCTGCCTTCTGGCAGAGTTTTTCATACATCTTTCAGGTCATTAATTTGTTCCTCAGCAGTAATCATATACTTTTATCTCACGTACACTATGCTTTAAAATGCCAACCGTTTTCTTATTAATTTCTAGCATCACCTCATAATCACTTTTATGAGTTTTTTGTTCTTGCTTCAAGTTACTGGTAGCCTTCTTGCTTATCTTTTACATTTTAATCTTAAAAATAATTTATCTAATATGATATTTCAGTGTTAGGAGTGTAATAAGTAAAATTAAATATTTTACGTAAAATGATAAATTCTATTTAGCAAAAAGTTAGAATATTTGAAATGATATCATGTCTGAGATGTTTAAAAATAATGAGCAGGAGAGTGGTTGGGGATATAGATGAAATAAGATCGGCTATGAATTTGTCAGGGGAGTGTAATCTCCTCGGTTCTGTCTTGTCTCAATAAGAATTTGAAGTGAGGGATGTTAAAGCCGTCTGCGTGTCACAGCTCTCAGACAGACCATGTTATAGTTCTCAGAAACATCAGTTTCATTTAGAAAATAAAGGAAAATACATTCTTGAGGCGTGAGGGCATGCCGACTCAAAAGACATGAAGAGAAGAGAGAGAGAGAGAGAGAGAGAGAGAGAGAAAGTTCATGCGTGAGTGCACACAGGAGAGAGAGAGAGAGAACCCTGGCCCTTTGGCTCCTTGTTTTATATGTTTTTTCCTCCTCTGGGCCTGACCTATGTAAATTGAGCTAGCTAGGAGTGCTGTCTGCTCTATCTGAGGTCCTCACCCTAGTCCTTCGACCTTCCTTTGTTCTATTTGCCAGGCTTTTCCCTTCCTTGTCCTTTAGCCACCGCCATTTTGGACTCCTTTTTCCTATTCTAACTACCTAACAAATTGAAGCTATTTAAGCTAAGTAATGGCTTACAGAGATTTTTTTATACNGCTAGCTAGGAGTGCTGTCTGCTCTATCTGAGGTCCTCACCCTAGTCCTTCGACCTTCCTTTGTTCTATTTGCCAGGCTTTTCCCTTCCTTGTCCTTTAGCCACCGCCATTTTGGACTCCTTTTTCCTATTCTAACTACCTAACAAATTGAAGCTATTTAAGCTAAGTAATGGCTTACAGAGATTTTTTTATACCATTCTGTTTACTTTAATATGTATTTGAAATATTCCTTAACAAAGTGTTAAAATAAACACCTGGGAAAAAGTCAGAAAATATAATTCAAGAAATGACGTTAGGTCATAAATGCTAATATCAAGCCTGTTCCTTTAATAGTAAATAATTTCCCGATGATTATTATTTTTGGATATCAGTTTGCACAAAACTGGATCATTTAATAAAACATCAAGCAATTATTTTCTTCAGTTCAGTTCAGTCCAGTCGCTCAGTCGTGTCCGACTCTTTGCGACCCCATGAATTGCAGCACGNAATAAAGTCTGACACTGTTTCCACTGTTTCCCCATCTATTTCCCATGAAGTGATGGAACCAGATGCCATGATCTCATTTTCTGAATGTTGAGCTTTAAGCCAAGTTTTTCACTCTCCTCTTTCACTTTCATCAAGAGGCTTTTTAGTTCCTCTTCCCTTTCTGCCATAATGGTAGTGTCATCTGCATATGTGATTTGCCAATTAGATAAGGATAAATGATGGTTTTCTTTGATTTTGATCGCATTCTCCTGAATACTAATAAAATTGAGCATCTTTCAATAGCTAATAATCATTCATATTTTTACATTTTTAAAATAAAAAATTGTTTCATGCTTGTCCAGATATTTTTCTGCTGACTTTTTTGTCTTCTTAATTTGTAGGATTTTTAGAAACTTGTTTTTGATGTGAATTCCTTATTGTTAATATGCATAGTAAATATATATTCTAGTCTATGTTTATGTATATTAGGACAATTTTGGGCAATTAGATGTTTTGCAGTGTTTTGCTATCACAATATGCCACTGAAAACTTTGTAGCATTTTGTTTCACTTTAAAAACTAGTATTGAGTAGATTAAATCTTGAGTTCAGTTATTGGGTCAAAAGATATGAATATCTTCATGGAATCTAAATAAATATTGCTAATTACTTTCTAAAAATTTTGTACCAATTTGCATTGCTAGCAACAGTCAAAGATGTAACAATTTCACTCTCATCAACCTTAGGTCTTGTCATTAAATATTTTTGGTTAGCTTAATGTGCAATATGTTTCTCAACATTGCTTTAATTTGCATTTCCTGATTACTAGCATGGATGAGCATTTTTCACAGTATTTGTTTACTAATAGCATTTTCACTTATGTAAATTGTGTATTTTCACCCTCTGGGTCTTTATTTTGTGTTAAGCTAAGAATAATAAATACAGCTCTCCAAACCAAAAGTAGAAAGTGATCTGTTTTCGATTTTCAAAGTCTAAGTGTCTTACATACAATCACTTATGATAATTTTAATAGATATAAACAAAATCATCTATGTGTCTGGCTTTGGGAGTAGAAAGCCTAAATAATTGGTCCTTGCTTTCACAGAGATTTAGGCTTTCAGGTTAAAGTACAGGATTGTGACAGAGAAGTGATTTCATGGGGGCTCTCAGGAGAAGTCTCTGCCTCAGATGAAGGTTCTGAAGGCATCCCAAGTTGGTGACCCCTGCATTAGACCAGAGAGATGAGTGTAACTAGAGACTGTGCCATGAACTGAGCTGACTGCATGTGAGAAGGAGTGGAGGTAGGAAAAGCATGGAGCTTCCCTATATCAGACCCACATATATGCTCTAATGATTTTAAAGTCTGTTCAAAAGGGCTGGAGAACTTTAGAGGACTTTAAGCAAATCTGGAAAACTTCTCACAATTGCAGAGTAGGATGGAGGATGGGGGGTCATGGAATAAACAATGTAGAGACATTTAGAAGCATTCATACCAGAGGAAAGGGATGGGAAAGTAGTGCTGAGAACAAAGAAGCGGTGACCGACTTGAGATCTATTTGAAAGCACATCACTAACCTTAAGAAAACTCAAATTAAGTCACATTTGCTTTGGGAAGAGAAGACAAAGAAAGGCTACCACAGCATCATGGAGAGGGGTGACACTTGCAAGGCAGAGTCAGAGATGGGCAAAAGGAGGCCCATAGCCTCCCACTTATCACCTGGTAGTTCTCTCTCTTACCATATATGAAGATTCTCTCCTACAGTACTGCGGACACCGCACACAACTGTGTCCTAGTCTCCTTGCAGCACCCGAGCATGTGTGGTGGCTCCATCTGCCCTTGAGCTTCTGCAGGGCCTTAAAGAAGGCATGGGCCTATTGGGACAAGGAGCTCCAGGTTCCCAGGTGCTCAGACTGTGCTTTAGAAAGGGATACATTAGGCTACAGGTAGCCATGTACCCTGGGTCTTAGAGGCTCCTTGCTCTATGAAGCAGGTCCTGGTCAGAGGAAAGAGCCAGCTCCCTTTGCTGGTACTGAGGATAGTACAGGTGAGAGGCCCTGTCTCAGCAGGTGATATCTCCCGGCAGGCACATGGCTTTGAGGCTGGGAGGCTGAGCCTGAGTCATGTAGATTCTGTGGGCAAGGTTTAGCAGACATTCTGCCCCTAACAGGGGCTTCCCAGGTAGCACTCGTGGTAAAGAATTCACCTGCCAGTGCAGGAGACACAAGAGATGCAGGTTTGACCCTTGGGTGGAGAAGATCCCCTGGAGGAGGGCATGGCAACCCACTCCAGTATTCTTGCCTGGAGGATGCCCTGGACAGAGGAGCCTGGCAGGCTACAATCCATGGGGTCACACAGAGCTGAACACAACTGAAATGACTTAGCACACGGCCTGCACTGCCTCCAACAGACTTTAATAACCTCTTCGGAATAGGGAAACTAAGAGACCTTTGCAAACTTGATGGCACTACTATATATCAAATAGGTAACTAATAAGGGCTTTCTGTATAGCACAGGGAACTATATTCAATACTATGTAATGACCCATGTAAGCTTCCCTCGCAGCTCAGTTGGTAAAGAATCTGCCTGCAGTTCAGGAGATCTAGGTTCAGTTCCTGGGTTGGGAAGATCCCTTGGAGAAGGAAATGGCAATCCACTCCAATAGTCTTGCCTGGAGAATTCTATGGACAGAGGAGCTTGGCAGGCTACAGTCCATAGGGTCTCAAGAGTCAGACACCACTTAGCGACTAAACCACCGCCAAGGACCTATATAGAAAAAGAGTGTAAGAGAAAGTAGATATATGTATATGATTAACTGATTCACTGTGTACTGTACACCTGAAACTAATGCAACATTATAAAGCAACTGTATTCAAACAAAAACCAAAAACCAAAACTTGATGACCATCACAGTTTTTGGAGACACCCATAGGGGATGATATTTATCCACTTTTATCCAATTCAAGCTTCAAGTTGGGTTGTCTAAGGAAATGTTAATATCTATTATAGAAAATTAGTATTTATGTTAAAGAAAATCTCCTTTTCAAATTATTAGTACTGTTTTTGGTTCTAAATGGTCACAAATGGACTTTCTGTAGCTGTTAAGCATCACTTTTCTCATAAGTTAGTAATGACAACTTATTTACAAATTAGCAAGTTTAAAATAGTCAATTCTCAATAAATATTTTTTGAGTAAATATTATGTATGAGGTTGAAGATACAGTGGTGAAGATGATGGAAAAAATGGCCCTTCTGAGCTTAATTATAGTGTGTGTGTGTGTGTGTGTGTGTGTGTGTGTGTTTTGCTCAGTCGTGTCCGACTCTTTGCAAACCTATTTATAGTGGAGGACATAAAATAAAAATGTAAAATATGAGGATAAATGATAATTTTAAAAAAGATCAATGCTATATGAAAAATAAAACTGGTTATGTGCTTGAGAATGACAGCAGAGTCGGGAGAAGACTTTTCTAAGGACTGAATTTTTAGCATCTCACTTAGGTTAAAATTGTACTGAGATACTGAAAATGTTTCCTTTAACCATCAAGACCATTTTCTCCCCAAAGCCATCCCTTTGTTAAGTTCTTCTTTTGCTCTAAAAGCTCCATGCACTGTTCGTTACAGCACTGATTATGTTTGCATTTCACATTTTTTTGGGGGAATGATCATCTGATTGATGCTCTCCCCCAGAGACTGTGTTCTGTGAGAACAAAGATCAGGTCAGTCTTTTTTCTCCACTCCATCCAGGCACCAGCGATGAGCTTCCTTGTGGTAGAAGTGAATGAACGACCAACAGCTTGAAAATGCTTAGCGAGTCTAGAATTGTGCATATTTTTCTGAAATGTTTCAAGGTCAGAGTGCACTTGACAAAGTGGGCACATGATAAATGTCTCATTGAATAGAAATAAAACTTTCCAGATCTTAATATGTTGATCTGGATGAATAATACAGAGCCCTGTTTGATTTTGAAAATTGGATCATTCCCACTGAGGAACAATGGTAGAAATACAGGTGAAAGAAGAGAGAAGCCCTTTTGAAATGGAAACTATTTCTGAACTGACAGAATAACCTCCCTCTGTCAGAAGAGGTAAGGGAGCAAAGTGCTTGGTGGGTAGGCTGAAATTTAAGCAGAATTTAGACAGACAGAAACAAATGTACTATTCCTATGTCATCGGGGCATAGATTTATGCATAATTTGATAATATTTTTGGTTAGAACTCAGGGAAAAGGAAGAAACTATTTTAGAACAAGCAGTATGAAAAAGAGTGTCAATTTATAACTTAACAAATTACTGAGTATTGTTAGAATTATTCAAAGACTGAGTCTTTTCCTATTAGGGGCTGCTGCAACTAACTAGAAGGGAAAGAGAAATAAAGGATTATTGGGTTTGAACAACAATAACAAAAGGATGAAATGAAAGGGAAAGAACAAGGGAGATTGACTGCTTAGGAGAATGATCAGTTTGATTCTTCTATAACACAAGCAAGTCCAAGGATCCATTGGACGTTTAGTAACTTTTCTGATGAACTCTGAACTTTGCAACAAGTGGATCAGAAAGAAGTGTCGGGTAGGAAGATGGGACCACCTGCAGCTTCTTCCCACTATTTCTCGAATATTGTCAGTGATAACTCCACTGCTTTCCAAGCAGCTCACGTGACCTCTAGACACTATTGTTAGAAAACACTTGTTCATGTGGAACCTCTTTTCTTATAGCTTCTCTTTATTGTTCTTGAAAGTGAAAGAGTTTGTTGCTCAGTTGTGTCTGACTCTCAAGCCCATGGACTGTAGCCTAACAGGCTCCTCTGTCCATGGAATTCTCCAGACAAGAATTCTGGAATGGGTGGGCATTCCTTTCTCCAGGGATCTTCCCTACCCAGCGATCAAACCCGCATCTCCTGAATTGCAGGCAGATTCTTTACCATCTGAACTACCAGGGAAGTTCTAACTAAGTTCTTCATACCATCAGAACCAATCTAAATGCATCTTCTTCANGCCAACCAACTCATCCTCTGTCGTCCCCTTCTCCCGCCTTCAATCTTTCCCAGCATCAGGGTCTTTTCAAATGAGTCAGCTCTTCGCATCAGATAGCCAAAGTGTTAGAGTTTCAGCTTCAACAGCAGTCCTTCCAATGAACATTCAGGACTGATCGATCTCCTTTAGGATGGACTGGTGGGATCTCCTTGCAGTGCAAGGGACTCTGCTTTCTATCAGCAGCTGTTCCATTTTATTGAGCAATGCATGCTTACAATACAAACTTGATTAGTCAGGACAGTTTGCTGCAAAGCCTTATAGCAGTGCTCATGGACTGATGGTTATGGTGGGGGAATAGAAACAAATGGTGAATGTGGGGGCAACCTGAGAATTTGATACATTCTGTAGGTCTGCATCTTCCTATTTCCCCTATATGAAAACTGTTTCTAAAATGGTTTCATTCTTTCAGCTGGAGCATTGCATTGCTTTGATGGGCTAGGGGAGGGGGAAGTTCAAATCCACTGCTGTGGAGAATAAATAGTGATGTCCTGTAAACTTTACCAGCAAGATTCATAAGGTAACCTAAGACCCATGGCTTCATGGTGATTTTCTACTATTTTGGAAAGTGTGAGCTCATGGTTGAGAGTCACTGTGGATTAAGAAATGCTCAGATGGCCAAGGTTATGACTACCAAAAGTCAAATAGGTTGTTGCAGTTGAGGGACTGGGACAGGTCTTAGCCCCTGTCTTTGAATTTTTCCATCTACTGTTTCATTCTAACTCTCTGAGCTACTGCACTCAAGCCTTAGCCTCTGGTCTTTCATCATGATTTTGGTCAGATACAGTGACAGTTTGTAGTGATTACAGATTTATTTTAAAAGACAACCTACTGACCTTTTTATGAATAACAGCTTAAAAAAGAAGATGAGGAAAATCTCTAAGTCAAGCATATATGCTTAGTATTACATTTAAATTTGGAAGGGATGCAATGAGGAAGGCTAACCCCATTCTCCATGTGTTTTTAGTTATCATATTATTCAGTACAGTGTAATTTATAATTTATATAAGCTTAATAAAATTTATTATCTTCGACAAAAAGGCAAATGCTTGGAATATTAAGTTTTTATTAAGACAAAGAACATAATTAATTTTTCCAAACTTGTCTAAAAATGCTTAGTGGTCGGTTCTGCCATTTAGATTATTTAAACATATGTAAATTTGACATTTTGAGCAGCAATTAATAAAGTTGCTGTAATTTTAATCTTGGATTTTTTCTTCTCTGGCTTTTTGAAGAGGTACTAGGCTAAGCATTTAAATTACTGTTCCAATTTTCGAAAATTTTGGCTAGTACTTTCTGGGATAATAAATGGTATAAATGCAGTTTAATCATTTTTTAAAGGTACATGGTTTTTAATAAAAATAGAATTTACTTGTCCTTATTTTAAAGTGCAAATGTGTTAGTAGATTATGACAATTAATAATATTTTTAAATTATAAATGAAATCATGATTTTAATTAGCTGATTCCCAAATATTCCTTATCTTAGTACTTAAACTTCTGAATGCTTTCCTTTTTTGCATTTGTTTTCCATGTAATATTCATTTATAGCAAATAAGTTTTACCTTTTGAACAACTACCTAACTGTGAGTGATTTTGGACAGCATATTGAACCTTTTTTGGGTCTTGTTTTCCTCATCTGTAAAATATCTAAGGCCCTTTCCAGCTTTAAAATTGTCACTCAGGACCTCCCTGGTGATACAGTCTGTGTAAGAATCTGCCTGCCAGTGCAGGGGACACTGGTTCAATCACTGGTCACATGCCAGGGGACAACTAAGCCCGTGTGCCACAACTACTGAACCTGTGCTCTAGAGTCCCGAACCACGAGTATTGAGCCTGTGTGATGCAACTGTGTGAAGCTCATGTGCCCTAGAGTTCAGGCTCTGCAACAAGAGAAGTCACGACAATGAGAAGCCCACACATTGCGACTAGAGAGCGGCTCTCACTCACTGCAACTAGAGCAAGCCCACATGCAGCGTGAAGGCCCGGTGCAGCCAAAAATAAACAAATAAATAAAATTTAAAAAATGTTGTTCAAAGATCTCTCACCTTTGAACACACATGACACTTTTCTTGACCCTTTTTGGGAGCATTAATTTATTAAGCATCTTGTTTAATTTCTTTATGTAGGCATCTTTCAGTTCAGTTCAGTTCAATTGCTCAGTTGTGTCTGAATCTTTGCAACCCCATGGACTGCAGCATGCCAGGCCTCCTTGTCCATCACCAACTCCGGAGTTTACTCAAACTCATGTCCATTGAGTCGGTGATGCCATCCAACTATCTCATCCTCTGTCATCCCCTTCTCCTCCCGCCTTCAATCTTCCCAGCATCAAGGTCTTTTCAAATGAGTCATTTTTTTTGCATCAGGTGGCCAAAGTATTGGAGTTTCAGCTTTAGCATCAGTCCTTCCAATGAATATTCAGGACTGATTTCCTTTAGGATGGACTGGTTGGATCTCCTTGCAGTCCAAGGGACTCTCAAAAGGCATCTTCCCTGACCTATTTTTTAAGCTGTAAGGAGGTATAGACAACTGATTTCTCAATTTTTAAAAATTGCTCTTAGCATTAGAAGGAAATCTCACACAGAAATTCAATAAACATTTGTGAAATGAATAAATAAAAATGTAAAAATGTCTCCCTAAAGCTATTCGTTTCCATGTAGGAGATTACAAAATTACTAAGCTTTTCCTTTTTTTTTTTGTTTGTACATACGTTTTAAAAACAGAAGTATCTGACTTTTTACTTCTTTTAGACTCATGAATTAATGTCATAGTATATACTTTAAAAAGTTTGATGAGAATTAAAATGTCTAGAAGATGTCATTTGTGCTCACCAAGATGCAGTTTTCCTCCCAACTGGGCAGACACTAAACTGAAGTTGGGCATGGCCATGAGACTTGTTTTGATAATGAAGAGTCCTTCCTCAGTGGATGTATTACAGAACTGATGTGTGATTCCTTCTGTTCTCTTCCCCCCCTCAGAGAAGCTGAAACCTCAACTGCAATGGAGTCATAAATGATGGAAAATGAGCAGAGTTCCCCCTTCCTCCTCCCACTACACAGGTTCTGATGTAGATATAGTTAGACAGGTAGCATAAGGCAGAAGTAAGACTTTGCTTATTTAAAGTCACCAATATTTTTTGTTACCATGGCATAACATTAGCCTATTCTGACTATTTCAAGTTGCAAATTGAATTAAAATAGTTTTAAACTTTATTAAAGTTGTAAGAAAAACACTATAAATCGAAATGTTTCATATTTAATTTTGAGCCTCCAATATATTTTATGAAAACTTAATCCAAATACTTGAGTAAAATTTAGCTCAGCTTTCACATACTGTTTTCATAGAGTGAAAAGTAATACTGCTTTTGATACAGCTGCAAGGTAAATTATTAAAGAAACAGTTTTAGAATTGTGTTGCAATAGAGATAATGGAAAATCTCTGGTGGTATGAATGCTTGTTGGATATGTTTTTATTCAAACTCACTTTTCCCAGGTAAGAAGTAGATTCAACTGTTTCCTGCACTCATTATCATATTTATTTAGCAATAGTGATTTTCAAGTCAGTTATTATTAATAATTTCATTATAGAAAATAGGTTTTTAGCATGTATAAACAGACTGCATTTGAAGCTTTTCTAGTTTTAATTTCAGATCTTTCAATGGTTATTTCACCCAGAGGAAAATATATGATTAAAAAATTAAAAAAACTATCTGAAAGGCTACTGTTTGATGTAGCAACATTGCAAAACTCAGTAGTTATTAGTGCAGACTCTAGGACTGGATGTGTGGGTTTAAATCCCAGCTTGACTTGTAATGAACCTTATCATCTTATTAAGTTCAGTTCAGTAGCTCAGTCGTGCCCAACTCTTTGTGACCCCATGACCCCATGGACTGCAGCATGCCAGGCAACCCTGTCCATCACCCACTCCCAGAGCTTCTCAGACTCATGTCCATTGAGTCAGTGATACCATCCAACCATCTCATCCTCTCTTGTCCCCTTCTCCTTCTGCCTTCAATCTTTCCCAGCATCAGGGTCTTTTCTAATGAGTCAGTTCTCTGCATCAAGTGGCCAAAGTATTGGTGTTTTAGCTTCAGTATCAGTCCTTCCAATGAATAATCAGAACTGACTTCCTTTAGGATGGACTGGTTGGATATTCTTGCAGTCCAAGGACTCTCAAGAGTCTTCTCCAACACCACAGTTCAAAAGCATCAATTCTTTGGCACTCAGCTTTCTTTATAGTCCAACTCTCACATCCATACATGACTACTGAGAAAACCATAGCTTTGAATAGACAGACCTTTGTTGGCAAAGTAATGTCTCTGCTTTTTAACAGGTTGTCTATATTGGTCATAGTAAGTTACTTATTCTCTTTTTGACCCAGTTTTCTCTTTTGATAAATGGGGATATATGCATGCTAAGTCACTTCAGTGGTGTCCGACTCTTTGTGACCCTATGTACTGTAGCCCACCAGGCTCTGTCCATGGGATTCTCCAGGCAAGAATACTGGAGTGGGTTGCCACGTCCTCCTCCAAGGGAACTTTCCAACCCAGGGATCCAACCTGTGTTCCTTAAGTCTCCAGCTTTGGCAGGTGAGTTCTTTACCACTAGCACAACCTGGGAGTTTATATAAATGGGGATAGTAATCCTAAATCATAGGCGTACATGAATATTACTATATGAAAAACACTTTAAGAAGTATCTGCCACATAGTGAGTCCTCAGCAATTGTTGCCCACTCTATTAGGAGGATTCCTCTATTATTGGAGATGCCTATTGACAAATTTTCATTTATTTTACCTTATGCAAGAGACTTGCCTGGTGGTCCAGTGGCTAAGACTCTGTGCTCCTAATGCAGAGGTCTAGGTTCAATTCCCGTTTAGGGAACTAGACCTCATATGCTGCAACGAAGAGTTCTCAGGATGCAACCTGATTGCACATTCCGAAACTAAAGATTGAATTTGCTGCAACTAAGAACCAATCAGGGTTTTAAGAAGCAGAGACATCACTTTGCCAACAGATGTCCATATAGTCAAAGCTATGATTTTTCCAGTAGCCATGGATGTGAGACTTGGACCATAAAGAAGGCTGAGTGCCAAAGAATTGATACTTTTGAACTGTGGTGCTGGAGGAGATGCTCTAGAGTCCTTTGGACTGCAAGGAGATCCAAACAGTCAGTCCTAAAGGAAATCAACTTTGAATATTCATTGCAAGGACTTACTGAAGCTCCAATACTTTGGGCACCTGATGTGAAGAGCCGACTCATTGGAAAAGACCCTGAGGCTGGGGAAGATTGACGGCAGAAGGAGAAGGGGATGACAGAGGATGAGATGGTTAGATTGCATCACTGACTCAATGGACATAAGTTTGAGCACACTTTGGGAGATGATGAAGGACAGGGAAGCCTGACATGCTGCAGTCTGTGGGGTTGCAAAGAGTCAGACACAACTTAGCCACTGAACAACAAAACTGTATGCTATTTGACTCTTTTTCTTTTCTTTTCTATTTTTAGTTTAGACTTTGTTCTTCTACCACTTTTTTCTTTGTCACATTTTGTTGTCATGCTGGTACTTAATCATGCATGCATATTGTAAATTATACTTTCAATTTATTTTTGTTGATATCTGGTGGCCTTTGAAGTTATGTACCTCTAAATGATTATTGCTATGACTAATTACCTTTATAATTCTACAAATCTACAGTAATAAAACATGTTTATAGAATAATAAAATTTATTTCTGATCCAAAGTATATAATATAGATGAAACATTAACCAAGGTAAAAAGCTAGGCCAACAGATATTTATTAATGTATTCAGCACTGGGTGGCTGTGTGGGGAAAAAATATATATAAAGACAGGGCTCCTGCCCACCATGAATTTGTAATGTAGTTGAAGAACTGTGAATAATAAACATGAGGCAGAGACACATACGAGATAGGTTAGAAATGAATCATCATTCTTATATAAGTGGTGTAGAAGGTTTGAAGAGGGAAGCATCACTGGAGGCTGAAGAGTTCACAGAAGCTTCAAGGAGCTGTGATGTACATGTTTCATATAATGTATTTAAATTTAGCTTAACTCATTTACACTGTTTCTATAGCATGGGAAAGCAATGCAGCCTAAGATACAGCTGCATGGCACAACATCAGATTAATAAATCTTGAGGAACCTTTCAGTTCAGTTCAGTTCAGTCGCTCAGTCGTGTCCGACTCTTTGTGACCCCATGAATCGCAGCACGCCAGGCCTCCCTGTCCATCACCACCTCCCGGAGTTCACTCAGACTCACGCCCATCGAGTCAGTGATGCCATGCAGCCATCTCATCCTCTGTCATCCCCTTATCCTCCTGCCCCCAATCCCTCCCAGCATCAGAGTATTTTCCAAAGAGTCAATTATTCGCATGAGGTGGCCAAAGTACTGGAGTTTCAGCTTCAGCATCATTCCTTCCAAAGAAATCCCAGGGCCGATCTCCTTCAGAATGGACTGGTTGGATCTCTTTGCAGTCCAAGGGACTCTCAAGAGTCTGCTCCAACACCACAGTTCAAAAGCATCAATTCTTCGGCGCTCAGCCTTCTTCACAGTCCAACTCTCACATCCATACATGACCACTGGAAAAACCATAGCCTTGACTAGATGGACCTTAGTCGGCAAAGTAATNTTCAGTTCAGTTCAGTTCAGTCGCTCAGTCGTGTCCGACTCTTTGTGACCCCATGAATCGCAGCACGCCAGGCCTCCCTGTCCATCACCACCTCCCGGAGTTCACTCAGACTCACGCCCATCGAGTCAGTGATGCCATGCAGCCATCTCATCCTCTGTCATCCCCTTATCCTCCTGCCCCCAATCCCTCCCAGCATCAGAGTATTTTCCAAAGAGTCAATTATTCGCATGAGGTGGCCAAAGTACTGGAGTTTCAGCTTCAGCATCATTCCTTCCAAAGAAATCCCAGGGCCGATCTCCTTCAGAATGGACTGGTTGGATCTCTTTGCAGTCCAAGGGACTCTCAAGAGTCTGCTCCAACACCACAGTTCAAAAGCATCAATTCTTCGGCGCTCAGCCTTCTTCACAGTCCAACTCTCACATCCATACATGACCACTGGAAAAACCATAGCCTTGACTAGATGGACCTTAGTCGGCAAAGTAATGTCTTTGCTTTTGCTATCTGTCTTTGCTTCAAATATGGTATCTAGGTCATAACTTGGTCATAACTTTTCTTCCAAGGAGTAGGCGTCTTTTAATTTCAGTACTATTCTAACAGAGAGCTGATAGGAATTGATGGAGCAGAATGAGAACAGTGTTTGGGAGTGGAACTGTCCCAGGAGAATGGATTGTATGAGAGAGGAGATGGAGGAGCCAGGTTTGGGTAGAGGGAGGCGGTCACGATAGAGAGCCTGCTGGGAGGTGGATGGTCACTGTGGGGCTGGGATGGCAGAGTCTGAAGCTCTTAGACGAGCCATTCTGCAGGGTGGTCTTTAGTCTAAGGACTCTGTGCAACTTTTCAGAATATCTTAGGCGGCTCCTGGATTATTAAGGAAGAAGATGGCATTATGGATCACATTGATAATGCGATTTTAGAGTACAGTGATTGGGACTGAAAAGTCTAAAACGGTATAGCATAAAAATATAGGGTATTTTATGTATGTTTTAAAATAAATATTAATATATAGGAATAAGTTACAATATCCTTCTATTAGTACCTGCTAAGTTCTGGCTTACCCTTGGTTGAAAGGCTACTATGAGACATAGTGAGGCATAAAAATTTGTATTCTGGAAACATTAATCCAAAAACATTTTTGAAAAAGGATGATAAAGGAGAGACAGTGTCAAGGAGAAGAGGCATCTAGGTGGTGATGAAAGAGTGGGTAGAACAGTGGGTGCTGAGTGCCCTCGAGTGTGTGTTAGTTGGTCAGTTATGTCTGACTCTTTGTGACCCTATGGACTGCAACCTGCTAGGCTCCCCTATCCATGGAATTCTCCAGGCAAGAATACTGGAGTGGGTAACCATTCCTTCTCCAGGGGATCTTCCTGACTCAGGGATCAAACCTGGGTCTCCCACACTGAGGGCATATTCTTTACTGTCTGAGCCACCAGAGGATGTGGGAAATCAAAGATACTTGAAATGGTGAATTGGCTGTTTTGTCCAACATCTTGATTCTCCCCCTTACTTTAATGAGAAAACCTTTCTTTTTTTTTTCCTGAAAATAGATTTGAAAAGGCATGTAGGAGACTTAATTGGGGGAGGGGGGAGGAACAGAAGGCAGAAAGAGGATTAAGGAAAGTTAAAGAAAAGGAACTTACCCTTTCCTGTTCTTCAGGGGGGAGGTCTCCCAGAGGAAGTCAGCCTAAACTGCTTTAGAGCCAGCCCTGGGATGACTCACACCACCTCTGCCTCTCACACATCCTGACTGTGCAGAACCCATCTGGCTTTCCCAAAGAGAATCCCAGTAGAGTCACCTGCAACAAGCTGTGTGATCAGATGTGAAATTTCTCCTTTGTCTGACACTGGGGAAATATCGACACAGAAAAGAGTATTTTGAGCCTGTTTCCCAATCAATAATGCTCTAGCAAAAATAAAAAATGACTTTACAGATTAGGAGGACATTTATAAGACGGCCTCTTTGAAAAATTCTTTTTGTCATATAAAAGGAGTAACTCATATGTAATTAAATGGTCAGGATGATAGACATACACATAATATCTGTTTAAATATATCAAAGTAAATGATCCCTGATAGTTTTTCTTGATCTCTATTTCCCATAAACCTCACAGTAGTTGTAGATGCAATAAATAAGGAAAAACTGCTTTCTTTCCTAGTTGGCTGTATATCTTGGTTCTGGGCATGTAAGCAAACGGCAAATTTCAAGACCAAACTGCCTCATCAGCATGGGTTCTGATTTTTGCCACATTCTACATGAGAAAGTGCTAAGTGGAGGTTGATGGGAAGTTGAGTGATTTGTTGCTTTTAAAATAAGCTCATTAAGCCCAACATCAGCTCAAGTCTGCACACTTTGTTCCTGTGTGGCATGGCTGCTAATTATTCCCTGCTGACTGAATGAGCTATAAAAGAGCAATACAGTGAGACAAAAGTTGGGACGTTCCGAGAAAAAGCTGTTGATGAATATCGATTTGTACCGGTTGGAGGTATAGCTCAGTGGTAGAGCTTTTGACTGCATGTTGTTGTTGTTGTTTAGTCTCTAAGTAGAGTCTGACTCTTTGTGACCCCATGAACTGCAGTACCCCAGGCTTCCCTGTCCTTCACCTCTCCTGAGGGATGCTCAAATTCAGGTTCATTGAGTCAGTGATGCTGTCTAACCATCTCGTCCTCTGTCATCCCCTGCTCCTCTTGCTCTCAATCTTTCCCAGCATCAGGGTATTTTCCAATGAGTCAGCTCTTCCCATCAGGTGGCCAAGGTATTGGAGCTTCTGCTTCAGCATCTATCCTTCCAATGAATATTCAAGGTTGATTTCCTTTAGGATTGACTGGTTGGATCTCCNTCCTCTTGCCCTCAATCTTTCCCAGCATCAGGGTATTTTCCAATGAGTCAGCTCTTCCCATCAGGTGGCCAAGGTATTGGAGCTTCTGCTTCAGCATCTATCCTTCCAATGAATATTCAAGGTTGATTTCCTTTAGGATTGACTGGTTGGATCTCCCTGCTGTCCAAGGGACTCTCAAGAGTCTTCACCAGCACCACAATTGCAAAGCATCAGTTCTTCAGTGCTCAGCCTTGTTACATGGTCCAACTCTCACATCTGTACATGATTACTGGAAAAGTCATAACTTTGACTATATGGACCTTTGTTGGCAAAGTGATATCTCTGATTTTTAATATGCTGTCTAGGTTTGCCATAACTTTCTTTCCAAGAAGCAGTTGAGTTCAGATCAGTCACTCAGTCATGTCTGAATCTTTGCAACCCCGTGGAATGCAGCATGCCGGGCCTCCCTGTCCATCACCAACTCTTGGAATTTACTCAAACTCATGTCCATTGAGTCAGTGATGCCATCCAACCATCTCATACTCTGTTGTCCCNTACATTGTTGGCCTTTGCCATTTGATATTGGAATACGTTCTTAAATAAATGTGATTATGTTATATACCATTTTAACGTGCACGTCTTGTTTTAATTTTTTTTTTGCTAATGATTTACTACTTGCTGTGTATTTTGTATTTATTTTAGACTATGGAAATGATATTAGAGAGCAAGCAAATTTGACTGATTTCCTTAGTTGAGTTCAAAATGGGTTGTAAAGCAGTGACGATAGCTTGCAACATTAAGGATCCATTTGGCCCTGGGACTGCTGACAAACACAGTACAATGATGGTTCAAGAAGTTTCACAAAGGAGACAAGAGCCTTGAAAATGAGGCATACGGTGGCCGGCCATCAGAAGTGACAATGACCAATTGAGAGCCATCATCAAAGCTGATCCTCTTACAGCTGTGTGAGAAGTTGCCAAGGAACTCAGCCTCAATCATTCTAAGGTCATGTGACATTTGAAGAAAATTGCAAAGGTGAAAAAACTCAATAAGTGGGTACCTCATGTGCTGACAAAAAATTTTTTAAAAATCATTATTTTGAAGTGTCATCTTATTCAATGCAACAACAACAGATCATTTCTCAATTGGATTGTAATGTGCAATGAAAAGTGGATTTTATACAACTGGTGATGAAAAACTCCGTTGTTGGACTGAGAAGAAGCTCCAAAGTACTTCCCAAAGTCAAACTTGCATCAAAAAAAGGTCATGGTCATTGTTTGATTGTCTGCTACTGGTCTGATCCGTTACAGCTTTCTGAATCCTGGTGAAACTATTACATCCGAGAAGTGTGCTCAGCAAACCAATGAGATGCATGGAAACCTGCAACACCTACGGCCAGGACTGGTCAACAGAAAGGGCCCAGTGTCTTACAGGACAACGCCCAGTCACGTGTTGCACAACCAGTGCTTCAAAATTTGAGCCAGTTGAGCTAGCAGGTTTCACCTCATCTTCCACATTCACTTGATCTGCTGCTGCCAACCAACCACCACTTCTTCAAGCATCTTGACAACATTTGCAGGAAAAATGCTTCTGCAACCAGCTGGAGGCAAAAAATACTTTCCAAGAGTTCATTGAATCCCAATACAGGGATTTTTATGCTACAAGAATGAATAAACTTATTACTGATTGGCAAAAATGTGTTGATTTTAATGGTTCCTATTTTGATTATTAAAAATGTGTTTGAGCCTGCTTACAATGATTTAAAATTCATGGTCCTAAACTGCAATTACATTTGTTCCAACCTAATATAACTCAGGACATAAGGTAGGAAAGCATCTCCAAAATATAGAAAATGAGGATGTGTCCAGTTTTTTAACCTTGCACAGGGTTTTGCCTAAGACTGGACTGAATGGCAGGAAGCTGTCTTTTCCTGGAGAATTACTGTAGTGAAAAGATGCAAAAGCACAGGGTCCTGGAGCAGACATGAACAAGACACCTTGCTGTACTCCCAAAGGCTGCCACTGGACCAAGATGTCGCCTCTCCAGCACCATGTCCCAGCCAGGTGCCATGTTCGCGTGATGGGTGTGATCCCATGGTACTGCCTTTTCTGAGTTTATTCTTCCACATTAGCTATCATGACTACAGGTTGCTGGATAGTCCAGTTAACCTTTAATGAGAAGTCTTCTTTGATTGCACACTATAATATTATTCTTACAAAGGCCATTTTCAGAAGGACTTCTGGAGCCATAGAAAAAGCCATAAATTGCTTTCCACTGCTGGAAAAAATTGTGTGTCTGTTTAAGTATACAAGCATCTTTAGAGGGCTATTTGTGATTGCAGCATTTTTAGATTCAATAGAGCCACATAATGAAGCAAACTCTCTCTAAAAATTTTAGTATCCTCTCTCTGTAGTTTGAAGTACATAGGTGAAGATAAAGACACATCGGAGAGGAACACATGATTTTCCCAGAGAGGCAGAACAGAGAGTATGAAGTGCTAAAGGACCCAGAAAAGGGGGAATGATTAGAATTTCAGGTATTCTTGAGTTATGGGATGAATTCAAAATACATGAGTTTTTAAAGTTTTAGAAAACACTATAAATTAAAAAAAATGTCATGGCAGTTGACATTTAAATATTACTGACTTATAGTTTTAACAATGTTACTTATATTGCCATGAGCTGGAGGTAGCAAAGATCTGCTTTATCTCTGAATCTGTCCATCTGTTTGAGTTATTACATTAAGTTTTTCTTAGTTTTTGATCTTAAAGTATTAACAAAATTCTTGTATTTTTATTGGATAGGCAGGTAGTACAAGAAAAGAAAATAACTCTTCTTTTAGGTTTTAAAAAGTTAAGGAGAAAGAGAAAACACTTTGAAAACATAGATTTTTATAGTAAATATTCTAAAAGTGTGATTAACTTACTTTCCTATAATCAGAAAGAGAATTGGGATGTTACAATCCTGGGAAAGGGAGAAGAAAATTATTTTTCTTCGTAAAAGTTGTGGTTGGAATTTTTTCTGTATTAGAAAGAAAAGAGTCTTAAACTTAAGAAATGTGATGTCATCCTTCATCTTTTTTAAAATAACCCTTTGGCCCACTTAAGAATTAAAATAATGTATAACCTTCTCAAATTGCAAGAGGATTCTCCAATAACATGCTTGAAATGAAGAGATCAGGATGACTATTCTTTAATATGAACAAGTAATTTATAAGATTATGAAAAATCCAGGTTCTTGACTATCCTCCCTTCAGAGCAAGACACAATTAAATTACGAGACAGAAATAAGAACCATGAATCTGCTACACCCTGTAATCATTCAGTAAGTTTCAATGATTATTGAAAGCAGGTTAATGCAAAACTCAGCTATTTGTCTTCGATATACATGAGAATTTTTTGGACATTTCATCTAAATCATTTTGAAACACCCAGGAGCTTGGAACTATAATGCAAACAGACCCATTTTTATAAATCAGGCAGTGGTACCTATTCTTTAAAAGGTACACCATATTACTATAGGCCAAAAGCTCTTTCATTTCATTATA
Organism: Neotragus moschatus; assembly: GCA_006410615.1. Lineage (NCBI taxonomy): Eukaryota > Metazoa > Chordata > Mammalia > Artiodactyla > Bovidae > Neotragus > Neotragus moschatus. The sequence continues at coordinate 1,096,317 of SJYA01001578.1, read as the reverse complement.
TAACAATGACAGCAACTCAATTTAAGTGTATAATAACCCAAGCCAGCCATCCATAGCAGCAAAAATTTAATAGCAACCTTATCTGGAATGCTGACGAGGAGTACTTCTCAGGAAACTATTACAGACTCTTCAGTTTACAAAACAATTGGCTTTAATCTTTAATAATGTTAAGTAGTAGGGAGCAGATAGGCATATTAGCATAGCTTTACTTTATATAAATAGCATTTAATATACCATATTCAGATACTGTTGGGCTAAGCATCTTCTGTCAAACAATTTCAGACTTGATAGTACCAGAATACTAAAGAAATAGTACTAGAATTTCTTTTTTCTTCTTGAAAGACAAGATACAATGCTTACATTCTCACAATGGGACTTAGGTTGGTTTGTATATTAATGAAGTTTGAAGGCAGAAAACTTAACCATGTGTCCTTAGGGAAATGGAAGACTCCTTGACATAAATTTCAGTTACAATAAGAAGAAAACCATTAAGAAGAAAATTTCTCAGTTCAATGTAGAAACATTAGCTTCATTAAGTTCACGTACTCTGCTTGGAGCTTGAAGTCACACTCGCCTCACCATGATAGCTCTTCCTCTGCCTTATAGTTTTTCACATTAAAATTTTTTCTTTTATTACTGCATGAGAAGTCCTCATGTGTGAATTTCTCTTTCTCAGGGAAGCAAATATATTTTTTATTGTTGTAGTATGTCATTGGATAAACATAGAAGAAAGAACCTAATGAGACTGCTGAAATTAAAGGCCGGGCTTGCATTCTCATTGGGATGCTCCTATTCAGCAGATGCTGAGTTGAACTGCAAGGCGTACTGTTCACACTTGGCACAGCTTCCTGGGACATGAGATTTCCTTGATGATAAGAAATGTAGCTGTTAACTTTGTGTTAATCAGACACATGTGAATTATGAAAATATTGAACAATCTCTCTGCATTTTAATATGAATTCAGTAAGACTTTAAAGAAATTTCACCTTTGTGCTGTACTGTTCCAGAAGTGGGCTTGCAGGTTCCCAGGAATTAGCTTTAACACTTGCCTTTCAGCTAAGGCTTCTCCAGTGGCTGAGCATGTAAAGAATCCACCTGCAAGGCAGGAGACATAGGAGACACAGTTTTGATCCCTGGGTCAGGAAGATCCCCTGGAGGAGGAAATGGCAACCCACTCCAGTATTCTTACCTGCAGAATCCTGTGCACAGAGGAGCCTGGTGGGCTACAGTCTGAGGGATTGCAGTGTCACACATGACTGAGCAACTAATACACTTTCCTTTCAGTGAAGGGCATTTTGGAAGGAAGATGTGAGGAGGACCGGCTTAATAGGGAGCATAACCTACTATCTGTAGAAAGCATGTGTTAGATTATAACTTAATGTCACCCTGCTTATTTAACTTATATGCAGAGTACATTATGAGAAATAAAGGGCTGGATGAAGCACAAGCTGGAATCAAGATTACCAGAAGAAATACCAATAACCTCAGATATGCAGATGACAGCACCCTATGGCAGAAAGTGAAGAAGAATTAAAGAAGAGCTAAAGAGCCTCTTGATGAAAGTGAAAGAGGAGAGTGAAAAAGTTGGCTTAAAGCTCAACATTCAGAAAACTAAGATCATGGCATCTGGTCCCATCACTTCATGGCAAATAGATGGGGAAACAGTGGCTGACTTTATTTTTTTGAGCCCCAGAATCACAGATGGTGATTGCAGCTATGAACTAAAAGACACTTATTCCTTGGAAGGAAAGTTATGTCCAACCAGACAACATATTAAAAAACAGAGACATTACTTGGTCAACAAAGTTCTGTCTAGTCAAGGCTATGGTTTTCCAGTAGTCATGTATGGATGTGAGAGTTGGACTATAAAGAAAGCTTAGCACCGAAGAATTGATGCTTTTGAATTGTGGTGTTGGAGAAGACTCTTGAGAGTCCCTTAGATTGCAAGGAGATCCAACCAGTCCACCCTAAAGGAGATCTGTCCTGAGTGTTCATTGGAAGGACTGACGTTGAAGCTGAAACTCAAATATTTTGGCCACTT
>SJYA01001578.1:1070837-1094176 GCA_006410615.1 Neotragus moschatus | reverse complement strand
GAATACCAGACCACCTGACCTGCCTCTTGAGAAATCTGTATGCAGGTCAGGAAGCAACAGTTAGAACTGGACATGGAACAACAGACTGGTTCCTAATAGGAAAAGGAGTACGTCAAGGCTGTATATTGTCACCCTGCTTATTTAACTTATATGCAGAGTACATTATGAGAAATAAAGGGCTGGATGAAGCACAAGCTGGAATCAAGATTACCAGAAGAAATACCAATAACCTCAGATATGCAGATGACAGCACCCTATGGCAGAAAGTGAAGAAGAATTAAAGAAGAGCTAAAGAGCCTCTTGATGAAAGTGAAAGAGGAGAGTGAAAAAGTTGGCTTAAAGCTCAACATTCAGAAAACTAAGATCATGGCATCTGGTCCCATCACTTCATGGCAAATAGATGGGGAAACAGTGGCTGACTTTATTTTTTTGAGCCCCAGAATCACAGATGGTGATTGCAGCTATGAACTAAAAGACACTTATTCCTTGGAAGGAAAGTTATGTCCAACCAGACAACATATTAAAAAACAGAGACATTACTTGGTCAACAAAGTTCTGTCTAGTCAAGGCTATGGTTTTCCAGTAGTCATGTATGGATGTGAGAGTTGGACTATAAAGAAAGCTTAGCACCGAAGAATTGATGCTTTTGAATTGTGGTGTTGGAGAAGACTCTTGAGAGTCCCTTAGATTGCAAGGAGATCCAACCAGTCCACCCTAAAGGAGATCTGTCCTGAGTGTTCATTGGAAGGACTGACGTTGAAGCTGAAACTCAAATATTTTGGCCACTTGATGTGAAGAACTGATTCATTTGAGAAGTCCCTGATGCTGGGAAGGATTGAAGACAGGAGGAGAAGGGGATGACAGAGGATGAGATAGTTGGATGGCATCACTGACTCAATGGACATGAGTTAGAGTAAACTCTAGGAGTTGGTGATGGACAGAGAGGCCTGGTGTATTGTGGTCCATGGGATTGCAAAGAGTCAGACATGACTGAGTGACTGAACTAAACTGAAAACAAAAGAAATTCAAATATAGTTTTGTCTCAAGATATATTCTGCTGGGAATTTTTCCCTAACAGTAAAAAGAATTGGGAAAACCATGAATTTTGAATTCTGGACCTTATATTTAAAATGTAATCAAGGTGTTTTGAAATTAATTTAGGGATTATTTGATAAGAGTAGACTTATTAGCTTGACACATATTTTCCACTTCTTACCTCTTTTGATTTGTCCCTTGGGTTTGGGTGGTGTTTCTTTTGAATAATCATTGTTATCAACTATCTCGGTCATAAAGACCTACTTTCAATGCTGTATTGACATGTTAGATGGTTTTACCGACTTAAATTGTATTTAAATATATTATATAAACATTGGGCTTCCCAGGTGGTGCTAGTGGTAAAGAACCCGCCTGTCCAGGCAGGAGATATAAAAGACACTTGTTCCATTCCTAGGTCGGGAAGATCCCCTGGAGGATGGCAGTGCAACCCACTCCAGTATTCATGCCTGGAGAAGCTCATGGACAGAGAAGCCTGGTGAGCTGTAATCCATAGGGGTGCAAAGAGTGGGACAAGACTGAAGTGACTTACCATGCTTATAAACATCATCCTAACAGAAACAGTTTGCAGATGCTAGTTTTTTGTCTTCTGACTTTGAATATGTACATCTGCATGAAGGAGCATGCTTTCTGTGGAAGAACTTCAACTATGATAGTCTTCCCCATCTTAATATAATATTACCCAGCAGCTTGTTAATCAAGGGGAACATCAGATACACGTCCTACCTTCAAGGGTTTTCTAGTCTGTTATGGGAGATGAGACTAAAGCACAGAAAACTGATTGTAGAAAAAAGAATGCCCTAAGATGGTTGTTGTTTAGTCCTAAGTCCTGTCTGATTCTTTGCAACCCCATGGCCTGTAGCCTGCCAGGCTCTCTGTCCATGGAAATTCCCAGGCAAGAATATCAGGAGTGGGTTGCCATTTCCTCCTCCAGGGGATCTTTTCAACCCAGGGATTGAACCTGTGTCCTTTGCATTGGCAGGCAGATTCTTTACTATTGAGCCATCAGGGAAACCCTGCCCTAAAGTATTAGATTAAACAAGGAGATCATCAGACTTAGGTGACTCTCATGCTGAAGAAGCCAACGAAAGCAAACTAAAATCTAAGCCTGTAAATGCCACCAGGTCATGAAATCAAAACACTAAAGACAACTAATGACAATCTGTCAACCAGGCTTTAAGTTGTAGCCAATCAAATACTTTCTTTTATTTGCTCCTGCACCTTCTCTATATAAATCCTTTCCTTGATTTCTGTCCCCAAGGGGCTCCTAACCACTTCCCATTCTTCCATTTTGGCTCAAGTAAGCTCTTAACATTTTTAACAAAGGTATAGAAACTTATGTTCAGAAACGAATTTGCTATACAAGACTCAGAGCCTTTCTTCATAGTTTACTTGCAAATATCTAGCAAAGAAGATGCATTTTTGTGCTAACGTAGGCACTAGTCACAATTACAATTCCCCACATTTTTATATAGTCTCTATTTTCTGAAGAGTTTTCAGCTGATCCTCACAAATTCCGTGAGATAGGTAAGGATTTCTTCCATTTCACAGGGGAAGAAACCAAGGCTCACAAAGGCCAAATAATGTGCCCAGGGCCAAAAATCTAAAGAGGGATATCATACTACTTGACCCTTACACTAGTGATTTAAAGTTCAGGGAAATTTTCTCAAATACTATACTGCAAAATTCTTGTCATCTAAGTCCTTTCTAGTTATGACTGTAAGTATAACTTTCATAGCTACATTAAAAAAAATCAATTCTGAAACTCAGAGCTACTATATCTGGGTGCCCAAGAAGATACAAAATAATTATTTCTCAAAATGAGGTCTGTGGAACTCAGAGAAGAGGAAAAACAGAAATAGAAATTTGCAATGCTATATACCACAGGCCTCTCTGAGAGATTCATAGTATACATGGCAAAGAAAAGAGTTTGAGAAATACTGTAAAAAATAAGTTATTTACTAGTTTTCCAAACTAATTTGGACCTGGGTCTTCCTTTTTAACCCCACCTATTAAGAGTTCCTACATTAATTCTGAATCAGATCTTCTGTACAATACATTTATTTATATCAATGTTTTAGTTAAGTGTGGCATTAAAAAATTAAGCCTAGTTTAAAATTCCCAAAGCCAAATTGGGTAGCAAATGCCTGGAATACGAATCTTAGCCCCTTTACCTTTGAAGGTCCCTGTAAAGAAAGGAGAGGATCTTTCAGTTTCTTTTTTCCTCCTGCTTCCATCCTTTGGCTGTTCCAGAGCTGTTAACCACCATGCTGTGATAGTTTGAAATAAACCAGCCTCACTATGAAAAACTTTGATAGATTCCACATCTCTTTATTTTCCTCCCTGTAGTGATCATTGTGGCACAAAATGATTTTTGAGGTTATGGGATAAGAAAAAAAAGTTCTGTGAAAGCAGGTCTTATTGATCCTTTTGCAGGAGGTCTTATCGCCGAGGACGGAAGATGCGGTTACTGAACTGCTTTTTACCAGCCTATGGAAGAGTGGATGCATTAAGTTGAAAAGAATGGGCTTAGATCATAAATCTGTTCTTTGGGGAAATTAAAGATTCAAGCTCTTTGAAGATATTTATTCTTTCAGCATTCTTAATTTATGTTTATTCATTTCTCCCAGTTGATTTCAGTCACAAAGATAAGAAGGAAAACTTAATTCTTTATCGTGGCCATGCCTGGTCAGTGATTAGTATGAAAATGCTTTCTAAGTTTTCCAAAAATTGCTTATAAAATGACCATATTTTGCTGCCTTTATTGGCATGCTTCTGTGTCTCATGCTAGTTTAAACTGTGCTATTTTGTGAATATTATAAAATAAAACCCCGAAGAAAAAAAGCTGAAATTCATCAGAATGCTAACAATGATGGTTTTCTTAGGGAAGTGGAATGTTGGGTGACTGTATTAATTTTTTCTAATGTCATGCATTTTCGCATCTTATGCAATATTATTGTACTCTTGCATCATATTACAATGAAAATCAGAAAAAATATACTAAAGTTACATAAAATTGGAAATGAGGGTCCTGTTTCTCTTTAAACTACAGACATGATTTGAAACTTTTTGTTTTTCCCTTAATCGCCACCTTATAAAAGGGAAGGGTGGCCAAGTAAATGCATAACATTTCCAATAGTAATGCTTTGCTAAAATTAAATGATCACGTAATGATGATTAAACATCTAGATCTGTCTCCAATAAAGAAATGAGGAATGGCCTAATTACTGTAGTTTGCCAGTGAAAACCTATTCATTTATCATTTCACTGAGCATTACAACCAGAATTTTACAAAAAGAGCATTTTCAATCTATAATTCCCTTTCTCATAAACTGAGGTTTCTGTTGAGCAGACATGAGGGATTTAGCTGACATTTGCTGAGGAGAGCCCTCCAGCCTTCATCAGAAAGTGCCTGGGGAGACCATGATAGATTTACACCCATCAGGTCTTAGGGACTATTGCGCCCAAAAATCTGAGACCAGGAATCAGTTTTCTCTCCAGTGTGTTTCTTATGTAGATTTATTTCTCATATAAATTCACTTTCTTATTGGCTTTGATACCACAGGTAAGATCAGAAAGACTTTATTGAGAAGATTTAGAGAGTCAACTGAGACCATTTTTTTCTTCCCTGCCGCGAGAAACTAGAAGTAAGTTTATAAGACGATATGAGATTTTTATTTGGAGATACAGGAGGAAATATTGTATGTATCTAATATATCCTGGGATCATTCCCTAAACTCCATATGTAGGTGCTAAAGTTAGGCAGTCTAGTTTGACTTAGTGATGTTTCCTTAACTTCTCTGTGTTGCACTATTCTTAAGGTGAGTAAATCTTGATGACAAAATGTTTCCCGATAAAGTCAATAATGAAATATCCTGAAAATAATTATATGGTTTCAGGACTCTCCAAACCCCTAGTTTCTCTTCCATTCCTTTTGCACAACCTTCAGTTCAGTTCAGTTCATTTCATTTCAGTCGCTCAGTCTGTGTCCGACTCTTTGCGACCCCATGAACCGCAGCACGCCAGGCCTCCCTGTCCACCACCAACTCCTGGAGTTGACTCAGACTCACGCCCATCGAGTCCGTGATGCCATCCAGCCATCTCATCCTCTGTCATCCCCTTATCCTCCTGCCTCCAATCCCTTCCAGCATCAGAGCCTTTTCCAGTGAGTCAACTCTTCGCCTGAGGTGGCCAGAGTACTGGAGTTTCAGCTTCAGCATCATTCCTTCTAAAGAAATCTCAGGGCTGATCTCCTTCAGAATGGACTGGTTGGATCTCCTTGCAGTCCAAAGGACTCTCAAGAGTCTTCTCCAACACCACCTTAACTGATGTTATTTCATGAGCTGCCCTAAGAAATAGAGACGACTGCGAAGTCCATATCATATGTCATACCAAACCAAAGGGTAAGACAGTTCTCTGTATACGTATAAGTTAGCAGAAAATAGAAGACACAAGGAAGAAAGTATGTTACCAATGACTCGGCAGTAATTAAATCTGTGGATTATCTAGTTGTCATGTTTCAATCTACTTTTCCAGCATTTCTCTGCAACTTTTCTCTCATGATTCCCCCATGGGTGTCCTGAACTTCAGCTCTTTACTTTTTGATGGGTAACATAGTTTGATTCTGGAATTTCTTTCTGTTTTTTTTTTTTTTGGTGGGGGGAGGTTGAACCTTTTATTTGCTTCTTAGAAAGTTTTTGACCTCAGACAATTTTAAACCTTTTCAAGTATTATTTGTTCAGCCAGACTTTTATTTATTTTTATTGCTTACGTTTTCAACTGATGTATAGTTGATTTACAATGTAGTGTTAATTTCAGGTGCACATTATATACACACACACACACACACACACATCCATATATAATATATGATGTAGGGGATTTTGGTACCTCTTTATCCTCCTGTTCCTCATCCTGGTTGAAGACCATTGCTCCAGCCATGCCATATTTTTTGGGTACTCTGAACATTGGCCTCCTTATGAATCTGCTTTACCCTGCAGTTTCCTCATTGATAATGAGCTTCCCACACTTCTCTGCTCCACTTCCTCCTAGATGCCACACATATTTCAAGAATTAGCTCAAGCGCTGTCATCTTTTGAAGATTTCACTGCCTTCCTCCCTCCTCTTATTGTACATTCAAATGTCTTCCTTTCAGTGCATGGGATATGCTGTGTTAGGATTATTTATTTCCACACCTGTCTCTGCCACCAGGATGTGAGCCCCTCAGTAGCAGACAGTGGCTTATTCATCTTTGCATCCTAGTGAAGCCTGGGAAAACATAGGTTCATAATAAATGTTGGCTGAGTGATTCTTTCCTGAAAGTATTGTATATCGGAAGGTCATAGATGAAAATTCTGGCAGGTGTGGCTGGAGAGAAAAGAGTTTTTAAAAGATTATGGGCACGAGGTGTATGCTCTCAAGGGAGCACTAGTCCACATGGAGCATCTTGGACAGCAAGGGCAAGCTTCTCGGGTAGAAGTGAGGTACAAGGAGAGAAGGAGTAGCTTTTTGACGACCACTATCAATTATTTTGATTTTTTCCCTTAGAGTCATCCTGAACACACCCCATCCCTTTTTTACGCATTCATCTACCACATAAGTGAATTCATATAAAATGAGGTCACTGCTTTTAGCCATCAGGTTTATGTTTGCTTAGTGCCATCTCACACAGAATGAGGAAATTCCAAGAAATTCAGTCTCTTCTTGATCCTTTTCAATCTCTAGCTGTACATCAAGCTCCTATAAGCAATCCAGATGATCTGATGGGAGGCTCTTCTTGCTGGCCTTTATGCACCTTGAATGCTTAAGGATCTTATGGTGAGAAAAATGACTTTGGAAGCTATTGCGTTAGAGCCACACATCATTCATTCAATGGGACAAAACCCTGCCTACGTCAGGGGAATGATGTGGATTCAGCATATCAGTGGGAAGATGTTTTCAGAGAGTAGGAGCTGGGTTGGGCTTTCTTGGTGGCCCAGATAGTAAAGAATCTGCCTCCAAAGCAGGAGACTCCAGTTCAATCCCTGGGTCAGGAAGATCCCCTGGAGAAGGGAGTGGCAAACCCCTCCAGTATTCTTGCCTGGAGAATCCCATGGACACAGGAGCCTGGCGGGTTACAGTTCATGGGGTTGCAAAGAGTCTGACATGACTGAGTGACTAACAGACACACACACACATAATCTCTGGCGGGGTCTGAATCTAGTTACTTACATACTGGTTGCATCTCAGATATTTTGGGTTTAAACTCTCCAAAGATCTGAGTCACCAAACCAAGTTTCTTTAAACCTTTTTTACCCCCATGCAGAATTGAGTGCTCTGCTGTGAACTGCACTCTTAATTCTGATTTCCTTCCTAATTGCACAAGTGGCTGAACTCTTACAATGCCATATTTCTGTTCATTTGCATTTATACAATATACTTCACTGTGTGCTTCAAATGCACTATTTGAATGTCAAGTCCTGTCTCCATCTTCAGGTTCTGATAATGGCTGGGCCCACGAGTAGGGCAAGTCTGAGAGAGCTGCTATAATCTCAATATGAAACTGTCTTCTTACAATTGGCCAATATTCAGCTGACTTCCGAGGTGACGCTGAGCAGTAATTCAAATGGAAGAACACAGCAATAAGTAGAGGGAAAGAACACCCAAGGTGATCATTTAGAAATCTTTTTCAGGTCAGAATAAAAGAACATGGGATTTGTTTTATTTTTATTCCAAACACCATATAATCAAAAGGGTCTCAGGCTCCTAGGGAGTTCAATACATGGGGTTGCCTTATGAAACTATTGAACAAAACCTGAAAGAATTTTGGCTTGCATTTCCTTCCTAACCCATATACTTGTTTTCAAATAAAATGAAAGGGTCTCTCTGGTCAAATAATATAATTTCACCAAATGCTATAACTTCAGTTTCTAAAGAAGACCTGTTGATCAAATACAAAACACATTTGGGGTGGCAAAACCTATTCCATAATGTGATCTAACGCACTCACTACATTATGAATTTTCAACATGTTTTCCTCGTTGTTGTTCAGTCGCTAAGTTGAGTCCAACTCTTTGCGACTCCATGGACTGTAGCACATCAGGCCCCTCTGTTTTTCACTATATCCTGGACTTTGCGTAAATTCATGTCCATAGAGCCAGTGATGCTATCTAACCATCTCATCCTCTGCAGCTCCCTTTTTCTTTTGCCTTCAATCTTTCCCAGCATCAGGGTCTTTTCCAATGAGTAGGCTCAGATGGTAAAGAATCTGCCTGCAATACGAGAGACCTGGGTTCAATCCTTGGGTTGTGAAGAGACCCTGGAGAAGGGAATGGCTACTCACTCCAGTATTCTTGCCTGGAGAATTCCATGGATAGAGGGGCCCAGTGGGCTATAGTCCATGGGGTCACAGAGTCAGACATGACTGAAATGACTGAGTACACATTTGTAAAGTATATCAAGGGTGATGCTGCTCTGTAATATTTAAAATTGGTATCAAAATCTTGTACTTTTGGACTGGTGGTGATTCACAAGTGGGATTTATTAATCTGTACTCACTTGAAGTTATAAACCCAGCATTTAATTTATGGAAACTGCCAGCACATCTTAGCAGCCTCCTTTTGATTTATTAGCCTCTCTTCTTTCTAATGGCAGTTGTTACCAAACCCCTTTTGGTGTTTTGTATGTCCAAAAATTAATTTCCATATCCTTAAATGGGCTTATGAATCCCAATATAAATTTACATGTCCTGAAACAGATTTTCAAATCATGCCAATAAATCCTAAATAAAAATGCTTGATTTACAAAGCTAGATTTTGCACCCGGGTTTTCAGGAAATGATTATAAATCAGGAGTTGAGAGCACCCCTGGCAGAGTAAGCCTGTGCACTCTTTGGGAAGTCCAGATTTCCACATCAAATCTCACAGGCCTGATTTACAAGCAGCAACCCAACCCAAGCTGGCCAAGTCTCCTCTAGTTCTGACATGCCAGTGCTGGTGAGGGAAAAGGGCCATGTCCCCCAGGCTGGCTAAAACAGCCACTAATCAGGCTGAAGACAGCAAACCATTCATCTTCTTTGTCAGAAATGGGAAGCGGCATTCAGACCATCGAGACTCCGGGTTCTACCTGAGTCATACAGCAAGACACACGCAGACATTTGGCGGGATGTTGGTCACTGTTTGGAGAAGGCAATGGCACCCCACTCCAGTACTTTTTCCTGGAAAATCCCAAGGACGGAGGAGCCTGGTAGGCTGCAGTCCATGGGTCACTAAGAGTCGGACACGACTGAGCGACTTCACTTTCACTTGGTCACTGTTAACACTGATACTATGCTTCACAGCCCAGCACCAAGCCCAGGGTCAAGAGTGTGTGTCTTTCCTCAGGTGAGGCTGAGGATGGGCATCTGGCTTCTGTCCCTCTGCCATCACCATCATGGGGCCGAAGATGTCTGACCTCCATGAGGGTGTGCACCAAACTCGGGGGGAACAGTTCTTCCAGGGAGTAGACGAGAGTGGGTAGGAGATGGGCAAATTGCATTCCTACTTTGTTTACTTCTGGGCTACTAAGATAGCTTTCACAGTGAATACTTATTGATTTCATAATTGAAAAGGGAAAGGGATTTCATCAGGAATCCAAATGGAACAGGAGTTTTGTTTCACTTGCTCTTCAGTAAGTACCTAAAGTAGATCATCACGCAGAGCCCCTTCATGAGCCAGCATTCTGCTCCATTCTTCCTAGGTGCTGCTTCATGTATACACAGCTGACGAGAGTCCTTCCATAGAATGTTTTCTTATTTACTCATCCTGTTTCCTGTGAGCCAGGCAAGGCAGCCATGTGGGCATAAAAAATGAAGCTCTCAGAGGATAAAAAGCTTGCTTCCCCCAAAAGGATATGTCAGTGGCAGAGACGATATTTGTACCAGCTTTGGACTTCCAGTTTGCAGACTGGTGCTCTCTGCATGACATCATGCGTCATGGCACGCATACGTATGCCTTCCCACAGTAGAGGTCAGAGGTGCAGTCTGTCAGTCTGGTCTGATGATCCTCACTGCTGGTTAACCCTGTGTTTGCCACCATCTGTGATTCCACTGAAGCTTTGTCTATAACGGTCTTCTCTGATAAACTACAGGCTATTAAATTCTCTTCCTCTTCCTTGGTCTCTCTCTTCTACCATTGCACTGAGTCAAACAATCCTGCACAATTCCCTCAAAAATCAGCTCAAACACCAGTTTTTGTTTTTTCCTTCTTTTTTGATTTGGTTTTTAAATAAAGCTTTTCTAACCACTATACCTCAGAGTGCTCCTTCATACGGCCCTAATGGTGATTGTTTCTTCATTTGACAGATAATTACACACCTTCCCACCTGATGCCTTTCATTTTTGGTGAGAAAAGACTCTGGATTTAAAATGGGAACTCTGGATTTATGTTCTGGCTTCGTTCCTTGCTGGAAATGAAGCCCACGAGCCTCAGTTTGTTCAAATGAGAATATATTTTAACCTACCTTCTATTGAATACAGCGGTTATAATGCCCATATGAGATAAGATAGGAGAAAATGTTTCGCAGACTGTAAATACTATGTAAATCATATAAACTACGTAACCTACTAACATAGTTCGTCAGTTGGGTATCTGAAAACTTCAAACGTGCACAGGGCAATGATGTTTACATAGGGAGCTCAGCTCGGTGCTCTGTGGTGACCTAGATGGGTGGGGTAGGGTGGGAGGTCCAATAAGAAGGGGATACATACATATATATATTTATATACACACACATATATATGCATATAGCTGGAGAAGAGTTTTGAGAGGCCCTTGGACTGCAAGGAAACATGCCAGCCAATTCTAAAGGAAATCAACCCTGAATATTCATTGGAATGACTGATGTTGAATCTGGAAAGACTGAAGGCAGAAGGAGAAGGGGGCAGCAGAGGATAAGATAGTTAGATAGCATTGCTGACTCAATGAACAAGAATTTGAGCAACCTCCAGGAGATGGTGAAGGACAGAGGAGCCTGGCCTGCTGCAGTCCATGGGGTCACAAAAAGTCTTAGTGACTGAACAACAACAACATAGCTGATTCAGTTGGTTGTAAGACAGAAACTAACACAACATTGTAAAGCATCTAAATACCCCAATTAAAAAAAAAGTAATTTCAGTGGTGATTTGGATACAAAAATGTAACAGTGCTTCCCTGGTGGCTCAGTGGTAAAGAATCTGCCTGCCAAAGCAGAAAAGAGTTTGATCCCTCCGTTGGGAAGATCTCCAGAGAAAGAAATGGCAACTCTCTTCAGTATTCTTGCCTGGGAAATCCCAAGAACAGAGGAGCCTGGAGCACTATGGTCAAAAAAGTTGGAAATGACTCAGCGACCAAATAACAACAACAGATGTAACAGTTACATCGCATATAAATTTGCATCAAAGAGTATTTGAAGTAAAGTAATATAAAATATTAATAATTTTTATATGCAAATTTTGAGATAAGGGGAGTCTTCCAACTTAAAACATAGTTGCCAAGATTACACAATTTCAAAGCTGTTGGGCTGAGTAAATTATAAATTGTGTGTATGATATTGTTACTTTTCAATATTAAGTAGTTGGTAAAGAGATACAGTGCTCACTCTCTCAGAATAGTGTGAACCATGCCTTTGTTCCATACGTTGAAACATGTTGGTTTAATTTCATTTTATTTTATTGTAATGAAACAATATAAAGAGCTAATAGCAAGGTTATTCAAGCTTTCATTAAGCAGCATGTTAGTGTTAGGGTTGTGAATCCTCCTCCTTCCTTTTTACCTTACAAAGTAGTAACCTTGTAATATAATTTAGGTAGGAGAAAATACCATTTTACTGTTATGGTTTAGTAGAAATAACCCTGGGAAATAGTACAGATAATCTGAAGTAAGATAACAAGGAATAGCAAAGCAAGCTTTCTTTCCAATTCTTTAGAGTTGTGAAATATCTACTTAAAAATAATGGGGGGAAAATTGCTCAGATTGTGGGGATGTGGCTGTATGATAAACATCACTATGATGTGCCCTAGACTATGTCTGTATAGTGGAATTTGCTCTGTGAGGGAAAACTTCTATTCACATTTATTCCTTTCAGGAAATTAGTCTTAAATTTTGCAAGTTTTGAAATGTCTTTTCAAAACAGTCTCTCTTGCATAATCATCTGGCTATCTTGCAATCAATGTGGTGAAGATTATGGCCCCTAAAGACTGACCACTGAGTCCTGGAATATAAGTGAGACTGTGACCTTTAAAATGTCATCTCTAATTTCTAAGCTCTTTCCCTTTCTACGTCTAGATGATCAACTTCTTGAAAGCAAGAAGTAGTCTCTTTCATATTCTTTGGACTTTCTCAGTACCTAGTTAAAAAAACCTACATACAATAGATATTTTGGAATAATCAATTGGAAATATGCACCACTGCTGTGCACAGACTGTTTTAGAGTCTAATAAGAATTTCACCCCATGGATGATTTTAAAAGATTATTTCAGTAAATGGGGTGCTTTGTTCACAATAAGTCCACTGGTTTGTACCTGGGCTTAGAGCTAAGATGTGATTTGAGGAGGCCTGCTGATTACTAAATGATTGTTTAAATCTTTTCTTGTTGTCAGAAGCCCTTTACTGAACACCACAGCATGCTAAAGAGATGCTCTCCAGTCTAAACAAATAAATCAGATAATCCTAACATAATATAGAATCTATGGACTTAATGAAAACCTTAACAGGGAAGATGTGCAATAAAAAATATTTATGTGCATCACTTAATCCAATGAAAGGAAAAAAGAGCTACAGGCCTGCAGCCTGCCTGTAGACAAACAACTCCCTCTGTCCCTACCTCCCTTCATCCTGTCTGTGTTAGGATCACTGAATCAACAAACACATACCAGTAGTAATTCAAGGTATATATAGTTTCTAACAATATTAGGGATTTAGAAAAAACAGTAGAACTAATGAGGAGGATATGTGTCTTTTTTTTTTTTAATGAAAATAAAGTCCAAAATGTTGTAAACTTGGAAGAGAAAATTTACATCTTTAATTTCACTAACCTTTAAGTAAAATTTTACATTTCTATTTGTTATAAATATAGGTAAGAAATCACTATAGTAATATGTAGCATTTTTGACCTCAAAGCAAAGTATTTGCATATGTTTCTGTTGCTATAGATATCTTGAAATGCATACTCATCTCTGCTTTGACATTATGTTGTTAGACAAATCCACTAGGTCTTGTTATTAAATGCATTAGTAAAGTAGCACATAAGTCACTATATTATATATTAAAAATGATATGATATATTTGGTTTTCTTTTTAATCTATTTTATATTATGCACCTAAGAATATTTCTGGGAAGAAATGCAAAAGACTCACAAGACTTTCAAAGGAGCTGAGGTCCAGGAGAGGTTAAGACACCCTGGCTTAATGGCAGTCAAAACCACAGCTGGATTGTCTTTATTTGGGAATTAACCGGTCATAAATTTTGAAGTCCAAGAGCCTACCTCGAAGAAAAGAAAAGGTCTCTTTACTGACAAGGTCCATTATGATTATAAGAGGGAGAGTGGAGAAGCAACATTTTGTTACTACTATGTATCAGAAATGTCTAGACAAAAAGAGAAAAGAGAAAAGAGGTCATAACCATTTGCTCTGTTTTTTTTTCCCCCCACACATTGGTAAAAAGTACTTTTAACTACATCTCTTTGGACCTTCTCAGCAATAGGTAAATGATCTTTTAAAAAAACACGTAAAATAGAACCATGACCTTAATCCTTTGTGTCTTATGTACAGCATGAGATTTGCCGTGTAGCATTATTATATACAGTGATTATGCTCTACAAAAGAGTAATGGCAAGGACAATAATCCCCAAAGCTGCTTTTGTTCATTGAAATGAGTGATATCTGTTGCTTTAAAAAATATTTCCTGATTATAAATGGCTATTTCCTTGCCAAGTGCTGACCAGACCCGGCCTTCCTTTTCCAAGCTGACAGAAGGTTTCAGGTTGAAAGGGATTTGGACTTGAAACTGAATTTCTAATCCGACCAGCTCCCCAAATGGGGCTCCTGTTCTTGGCAAATATGCTCACTGCACACTTCCAGAAAGTCATCAATTATTCAGGGGGACCTTTCAAATGCCAACAGCTTAAATAAGAAAATGTGCCATGACAGAAGGAAGCAAGAATGGGGGTCTCAGCCTGAGTCTATCCTGTTAAATGGAAACCTCCTGGACCAGGAGTTTAGTCCCAGGAAGGCTTTCAGTCCAGGAACTCTGCAGACCAGCTGGGTCAAGAGGGGACCTAACACTGTGGAGATTTTAACTCATTTGCCCTGAGGTGGATGATCTGTGATACTGATTTTTCTTGTCTCACACTCTGTTCCCTGAGAAGCACTACTGAACACCACCTGATTCTTTATGGAAACTGCATTCTTTCAGTTGCAACTTTGTGTTTGATATGGATACAATTCTTTTAAATTCAAAATTTTAGGAAAAAGCTGGACATAAAAAGTTGACTCACCTCGCTCCATTCAATTCAATAGGCATTGAATATCCTCTATGTGCTGCGTATTATAATAGCTCTTATAGAAGACACAGGGTTTGCTCTAATAAAATTCAGTCTAGAATAATGGATTGAGCAAGGGCACAACAATTGTAGGCACTTGAGTTAAGGAGTTCACACCTTCAGAGAAGCAGACTTAGTCCCTCATTGTATAGAAAGTTTGATGAGTCCCTAGATCCCCAGATATTACTGTACTCAACAATCTCTGGCTTTTTCATTTATATGAGAGAGATAATATCCAACCCACAGTACATTGTTATTACATGTGACTTAAATGAGATTGTGTATCAAAAGTGAACAACACCTTTTAGATTTTTCAAGGCTGGGCTGATTCTCTAATGGTACAACTCACCTCCTTTTTGCATATGGAACTCAAATGATAAATCACACAAAATCAGGGACTTGTAGGTCACTTCTGGACAAGGATAGCTCAAGCTCAGTCATGTCCATCTCTCTGCAACCCCATGGACTGTAGCCTGCCAGGCTCCTCTGCTCATGGGATTCTCCAGGTAAGAATATTGAAGTGGATTGCCATTTCCTCTCCAGGGGATCTTCCTGACCCAAGGAGTGAACCTGCATCTCTTGTGTCTCCTGCGTTGGCAGGTAGATTCTTGACCACTCTCTACTCCTGGACAATCCTTGTATTAAATTGATGGTGTAATTAAGTTACCACAGGAATTAGGGGCAAGTTAACACAGGGATGTTTTCAAGGAAGAAGTGGATTTTTCCCTGAATCTCAAAAACCCAAAATGTTTCTAAAGGGCAAAGAAGGGAGAGATGGTTAGGAATGGCTTCTGCAAGAGGAAAGAGTATGAAAAATAAACCTGTAAAAACAACAGGGAGTCGACTGGTTTGTATGGAACATAATGTTTGCATTACAGAGTAGTGAGGAGATGGACATAGCAAGGTAGGCTGGGTCATATTGTATAAATTTTTCATTTAGGTGGCAATCAGGGGGAAAAATGGAATGTGTTTTAATTGGGTCAGAGCTGTGCTTTGGAAAACTAGTTTGGTAGCAACATGTAGAATGAACTGTAAGGTGCAAGTAACATTCAAAGAGAGAGGCTGTAATAGTCCAGCTGGAAAATAGCATAGGAGTTTGGCCAGGTAGTTCAGGGCTTGGTTTTGTAATGCCCATACAATATAAAGTTAAATGGCGGCAGTGGAAGGGGGAGCATTTCAAGGGATTTGCAGAAACATGCCCAGTGCAACTTAGTACCAGCTTTATAGGAAGCAGGGGAGACAATGACAGCATGATTTGGAGGTTTCAGAGCTGGATGAGAAGATGAGAGATAGAGTAGAAATAAAGAACTTGGAAGAAGCTGGCCTGTAGCGTGAAAAAGATGGAGTAACTCATGAGAGCAATTTGGAGTATGCTAAATTTAAGCTGTGAGTGAATTTAAGTTTTAAACAAATATTTACTTTTCCTTTGGCCACACTAGTTCTTAGTTGCAGCAAGCACCTGAGATCTTCAATTTTTGTTGCAGCATTCGCGGTCTTTAGTTGTAGCATGTAAACAATTAGTTTCAGCACGTGGGACCTAGTTTCCTAATCAGGGACCAAACCCAGTCTCCCTGCATTGGGAGCTCGAAGTCTTAGCCACTGGATGACTCTGAGAGGAGGTGTAGGTGAGTTTAATTTCTGAGTGGAGGTAACAAGCAGGCTGTTAGTAATTTGGGCACAGAGCTAGACAAGAGATAAGGATTCATGTATACTGTACACTGAGGCATCATTTCAAAGGAGATAACTTTGATACTATGGAAAGTAAAAATATTGTTAAAAAATAAAGAGAAAGAGAAAGCTAAGGTTCAATACAGTTCAGTTAAGTTGCTCGCTCAGTCATGTCTGACTCTTTGTGACCCCATGAATCGCAGCACGCCAGGCCTCCCTGTTCATCACCAACTCCCAGAGTTCACTCAAACTCATGTCCATCGAGTCGGTAATGCCATCCAGCCATCTCATCCTGTCGTCCTCTTCTCTTCCTGCCCCCAATCCCTCCCAGCATCAGAGTCTTTTCCAATGAGTCAACTTTTCTCATGAGGTGACCAAAGTATTGGAGTTTCAGCTTCAATATCAGTCCTTCCAATGAACACCCAGGACTGATCTTCTTTAGGATGGACTGGTTGGACCTCCTTGCAGTCCAAGGGACCCTCAAGAGTCTTCTCCAACACCACAGTTCAAAAGCATCAGTTCTTTGGTGCTCAGCTTTCTTCATAGTCCAACTCTCACTTCCATACATGACCACAGGAAAAACCATAGCCTTGACTAGACGGACCTTAGTTGGCAAAGTAATGTCTCTGCTTTTTAATATGCTGTCTAGTTTGATCATAACTTTCCTTCCAAGGAGTAAGTGTCTTTTAATTTCACGGCTGCAATCACCATCTGCAGTGATTTTGGAGCCCCCCAAAATAAAATCTGCCACTGTTTCCACTGTTTCCCCATCGATTTCCCATGAAGTAATGGGACCAGATGCCATGATCTTTGTTTTCTGAATGTTGAGCTTTAAGCCAACTTTTTCACTCTCCATTTTCACTTTCATCAAGAGGCTTTTGAGTTCCTCTTCACTTTCTGCCATAAGGGTGGTGTCATCTGCATATCTGAGGTTATTGATATTTCTCCCAGCAATCTTGATTCCAGCTTGTGTTTCTTCCAGTCCAGCATTTCTCATGATGTACTCTGCATANTCATCAAGAGGCTTTTGAGTTCCTCTTCACTTTCTGCCATAAGGGTGGTGTCATCTACATATCTGAGGTTATTGATATTTCTCCCGAGAGGGATTAGTGCATTATAAAAGAGATCCCAGAGACCTACTCTGCCATATTGAGGACACAGGGAGAAGACAGCTTCTATGAACCAGGCAGTGGGCTTTACCAGACACCAGATCTGTCAGTGCCTTGATCTCTGACTTCCTAGCCTCTAGAACTGTGAGAAATAAATTTCTGTTGCTTAAGTCACTTAGTCAATAGTATCCTGTTAGAGCATTTCAGAAAAGACTAAGAAAGATGCTTTTATCAGTAAGTTTAAATGCCAAGGCACATGATGCTTTTAGGTAAAGGTAATATGGTAGTGTTTTGGGAAAATTTGCATATATTTGGACTCAACTTCTAGAGCACCCTGCTACAATATAAAAGAGCAGGCCTAATCCAACACACATATTCAGACCAACTAGAACAGTTACTTAGGGAAGAATATTCATTCTAGGCATTGTAATGCTCTCTGGTTGTTAAATCTGTCCAAGTTTCTAGCTGTATATAAAAATACATGTTGAGAAAAGTAAAATAAAAACAAAAAAAAATGCTTTTAATCAGAAAGTACCTCTTTTGCCATTCTTGTTCTTCAGAAAGAAAGAAAAAAAATTTAATTTTGACAGAAGAAAAATTCATCTCTAAAATAAAAATTTAGTTACCAAACTTTAAACTATTGGGATATATAAGTATTTGAAGGAAATAGGAACAATTATTAAAAAAATGTAGTATACTTGCTCAAATTTTTATTTTAAATCATCTTTTCCAATTTATACTATGTTTAAAGTCTCAAAATTTAATGGCTTAGTTTAGGAAAAATATATATGTCAATCTCAGAGAAAATATTTCAATCTTCATCATCAGTTATAGTTTTAAAGTCTTAGCAGAAAACTAAAATATGGCTTTGCTTCTACGTCCTGTTCATGCAAGCCAGACTTCATCTCTTTCAATCTATTTAAAATTTAAAATGAATATAAAGTATATATGTTATATTTGCAAGCATGAAAGTAGACAAAACTTAGAATAATTCCATTTCAAGAGTCAAGATCTTGATTATCTAACTAAATAGGCAGATAGTAAAATGTGACATATTCAGCACATTCCTCCCATGATAAATGACCCTTTGTAAAACTGAAAGACATACTGTAACTCAATGTTAAGGTTGCTATGGTAAAGCATGCCTTCTGGACACAATTCCTCATTTCCAAATAATTGTGTTTTATCTACCACAAGATAACCAATTTCTCCCTTTAAATACATTTAAAAAGGCATTTCTATACTTAATTATATTTTCCCAAGGTTGAAATTTCACCAGAAATGTTAGATGCTTTACAACAAAGATGTTACCTTTTACAAATTTGATGGTGTCAATATTTTCCTATACACAGACTGAGATATTTATTTACTAAACTTTTATTTATATGTGAGCAGTTTGTACTGCTGTGCTCTAGGAAGAAAAGGAAAAGTTCCAAACCTGTAACTACATTTTACAGTNAATTTCACCAGAAATGTTAGATGCTTTACAACAAAGATGTTACCTTTTACAAATTTGATGGTGTCAATATTTTCCTATACACAGACTGAGATATTTATTTACTAAACTTTTATTTATATGTGAGCAGTTTGTACTGCTGTGCTCTAGGAAGAAAAGGAAAAGTTCCAAACCTGTAACTACATTTTACAGTTCTATATGTGTGTGTGTGTGTGTGTGTGTGTGTGTGTGTGTGTGTGTAGACAGAGGAAAAGTCCCATTGACTTTTCCTTCTAAATATCTCTCAGTTCTATTCTCATGTTGACATTTTTTTTTATAGCAGTCAGCTAAGGCAAAGTTATCATCATCTAAAATGTACAAAACTGATACCAATACTTATGCCTTGCCTTCTCAAGTAGCTCATACAATACATTTTCCATAGTTCATCTGTGCCGTGCTGTGTTTAGTTGCTCAGTCACGTCCAGCTCTTTGTGACCCTATTGACTGTAGCCTGCCAGGCTCCTCTGTCCATGGGGATTCTCCAGGCAAGAATACTGGAGTTTTTTGCCATGCCCTCCTCCAGGGGATCTTGCCAACCCAGTGATCNTAGCAGTCAACTAAGGCAAAGTTATCATCATCTAAAGTGTACAAAACTGATACCAATACTTATGCCTTGCCTTCTCAAGTAGCTCATACAATACATTTTCCATAGTTCATCTGTGCCGTGCTGTGTTTAGTTGCTCAGTCACGTCCAGCTCTTTGTGACCCTATTGACTGTAGCCTGCCAGGCTCCTCTGTCCATGGGGATTCTCCAGGCAAGAATACTGGAGTTTTTTGCCATGCCCTCCTCCAGGGGATCTTGCCAACCCAGTGATCAAACCTAGGTCTCCTGCATTGCAGGTGGATTCTTCACCATCTGAGCCACCAGGGAGGCCTATCTGCAGTATAGTTATATCTTAAAATACAAACTGGATCAGACCACACCCTGACCTTCAGTCTTCAATAAATTCCTGGTGTCTTAATGCTAAATACCTAAATCCATCGCAGTGCTTTGCAAGGCCAGATATGATTAACTGTGCTTTTCCAGAGTCGGTTCTCGCTGCTCTCATCAGTCACAGTTTCATTCAAATCTTTAAGTGTGCTCTGTCATCTTCCTCACTACCTCAGGACCTCTGACCCTCCTAGTCCCTTTGAATGAAAACCCTAACCCTTTCATCTGTCCCATAAATACCTACTCATCTCACATGACTTCTTCTGGGACACTTTTCCTTAGGTTCAAAGTTAGATTATTTGTCAGTTAGATCTCACCCTAGCATTCTGTATTTTCCATCACAGAAGTGATCACAGTTTTAATTACTCTTGTTGGCAATCTGATTAATACTTACCATCTTAACTAAGAAGTAAGTTCTTACTTCTAGGCTTTTAGGTTTCTGACATTATGTTTTGATATTTCATGGTGAACAATGAGTATTTAGCTCTTTACTCCTCTTCTAACTTTTTAATATTATCATACTACATTCTTTGTTTATATCACTATTCAGTCATTACATCACATACACAACACAGTCGAGCCATGTGGTATATTCTGACCACATTTCTTTTCTTACACAGTGTCTTCTTTTTCCTCTTTTTTGTTTACTCGGTATGCATCTATGTTATCTCTAAAACAGAGGCTGCGAGTTGCTCACCTAAAATAACACATTCCTTCTTCCAAAGTAAAAGAACTCCCAATTCCTAACTTGGTACGTGATCCCCCGAAACTCATTTCTCAAGTGTAGCCCTGTTTCCCATAAATGAAATGTAAGTGATATGTCATGAGGCAACTCCCAAGAACCTTCCTAAAATCACTTCTGGCTCATACACTTCATTCATTTCTCTTTACCATCCCTTTCTCCTTTCTGTTTCCCTTCCAGCACAAATAAATTGAACATGATGAATGCAGATGAAGCAGTCATTTTGATCATTAGCCAGGTATGCCCATACATGTGGTTCAAGGGGGCCTGATGTGACTGCTACTTACACGTAAAATTGTATTTTTCTATACACAGATATGGTGGGAAATATCTATAGGAATTATTAGATTTTCAGTGAGGAAACTATAACCCTAGAGATATTCATTAAAGTCGATCTAATGCAATCTCTTTATTTTAGAGCTAACCTCTCCCCAACAAGAAAGATAACTTATCTTAACCTAAGATCATAGAGAAACGAATAGCAGATATTGGACTACCCAGAGATCTTAAACTCTTGGCCTTCTTCTCAACTTCTTTGTCTCCTGTTAATAAACAGAGTTCCTCTGAGGTATTATAACCTAGGAGAAAAGCTGCTGATCACATTAAAAACTGAAATTAATAGGGAAAGAAAGTGAAACAAGAAGGACATAGCTACTCTATTTTATTTACCTATAGGGCCTTGTAAAGAATTAGCTAGGTTTAAGTGAAATGTCTTTTTATGTCTTTTACTTGAAATAGCATTCCTGCTTCAATTAATCAGTACCCAGTGAAGCAATAACCCAACAGAATAAAATAAGCCAGAATCAGCTTATCCTCCATGCTCTTTAACATGCTAAAAAGTCAACCCCAAGATGCAATGTCTCTGCTTTGGCTCATGACTGCCCAGTAGGTGAAGAATCCTGTATCAACTGATTTTTTGCTTTCAGCCAGTGAGAGAAGTCTGTCTGACCAACGCTATTTCTCACTTTCAGGTGTGAGGCTTACTGATCTAACCCATGACTAAATGCAGAGAAACACCAGGGCAGGTAGTGTATATCAAATGTGGCACACAGGGATGCCCCCTTTCTATTCCTCCTCACATTCCTGTCTTAAATGGGAAGATGAAGGAAGGCTAGAAAGGAGGTGCTACAGATAGAATATCTGTACTTACATCAGGGGTAACACTGGTTTTGTTTGTTCTCACATTCTAGCCATTAGGTTGGGAGAGCCTAGGCTTACCTCATGTGACATTTCCAATCAAAGGCGGTCAGCCCTTTCCCAGGTAGCTTCTACATGGGCAACAGTGGAAGAGGCACTTTCTCGTTATCATTTAATCTTGACAACAGCCTTTTCATCATTAAAGAGGAGGAAATACAGGCCAAAAGAGATTCAATAGTCAGAGCCATTAAACCAAACACGATTCCAAATTAAATTAGTCTTCCTTTACATCTCACAGAAGCATTCTTCCTCCTATGTAGGGTACCAAAGAGAATATACTCCCTGACATCCTAAATGCTAAAGAAAAGTCTGTATCATTAAAATTATGAACATGTCAACATTTTAGCATTTCACTTCAGGCTAGGTCAAAAATACATCAGAAGGCTCAACAGTAAAGTGGTGTAGCAAAAGACATGTTAATTATGGAACTGCCTGTGACAAAGAACTCCAAGTAATGGCTTGTATTTAAAGGCTGAGTTATTATTCAAAAGCTTCAGAATAACCATTTCCATCTTTTAAATTATGTGTGTGTGTATTTTCTGGCATTTGAGAATACAGAGGGTTTTTAGGAAGTTTTAGGTTTATGGTTTTCAAATGAAAACACTAAAAAAGACTGCACATTATTCTGCACAACAAAACATGAAAAAAATAGTATTAGTTCTCCTGAAAGAATAAAGAAAACATTTTCACAGTGTTTCATTTTCGTTAAAGTGCATATTTTTATACTGTTAGGGGTTGAATTGTGTTCCCCCAAAATGTATGCTGAAGTCCAGCTCCCAGTATCTCAGATCATGACCTTATTTGGACACAGAGTCTTTGAAGATGTAACAGGGTCAGATAGAGAGTGGAGGGACCAAATATAACAGGTGTCCTAAGAAGAAGATGGCCATGTAAAGATACAGAGAGAAAGCTTGCGGAGAGAAGATAAAGACTGGAATTATGTTGCTACAGCTAAGGAACTATCTGGCTCTAAGAGAGCTAGAAGAGGCAACGAAGTTTCCTTCTTGGGGACTTCAGCAAGAACATAGCCCAGCTGACACCCCGACTTCAGACTTCTGGCCTCCCAAACAAGGAGACAATGCATTTCCATTGCTTTAAACCACCTAATTTGTGGAACTTTTGCAGACAGTCCCATAAAATAATTAACAAAACATATGTTAATACTAGTTGTCTCTGAGTTTCATTGAGAATACTGAAAAATATCCTTTTAAACATTTGAGTCTTATTGAGAATACCAAGAAATATTTTACATGTTGGTATTTCTGAATCCTTATTTATAAAGTGGTAATAAGGAATTCCAGTTGAGCTATTTGAAATCCTGAAAGGTGATGCCGTGAAAGTGCTGCACTCAATATGCCAGCAAATTTGGAAAACTCAGTAGTGGCCACAGGACTAGAAAAGGTCAGTTTTCATTCCAATCCCAAAGAAAGGGAATGCCAAAGAATGCTCGAACTACTGCACAATTGCACTCATCTCAAAGTAATACTCAAAATTCTCCAAGCCAGGCTTCAGCAATACATGAACCATGAACATTCAGGTGGTCAAGCCAGTTTTAGAAAAGGCAGAGGAACCAGACATGAAATTGCCAACATCTGCTGGATCATGGAAAA
>SJYA01001578.1:937053-1069572 GCA_006410615.1 Neotragus moschatus | reverse complement strand
TGGGTGTTCTTTGGAAGGAATGATGCTAAAGCTGAAACTCCAGTAGTTTGGCTACCTTATGCGAAGTTGACTCACTGGAAAAGACTCTGATGCTGGGAGGATTTGGGGGCAGGAGGAGAAGGGGACGACAGAGGATGAGATGGCTGGATGGCATCACTGACTCCATGGATGTGAGTCTGAGTGAACTCTGGGAGTTCACCAGGGAGGCCTGGTGTGCTGCGATTCATGGGCTCGCAAAGAGTCGGACACGACTGAGCGACTGAACTGACTGAACTGAATAAGGGTCTTCCCAGGTGGCTCAGTGGCAAAGAATTCACCTGCCAATGCAGTAGACTCAGGAGATGCAGGTTCCATCCCTATGTCAGGACGATCCCCTCGAGGAAGAAATGGCAACCGACTCCAGTATTCTTGACTGAAAAAAGCTTGGATAGAGAACCTGGCAGACTACAGTCACTAAAATCAGAAATGACCTCATATAAACAAATTTCTACAGTAAGGGGAATAAATGCCTCTAAGAATAATAGATAGAATACTTCCTTTCAGTGCTCCCATAGCAGCCGAGGAACCCTGTCTACTTCTCTTTTTTCCCAATGGACTGAGAAGTACTTCAGGATAGAGTTCCTTTATTTTTGTAACTTCTGCATGCAGCAGGGTGCCTGAGGACATATAAAGATTCAACAAATGTAGTAAACAAATGAATAAAAGAATTTTTAAAATAGCATAAATTTTAACCTTAAAAAAAAAAAAAGGTATTCAAAATGTATTTCCTAAAACAAAAGCATGGTAAATCTCTTTATGTAAAGGCTATAGACAATGTATTTTCAATATTGTTAAATTTAACTTTTATTATATTTTTAAAATTTTTTTATTAATTTACAGTGTTGTACTAGTTTCTGCCCTACAGCAAAGTGAGTCCTTTATACATATAAATATATCTACTATTTTTTAGATTCTTTTCCCACATAGGTCATTGCAGAATATTGATCAGAGTCCTTGTATTATACAGTGGGTCCTTTTTGGTTTCTTTTTTTCCCTTTGTTTATTTTATTTTTTTTTAGTTTTTACAATGTTGTGTTGGTTTCTGCCATACAACAATGTGAATCAGCCATGATTATACATACATTCCCTCCCTCCTAAGCCTTTCTCCCATCCCCCTATCCCATCCCTCCAGGTCATCAGAGAGCGCCAGACTGGGCTCCCTGTGCGACACAGCAATGTCTCACCAGCTGTCTGTCTTACACCTGATAGTGTATATATGCTGATGCTACTTTCTCCATTCACCCAAACGTCTCCCTCCCTCACTGTGTCTACAAGTCCATTCTCTACATCTGTACCTCCCTCCATTCTTTCCCTGCAAATGTGTTCATCGGTACCATTTTTCTCGATCCCATGTATATGCATTAATATAAAGTTTTCCTCTTTCTGACTTATTTCACTCAGTATAACAGACTCTAGGTTCGTCTGCCTCACTGTAATTGACTAAAATGCGTTCTTTTTTATGGATGAGTAAAATTCCTTTGTATATATGTACCACACCTTCTTTATCCACTCACCTATCAATGGGCATCTAGGTTACTTCAGTGTCTTGGCTATTGTAAATAGTGCTTCAGTGAACGTTGGGGTATCTTTGTCTTTTAAAATTGTGGTTTTCTCAGGGTATATGCCTAGTAGTGGAGTTGCTGGCTCACGTTAGATTGATTTATTATTTTATTAGATTTATCAAATTAGATTTATTTCTAATTTTTTTAAGGAATCCCCCATACTGTTCTCCATAATGGCTGTATTAGTTTACATTCCTGTTGGAGAAGGCAATGGCACCCCACTCCAGTTCTCCTGCCTGGAAAATCTCATGGATGGAGGAGCCTGGTGCACTGCAGTCCACGGCGTTGCTAAGAGTTGGACATGACTGAGCGACTTCACTTTCCCTTTTCACTCTCATGTATTGGAGAAGGATATGGCAACCCACTCCAGTGTTCTTGCCTGGAGAATCCCAGGGACAGCGGAGCCTGGTGGGCTGCATAGTCCAGTCTATGGAGTCGCATAGAGTTGAACACGACTGAAGCAACTTAGCAGCAGCAGCAGCAGCAACTAACTGGTTATCTATTTTAAATACTGGAGTATGTACATATCAATCCCAAACTCCCAATCTATTCCTCTCCACAATGTTGCCCCTTTGATAACTGTAAATTTGTTGTCTAAGCCTGTGAGTCAGTTTCTGTTTTCTAAATAAGTTCATTTGTATCATTTTTTAGATTCCACATGTAAGTAATATTCTATATTTGTCTCTCTCCTCCTTACTTCATTCAGTATGGCAATCTCTAGGTCCATCCATGTCCCTGCAAATGGCACTATTTTGTTCTTTTTTTATGGCTGATTAATATTTCATTGTATATATGTACCACTTCTTATCTCTGCTCTTACATCTAGAAATATAATCAACCTCTCTTTTAAAAGAAAAACTGTTTGGAGTAAAAAGTTATTCCATAATATAGTTTTACTTTTGATACCACTTGGATTCTATTCATATGCTTTGGATTCTATTCATATAGCTTGGACCATCTGCAGAAGTTTCTCAAATAAATATGCCAGAAGTTTTCATTTTTGAATTAAGTGAGCATTAATAATAGAAATTTATATTTTTCAGTCCCCCAAAAATATTCAGAGTGAAAAATATGGAGGGAGAGGAGGGAAGAAAGTTCAAGAGTGAGAAAGAAAGAAGAGAAAGAGACAAGCAAGCAATAGATTTGCTCAATAGATCTTTGAAAATTCAACATGATGGCATATTGTTTATCAGGAAAAATGTATGAAAATATTATTTTAAAAAATCTTCAGTAAACCTCAGGTTTTCAATTAAGAGAGACTTTATAAACTATAGGTCTCATGTGCTCATATTCAGCAGAGCTCTTTAGAGAACTACTCTTTCTTAGGAAAAAATACCATTTTCACTTTCAAAGACTTCATTGCTTATGTTGAAAAAGATGATGTTTTAATCAGCTTCCATACTTCCACTTTGACAAAACTTGAACGTTGTAAACTTACAGAATGATAGCAGTACTTCACTGGGAACAGCTTAAAATAAAAACTTATTGTGCTGAAAAGAAAGCAATTTACAAACATCTTTATGTTTCAGAATGCTTCTAAGTTGAAAACAATTAGCTTTTTATATGTGCAAATCTGTATCTTCCAAATGTCTTCATGAAGGTGAAATATCCCTTTCTTCATAGAATACAAAATGCTTAATTTTTCACTTCTACTCATTTCATGGTCTCAGTTCATCATACTTTCTTATTTATAACATCCATTTACTGAAATTATCCCTGGCATTTTTTCCAGTTGATAAATACTGTCAAGGTAATTATTAAGTGTATATTTCTCTACTCAGCTAACTGACCTCATTATTAAACCTCACACTCTAAAAACTAATTGTATGTAAAGTCAACGGGCTGAATGTTTAAGAATTTTAATTACTTTTCTAAGATCACTTTATATTCTACACCATAGCAGCCAGGTAACACAGCTCTACAATGATAAGCAGTTTAATTAGAAAGCTAAGATAAGAAAAATGCCTCTTACATTACCAAATTTGTTCATGCCAGTCACGTGATAACTTGGACTTGTGTTTTCTTGCAGAATTTTAAAATGTGAAATGCTAATATTAGGTGAACTTTACTTCCTAATAGTCTAGCAAAGGCTTTGTTAATATGTCATTGGTTCTTTCTCTTTTGCACATATAAACACTACAGTTGTAATTAGATTGCAAAACTGAACCTGCCTTTAATCTTTGTGCCAGGCCAAACAAACGATTCTTTCTCACACTCGTAACCTGGCACAAGAATCACAACAAGTAGACGCTAATGTAAGCTGTGTACTGCCAATAGCGTGTCTGCCCTTTCCACAAACTGTCTCAGAGGACAGCCATTGATTTCCTAGTTATTATGAACATGAAATTATTGAATGACAGATGATAGAGTGTTAGGTCCTACAAGTATTTTCCCAAATGGGTTATCCAGCCAGGGTTGCCATGGTAACTCTGCTGTTTGACAGACCTTCCCACAAAGAACCCTTTGCTCAGAATTCAGCATCAAATAGCTCTCTGCTTACTACAGGCTCATGCTAAATCACAGAACTTGGAAGTCTTCATATAAAGAAAAGAAGGGTTTTCTTGCTGGGTGAGTCCACTCTGGTCCAGAGTACTAACCTAAAACCACACTGAGATTTTTCACTCAGGTCTTTTGTTTGTTTGTTTGTTTTTTTTCCCAAGTGAAAGACAACTTTGCCAAGAGCTGTCCCCTGTACGATTAACAAAAGCAGTGCTAATTCATAGAAGATAAATTAATAGTTCTGAGAGTGCAGGGTCCATGAGGAATATAAGTTCTGCATCACAACACACATCTCATTAGAAGGAAAGATGCTCACAAATCAGGCACTTTTGCAACATCTAAAGGCTGTAGCATCTCTTGTCAGTGCAATATTCACACTGTGAAGACAGAGTAGGGATTGTATTTTTCTTTTATTTATTTTTTGCTGTCATTCATACAAAAATAGTATAAAACCTTTTTCTAATAAAAATAGTCTTTCTAAATAAAATATTTCAAAAGGTAATTTTTCTAGTTGACAACTTTTGGCTCTACACTCAGCAGATTGGCAATGAGAGGTTTATACACACTGGTGCTTTTAAGATGAGCTACCCTGGATGAGTATAATACCATGATTTCATATCAAAACAACAAATTGAGGGCATCATAATAGGATGGTCAAGATGAAGGGAGCCAATCGGCTGCCACAAGTAAGCTTTTTTTTTTTTTTNTGAATGATGGAGTAGATTTGTCTAATGACTTGAAGTGTGTGTGCCTGTATGTGTGAGAAAAATGTTCTCACATTTGAGACTAAAGCAAGTCCACATATATTTTTTAATTATTGCAATTTGAAAACGAAACAAGGAAAAGCTCTTATGCTGAAGCTTCATCTGCTTAAAAAATAGCTATATCTTTTTTTAGGGCTTTAAAGGCAAAACCTATTCTAAATTCTTCTTAATCTCCAATCAGTCATGGGTTGTGTGTTCAGTAGCCGATTCCCTCATTCTTTCTTCTCTTTCTGTAAAATAGGGCCAGTAGAGGAATCCAAGTTGATTTAAATATGTATCTTTCTTACAAAATGAGTCAATTAATAGCTTAAAACTCTTGATTTCTTGGGGCTCAAGTCTCATAAGAAACTGATTACCATAACTCATTTTCAGAGTCAATTCTCTCAATTCTAATTAGAATTAGAAATTTCTGAGGAATCTTGGATACTTGTAATTCATATGTATCATGAGCTAAGCTTGAGTTATTCACTGACTTGAATTTGGGTATTAAAAAAAATGATCTCTCCTTAGTTTCTGAGTGGATGGAGACCTCAGCCTCCTATTTTCTTACCTTTTTTTTACCATCTTTCTATTCCACATTATCATCCAATCCAAATTGATGGATGTGGTCACAGTGATAGTGTCCTATATTTCTTTTATTTTCCTAAAGTCTCAGTTACATTAGTTAACATAGTACATCATAGAGAGTCACCACTGTGCATATTTATTTGGAATGTAATGCATTCTTGAATAAACCAAAAATCAGTTATCATTTTTCCTTGATGTTATTGACTACTCTTCCCTTCATGGTGATTTATAGATATTGAGAACCCACAACATGAAAGGAAATGCTGCTTTACATCCGGAAGCTATACTTAATGGGATCCAATGATTCCTATTTCATAGAAGTAGGCTCCAGAGGTGAGGCATGTACCGCAAATTGCATTCTGACCCTTTAATGTCAAAACAGAGGCTAATATTCCAGATAAGGCCACAGATAGAGAAACCCTAGAAAGCCAGGAATGGGTGACAGAACTGGGAACATGTAAGGCCTTGGGTCAAGCTAATGTTGATTCTGGAGCTTGAGTTTTGAATAGAGTGTTTAGTAAAATAAGGACGTGTGTGTGTGCAAAGTTGCTTATTTGTGTCTGATTCTGCAACCCTATGGATTGTAGCAACCCAGGCTCCTCTGTCCATGAGATTCTCCAGGCAAGAATACTGGTGTGGATTGCCATGCCCTCCTCTATGGGATCTTCCTGACCCAGGGATCGAACTTGCCTCTCCTATGTCTCCCGCACTGGCACGTGGGTTCTTTACCACTAGCGTCACCTGGGAAGCCCAAATTAATGACCAATTAATAAATAATGAAAAGAATGAAAATGAGCATTTGTAAGAAGGCATGAAACAAACAAGCCAGCCAATAGAGATTGTGTTCACTTCAACACAGCTGCCAAGCTGGAGATGTGCCACAGTCAGGCAGTGATGAGAATTGAAGGGCAGGGGACTGAAATAAAGAATAAGGATGAGGCTATACTGAACACATCAGCTAACTGCCTTATGGGGACGGACATTATCATGACAATCATTCCATTCCATATCATGACAATCATTCCATTCTCTTTAGAAGTGAGGACCCAGTTCTTCCTCTGCTGCTGCTGCTAAGTCGCTTCAGTCGTGTCCGACTCTGTGTGACCCCAGAGACGGCAGCCCACCAGGCTCCCCCGTCTCTGGGGTTCTCCAGGCAAGAACACTGGAGTGGGTTGCCATTTCCTTCTCCAATGCATGAAAGTGAAAAGTGAAAGTGAAGTCACTGAGTCGTGTCCACCTCTCAGCGACCCCATGGACTGCAGCCTACCAGGCTCCTCCATGGGATTTTCCAGGCAAGAGTACTAGAGTGGGGTGCCATTGCCTTCTCCGGAGGGGGGATCTCAGTGGGTGCTAAAAGACTCCTACCTTTCAGATTAGTTCTTCTCAGTTGGGAGTGATATTGCTTTCCAGGGGACATCTGGGAATGTTTGAAGACATATTTATTAATACTTGTCGCAACTGACAGATATTGGTACTTAATGGAGAGAGACCAAGGATGCTGCTTAACACGGTATAATAATAGAATAGCACCCTTGCCCCCATAACAAAGAATTATCTGATCCAATCTGTCAACAGGCTCAAATTTGAGAAATTCAATAGAAGAAGTCATTTGTAAAGGATGAAACTCCTGCCTACTGGCCTCATAGTACATACTGACCATGCTGATAGCCGCTTCCCCCCAGGCTTCTCCATCATCACATTCACATCATCTGCTCCTTTTCGTCCCAAGCCCCCATCATACTTTGGTTGACCTCTGAAAATTGCACCTAAATGAATTATTCTGGAGTTTCTGAATGTTTTGAAAATGTTCTTATCAATAATTCAATTCAATTCAGTTCAACAAACATTTGTTGAGCTTTGCTTATAAGGATTTTGCTGTATTTCCTGTATAAGGGAATTCACAGGTAAATAAGCCCAAGTCCCTGTCCTATAAGAGATCCTAGCTTACTGTGGGAGCCAGGCATATACATAATTAATTATCATAAAGACAGACTAGAGCAGAGCCCATGATTGAAGAGTAACTTAGATGTCAGGTTGGGCCTTCTTGGTTCTAGTGATGTAGGCAGCATTTCCTTATTTTTCCAAGTTTATGGCCTGAGTTTATATGAACCTTGTCAAAGTTTTGCAGTTCACAAGGGTTATACTACCACGGCCTGCCTCCTGTGTTGATGTCTACTTTCTTCACCTACCTCCTCCAGGACACAAGGATTCTGTCTTATGTGGGTTTCCAAGTGTAAATCCACCCAGTTCAAGATTTCTTTACATTTTTGCAGAATGTACCAATAATTGCAGGTTATTCACGGAAGGATCCCATTGAGTATTACTTCATCTGCCCTTTCAGAGTTCCCAGCCCTGCATCCCTTCTCTCTGGCTCCCACCTTCCCACCGTGGTGCAGAGCAACACATTCCTTCCATCGTCCCAAACCTAGCAATTTGTCCTGCATCCAGACTGTTTGTGATCTCACCTTTTACCCTTGTCATTTTCACAAGGTATTTTTTTCCCAAAGAAATACAATTCCCTTCCTAAGAGATTTTCTGGTGCCAGAAATAATGTTTTCTTTACATCTTTACAAAAATATAATCACATTACTTAAATGGAAGAAATAAACTGGAAGATGGGGTCAGGAAAGGCAGTCTAGGGGACGTGAACTTGTAGACATCAGCAGGAGTTAACAGACAGAAGAAAATAGTGTGTAAGAAAAGAAGCAATGCAGACAGTACTGGCAGGGCACAGAGGCTAAAACTGCTCTGTGTTTGGGAATCCAGGGTGGTGCAAGTCCAAGGAGTAGTCATGCTGAAGAATTTAGGCTTTCATCTGTATTTAGCAAGAAATCATTAAAGCATGTTACGTGTGTGTGTGTGTTTTGGAGAGAAGAGGGATGTCATGTTCAGATCTACATTTTAGAAAGTTCACTCTGGATGATGGAGTTAGTGGTTTAGTTACTAAGTCATATTTGACTCATATGACCCTATGGACTATAGCCTGCCAGGCTCCTCTGTCTATGGGATTTCCCAGACAAGAACACTGGAGTGGGTTGCCCTTTCCTCCTCCAGGGGATCTTCCTGACCCAAGGATCGAGCCATTGTCTCCGGCATTGCAGTCAGTGTCCTGCATTGCAGAATTGCTACCACTGTAAAGAATTGTTACCAGAGCAAGGAAGAAGTAGGGGATAGGTGACCCATCAAGGAAAATCATAGCTGTTCAAACAAGAAGTTACATGGCACCTGCCATACATCAGCTGTTTGTGTGTGCTGTGCTGTGCTGTCTCTCAGTCATGTCTGACTCTTTGCAACCCCATAGACTGTAGCCCACCAGGCCCCTCTGTCATGGGAATTCTCCAGGCAAGAATACTGGGGTGGGGTTGCCATGGCCTTCTCCAGGGGATCTTCCCAACCCAGGGGTTGAACCCGAGTCTCCCACATTGCAGATGGATCCTTTACCCACTGAGCCACCAGACCCACAATTCATAAGTTATGATAGCCCAAGCATACTGAAACACCTGCGAATGGGAGAGAGGAATGGAAAATGTTCTATTTGTTTTTTCTTTGTAATGTTTTGTCATTTCATGTGCATGCCTTCTCTATAATACAGAGTGGAAGAGAGTATAATTTAGTGTCATAAGACCTAAGTTTGAGTCCCTGATTTGTGAATTTTTCAGTCACTGTACCCATAGAGTTTTTGTTGTGAGGTATCTCAAGTAGCCATTTGGGTTGAGTATGCCATCTTTAACCAAAAAAAGGCCTCCTCTTAGTAGGTCAGGCAAACTATGTGGAGGTTTTCTGAAACAGTTCCCTTGAGTGAGTTTTCTCCTCTTCTTACTCTTTCCTTCCATTTCTTAAGGTCATCTTTGCTTTCTTAACATAGCTTCAGCTCTTTGGAAAGCTTGGGTTTTCTCTTGCAGAATTCAAGGTTGAACACGCCTCATAACGCTGGATGTTGCAGCTCCCCAAACACCCCACTTCGGTTTCCCCTTGAAAAGTTGCTGCAGGGTATTAACTTTTGGAAATCTGAATATGCAATACTCACTGCTTGACCTTGGAAAGGATCTTTATGTTGGAGTACTCTTCTTGATTGGAGAAGGCAATGGCACCCCACTCCAGTACTCTTCCCTGGAAAATCCCATGGACGGAGGAGCCTGGTAGGCTGCAGTACATGGGGTCGCAAAGAGTTGGACACGACTCAGTGACTTCACTTTCACTTTTCACTTTCATGTATTGGAGAAGGAAATGGCAACTCACTCCAGTGTTCTTGCCTGGAGAATCCCAGGGACAGGGGAGCCTGGTGGGCTGCCGTCCATGGGGTCGCACAGAGTTGGACACGACTGATGTGACTTAGCAGCAGCAGCAGGATTCTTCTTGATGATTTTTCTGCTAGTTTCAACCTCTAAATATCTAAACCCTGTCCTTGCTCCTTTGCATATTGTTCTTCAGTCGCTCAGTTGTGTCCAGCTCTTCGCCACCCATGGACTGCATTGGCCTGGAAGCCAGCACNTGATGTGACTTAGCAGCAGCAGCAGGATTCTTCTTGATGATTTTTCTGCTAGTTTCAACCTCTAAATATCTAAACCCTGTCCTTGCTCCTTTGCATATTGTTCTTCAGTCGCTCAGTTGTGTCCAGCTCTTCGCCACCCATGGACTGCATTGGCCTGGAAGCCAGCACGCCAGGCTTCCCTGTCCTCCACTGCATGGCAACCATACAAAGTGAGCTCCTTCATCCTTGTCCTTAATATTTCTCCAGCAGCTGTGATTCCAGGCTCCTGGTGAATTTGTGTCTTGTGGGTGCTCTGAGAAACTTCTAGAGCATTTCCTAGAAAGAGCCAGACACTCCCACTTCTTCCAGGAACATCATCACTGTCACTTTGAGTTGGAGTAAATCTTAGTCCCTAGGAAGAGAAATTTCAGTGGAAGCACAGTGTTGATTGGAGGAAATCTTGATTGAATCAGGGCATCCTTAAAGAAAAAAAGAAATAAAACATGGCTTGGAATCATGAATCATTGGCTCCCTGATAGCTGTGCAAATTTAGGAAAGTTACAATGCTTCCTTAAATGTTAAAGTCCTGTCTTTTAAGCTACTCTAACTCATGGCAGAATTATTGGGAGAGTTAAATAAGATTATGTATGTGAAAGGACTTCTTGAAGTTTGTAACATAATGTAAATTTTATTTATTTATTTTTTAAAATATAAATTTATTNGTGGTGTGCAGGCTTCTTTCTCACTGCGGTGTCTTTCTGCAAAGCACAGGCTGCAGGGCATGCAGGCTTCAGTAGTTGCTGTTCCTGGGCTCTAGAGCTTAAGCTCAGTAGTTGTGGTGCATGGGCTTAGCTACTTTGCATGTGGGATTTTACGAGACCAGGGGTTGAACCCAGGTCTCCTGCACTGGCAGGTGGCCTGTTTACCACTAAGCCATCAGGGAAGCCCATGAAGTAAATTTTGATGTCATAATTATTTTACATTACTTGTTGCATGTTACATTAGTGGTAGACAGAAAAAAGGGCAAATAAATGATGCAAATATAGATATCATGCTAACAGTTTTTGGTATGAGGTGAATGGGATTAAAGAAGAAGGAAGCAAGAAAGGAGGAAACACACAGTTGGTGGAGACATAATTACTTTGTACTTCACAATAGATAAAAAGGGCCTCCTTGACATTTTGGTCGTGTGATGAAAATTGAAATTTATGCCACTAATCTGAGCCAATATTTCTGTTCAATATGTAACAAAAACATTGCAATGACACAAGTAAGGCTACCTCTTGTAGAATTTTTTTGGCTTAAAATTGTTGAAACCTGACCAAACATTATAAGAAACTGTTATTTAGAGATTTTAATTATAAGAACTAAAGAGATTGCATCTCAACTTTTAGAAGATTAAGTATATCCTAAATTTCACTCACTTCAATTAAGCCTGCCTCTCTAGTCCTTCATTTGGGACGGTTAACCCAGAGACAATGATGCCTCAACTGCAATGATTTCCTCTATAATTAGGGAAGAGCAAACATTAACATTTGGAGACAAAAAACCTATTCTGTGTACTTCGGGTGATTCCCAATCATTTGGACAAGTAGCTTCCTCCATAGTCCAAAGCTTTCTCCCAAATTGCTCCAGTGGTTGTTCAGGAATCTCATGCTGTTTAAGTTGATTTCTTTTTTTACCCTGGCAGAGTTCACTTTTGTTTTAGCCACTTCTAGATTATATACTTGGAAATCAGACATTAAGGTAACTCTTATCTTAGAGAAATTACCATAACCCCCAACTGAAATCACTGATCTGATCAGTGTCATTTTTTTTTTTTTTTTTGTAAATGGGGAAGTTTGCTGAAATCGGTTGGTCAAGTGATCAAGTAATCAGAAGGAAAGGCAAGAGAAAAGTCCCAGGGGAAAGGATATTAGAATGGGAATATGTGAGTACAGGCTTGAGTATTTGCCATCTATTTAGCTGGATTTATAATTTGGGAGGAGTCAGGGAAGAGATGATATAATTATTCATTGTCACAAGAGAATTTAAAAAGCTTAAAAAAACTTTGGTAGACAAAGATGAAACTAACTGAATCNTTTCATATATGATATTATACATGTTTCAATGCCATTCTCCCAAATCATCCCACCCTCTCCCTCTCCTACAGAGTCCAAAAAACTGTTTTATACATCTGTGTCTCTTGCTGTCTCACATACAGGGTTATCGTTATCATCTTTCTAAATTCCATATATATGCATTAGTATACTGTATTGGTGTTTTTCTTTCTGGCTTACTTCTCTCTGTATAATAGGCTCCAGTTTCATCCACCTCATTAGAACTGATTCAAATGTATTCTTTTTAATGGCTGAGTAATACTCCATAGTGTATATGTACCACAACTTTCTTATCCATTCGTCTGCTGATGGACATCTAGGTTGCTTCCATGTCCTGACTGCGATGAACACTGGGGTACACGTGTCTCTTTCAATTCTGGTTTCCTCGGTGTGTATGCTCAGCAGTGGGATTGCTGGGTCATAAGGCAGTTCTATTTCCAGTTTTTTAAGCAGTCTCCACACTGTTCTCCATAATGGCTATACTAGTTTGCATTCCCACCAACAGTGTAAGAGTGTTCTCTTTTCTCCACACCCTCTCCAGCATTTATTTCTTGTAGACTTTTGGATAGCAGCCATTCTGACTGGCGTGAAATGGTACTTCATTGTGGTTTTGATTTGCATTTCTCTGATAATGAGTGATGTTGAGCATCTTTCATGTATTTGTTTAAAAATAATTATTTATTTATTTATGGCTGCTGGGTCTTTGTTGCTGAGCAGGCTTTTCTCTAGTTGTGGCAAGCAGGGGCTACTCTCTAGTTGTGGTGTGCAGGCTTCTTTCTCACTGCGGTGTCTTTCTGCAAAGCACAGGCTGCAGGGCATGCGGGCTTCAGTAGTTGCTGTTTCTGGGCTCTAGAGCTTAAGCTCAGTAGTTGTGGTGCATGGGCTTAGCTACTTTGCATGTGGGATTTTACGAGACCAGGGGTTGAATCCAGGTCTCTTGCACTGGCAGGTGGTCTGTTTACCACTAAGCCATCAGGGAAGCCCATGAAGTAAATTTTGATGTCATAATTATTTTGCATTACTTGTTGCATGTTACATTAGTGGTAGACAGAAAAAAGGGCAAATAAATGATGCAAATATAGAGATCATGCTAACAGTTTTGGGTATGAGGTGAATGGGATTAAAGAAGAAGGAAGCAAGAAAGGAGGAAACACACAGTTGGTGGAGATGTAATTACTTTGTACTTCACAATAGATAAAAAGGGCCTCCTTGACATTTTGGTCGTGTGACGAAAATTGAAATTTATGCCACTAATCTGAGCCAATATTTCTGTTCAATATGTAACAAAAACATTGCAATGACACAAGTAAGGCTACCTCTTGTAGAATTTTTTTGGCTTAAAATTGTTGAAACCGGACCAAACATTATAAGAAACTGTTATTTAGAGATTTTAATTATAAGAACTGAAGAGATTGCATCTCAACTTTTAGAAGATTAAGTATATCCTAAATTTCACTCACTTCAATTAAGCCTGCCTCTCTAGTCCTTCATTTGGGACGGTTAACCCAGAGACAATGATGCCTCAACTGCAATGATTTCCTCTATAATTAGGGAAGAGCAAATATTAACATTTGGAGACAAAAGACCTATTCTGTGTACTTCGGGTGATTCCCAATCATTTGGACAAGTAGCTTCCTCCATAGTCCAAAGCTTTCTCCCAAATTGCTCCAGTGGTTGTTCAGGAATCTCATGCTGTTTAAGTTGATTTCTTTTTTTACCCTGGCAGAGTTCACTTTTGTTTTAGCCACTTCTAGATTATATACTTGGAAATCAGACATTAAGGTAACTCTTATCTTAGAGAAATTACCATAACCCCCAACTGAAATCACTGATCTGATCAGTGTCATTTTTTTTTTGTAAATGGGGAAGTTTGCTGAAATCGGTTGGTCAAGTGATCAAGTAATCAGAAGGAAAGGCAAGAGAAAAGTCCCAGGGGAAAGGATATTAGAATGGGAATATGTGAGTACAGGCTTGAGTATTTGCCATCTATTTAGCTGGATTTATAATTTGGGAGGAGTCAGGGAAGAGATGATATAATTATTCATTGTCACAAGAGAATTTAAAAAGCTTAAAAAAAACTTTGGTAGACAAAGATGAAACTAACTGAATCAGGGAACTTTTATTGAAAGAGTGTGTCTTTGGATGATTTCTCCAAATGTTTGGAAGCTTTCTTATTTAAAGGCTTAGGGATAGCACTTTCTCAGCTGTTTTATTCTTGGTAAAAAACTCACTTCTACCAAGGTGACTTATAAAAGCATCCTAATGCCTTTGGCTTCCAATCCCTCCTCCTGAGAAACTATTCTAACTTTGCCAAATGAGTTGGGAAGGTGAGTCTGTGTGAAACTTATTCCAGGTTTGCCTTACTGCAAATTATGCTCCTTTTTGTTATGAATGTCTGAAGTTATAAAAATACTATCCCATTGCCATCTGTTAAGCATATTCCATACATTTCTAGGCTATATTAGAACAAATACCTGGTGTATTGAATTTATCTTCCAGAGATGGGGTGTCTCATCCATCTCTGGTGTCGTGGCACAGCCAGGATGTCTGTGAATAATGAAATCACCCTTATCGTGTGCAGAAGAATTCAATTTCCTCTCCATTGTAATGTCATATTTGATTCACTTACTTCTTATTTTTATTTGTAAAGGTTGCCTACTGCTCCAAGGCTCTTTCTTTGTCACCAGTAATATGAAACATTTCTCAGAATTAGCCAGTTCTTGGTCTATTACCCTTACCAATCTTGGTGAATACCTCAAAACACTTCAGCAGAGTACACGGTACATAGAAATATCGTCAGTCTATGAATGTCAGGCAGCTGTAAGATGACATCTGAAGTTCGACTGGTAGATTCATCATCACAGAAATTGTCTGTTTGATTTGATTTTTGTTTTTGTCTGTCTTATGGATGCTAAAGCAGCGCACGTGATCCTGGAGCATGTGGGCAATATCATATGCCCTGAACTTTAACAAAGGAAAGGTCATAGCACAGCCTGAATTTGAACCCAATTAGAGTAGCAAAAGATTGCGAGAATAAATCTCCTGTCTTCACTGGTTTCCTCTTTAGAGAAACAAGACAATGTTTCCACATTATATTTACCTAATGGATGAGACTCAGTCTATTAGATGAGATAGAAAATAAATTAAATTCTGTGGCAGGTGGACACCCTGAGGGCACTGCGGTTTGTAACATGGTGTTAATATTCTCTAAGACCACGGCATGAGCTTAGTGGAGCTATCTTCAAAATTAGCTTTATAGGCCACCTGCAGACTTCTCTTTTGCTTTCCTAATCAAAACTGCAATCCTAGGTAATTTAGCAAAATATTAAGTAAATAATTGCTTCTGAATATTTTAGGTTTAGGGACATAAATCTTATTCTTTTTACATGCCTACTGATGCTAAGAGGCAGGGAGGTTCCAACCTTGCAATTTCAGTTTCTGGTGAACTCTATGACTTTCTGTTCTGAAAAATTAAATTCTTTTTGCAGACATATGTAACAGATTCCTTAGCTAAATTATAGTGGGGAGAAGATCTGACTTCAGGGGTCTGTACAGTACATACTCAGGATCAAGACAAAAAATACCGCAATGAGCTCTAGGGTTTTGCAGTGTATCCATGTGTATTTACGAATGTAAGCTCTTTTGGGGGGATGGTTTTTATTATGCTCTTCCAAACCGATGCTTTCTTAAACTGAGCACCAACTGGGATAATAAGGACCTGTGGTGGGTGAGCCTCATAACTGCAGTTGTGGATGGAGGGGGCTTCCTAATTAGACCCTGGCAGCTTAAATCTGGCAGTCTCTGAAACAAAAAGTGGTTGTGATCATAATGACAACAACAGGGTGTGCTGTGTGCGAACAGAGAACCATTTGCATTTTGAAAGAAGCAATCTGCTTTGGAAGGTAGCTCTTCCAAAAGATTCAGGTTTGGTTTAGATCTGCTTGGGTTCTGTTGATGGTTTCCTTTATCCTTCTTTTATTTCCTCCTCTAGTTTCTATAGGATGATGGGGTTTTGTTTATAGCCTCTTCCTAGGTGGAAGCCTGTATATTGTCTTTTTCTTTCCTTAATGGTGGCTCTTATTTTTAACACATGCTTCTGACTCAATAATACCAAATATTAGTCGAAGTCCTGCCCTCCTCCCCCAAAACACAAAAAACCCTTGAACTCAGCAGCGCTCACCACCTCTGTAATAGCTTGCACGCTGTTATTGTCCCACATCTTAGTTTCACATAGTTAAAAAAAATTCCAAATTAGACTTTATTATTAGGGGTTTCCCAGGTGCTTCAAGTGGTAAAGAATCTGCCCGCAATGCAGGAGACACAGGAGACACAGGTTTGATCCCTGGGTCGGGAAGATCCCCTGGAGGAGGAGGCAACCCACTCCAGTATTCTTGTCTGGACAGAGGAGCCTGGTGGACTACAGTCCATGCGGTTGTGAAAGATTTGGTCATGGCTAAGCGACTGAGCACATACAATTACCTTATAAAGCTGATGCTTCAATTTACCTCCTTGCTTCCAAGTCTTTGCTCACCAATCCTCCTGAGATTTCCCTCTTTCCTTTTCTTTCCCTCTTCCATTCTAAGTTGAATTTTACACTCCTGAAGTACAT
This sequence comes from Neotragus moschatus, assembly GCA_006410615.1. Lineage (NCBI taxonomy): Eukaryota > Metazoa > Chordata > Mammalia > Artiodactyla > Bovidae > Neotragus > Neotragus moschatus. The sequence continues at coordinate 1,052,962 of SJYA01001578.1, read as the reverse complement.
TTTTAAAAAGACCTTTTTTTTGGTGGGGATTTATAAATGCTAATTATGCTGTTTTATAGTCTGATACTGTTACTCTAAATAGTGTCTAAATGATGGGAAGCAATCGTTTAGTTGGGCATGTAACAGTAAGTGGACAGCTATTTTCTTTTAGGACTTTGTATTACAATCTTCTTTTTTTCTGGCTTCCAATATTGTTGTTAAGATGTCTGCTATGGGCTGTCTTTGCTTTCTAGATGATTAATTTTAAAAAACACTATTTTTGTCCTGATTGTACACCAGTTTCACTACTATGTGCCTGGGTAGAAGTAATTTTTGTTTCTCCTGTTCTGTACCAGGAAAAAGAATTGTCTGAGGCCTTAGAAAGGAATTCTGCTGTGTCTCCTAAATTTCCACCATTCATCATTTGCCTTCACAATGTTTGCTCTGTCTGCTTACCATTTGCACCGTAATTACTTAATATCTTTCTTTAAATTGACTTTTGGAGACTGCATCTCGTGGCTTGTGGGATCTTAGCATCGCAAGCAGTGTAATTGTGGAGTCCTAACCACTGGAGCATCAGGGAATTTCCTGAATCAGTCTTTTGGACTCTGTGGGAGAGGGAGAGGGTGGGATGATTTGGGAGAATGGCATTGAAACTTGTATAATATCATATAAGAAACGAATCGCCAGTCCAGGTTTGATGCAGGATACAGGATGCTTGGGGCTGGTGCACTGGGATGACCCAGAGGGATGGTATGGGGAGGGAGGAGGGAGGAGGGTTCAGGATGAGGAACACGTGTACACCTGTGGTGGATTCATGTTGATGTATGGCAAAACCAATACAATATTGTAACGTAATTAGCCTCCAATTAAGATAAATAAACTAAAAAGAAAGAAAGAAAGAAAAAAACGCTTAAGTACAGTATAAATAAATAGAGAAGAAAAAGTCTGTGAAATCATGGGTTTAATATGTCAGTTAGATTTTTTTCTAAGGAGACTGTAACTATCTAGTACTTTATTTAAATAATTATATGTTCCTCACAATAGAAAAGTTCAGCTGTGTTCCACCTAAAATACCTTGCACACCAGCAATGCATTCAACCTGTGGAATGANGTATAAATAAATAGAGAAGAAAAAGTCTGTGAAATCATGGGTTTAATATGTCAGTTAGATTTTTTTCTAAGGAGACTGTAACTATCTAGTACTTTATTTAAATAATTATATGTTCCTCACAATAGAAAAGTTCAGCTGTGTTCCACCTAAAATACCTTGCACACCAGCAATGCATTCAACCTGTGGAATGAGAAAAGCTAATATAGTGTGCCATTGTTTGAGTTTCCAAAAGACTTATGGGGAGGGTTTTATTCCTTGACTGGGTGACAAGATTTCTGGAGCAGTCTGCATTTGGTTAGGGGATTATCTGATTCTGAGCATCTCACCCATCATGAAAGGAAATTTCTATGTTCCTGGCTGTGCTGGCCAGTGAAAGTGCCTAGAAATGGAGAAATCAGAGGTTGAGAACTGGGAATTCTCTTAAATCAGACTACTTGATTCTCAATTTCTACTTCACAAAATAGACATATACATTTGCACTTCAACACTACGTTTGGGTCAGTCTCTTCCACCAAGGGAATGGATGAGTAAGGCAAAACTTCCCCTAAGTTTGTGCTTCCTAGGATATTAACAACAGCAACAAAACACAATACCAACATAGCACTGCTCTAGTGAGCACAAGGTGAAAGAAATTTATGGGCAGATTTAGAATGCTTTGCTTGATCAGAATATTCACACAAGTATGCTAATTGAGGAAGACATAATTCCTCAGTCAAATTTCCACTCCAACTGGGATATTATCACTGTTTGAAACACTGAAGAGACAATGATATGCTAATAACTTTAAACTGGTTCACATTCAAATTTCTAGATGTTTGGGAAAACTAAACATGCTTTGCAGTAATTGGCCTCTTCTGTAAATGTGGCCTTAGGTACCACTTCTTATGTGTTGAATAGCCACTTTGAAGTCCAGGAATGATGGGTTCCAGGCCTAGTTATCTCAGTCTTCCTTAAACAGACATGGCTTCATGCCATCTCACTGGGAGGCCTTCCCTAGTGTGGCCCCTAGCTGTTTAGCTGGTTTTAATTTAGTCTTTTGTGGAAAATTTTATTTAAAGACAATTATGAAAAGGACCATTAATGCCCAAGAAAGTGAAATTTGGGCCAGGATGAAAAGGATGCAAAGATGCCAATAAACTATGAATACTTAAAGGGAAACTCCAGAGGAAGAATGAAATCAAACAAGTCTGACTCGACCACAACAAGCNAATATTGTGGTGGTTTTTGCCATACATTCACATGAATCAGCCATGGGTGTACATGTGCCCCCCATCCTGAACCCTCCTCCCACCTCCCTCCCCATCCCATGCCTCAGGGTCATCCCAGCGCACCAGCGCTGAGCACCCTGTCTCATATATCGAACCTAGACTGGCGATCTATTTCACATATGATAATACACGTTTCAATGCTATTCTCTCAAATCCCACCCTCTCCTTCTCCCATAGAATCCAAAAGTCTGTTCTTTACATCTGTGTCTATTTGGCTGTCTCGCATATAGAGTCATCGTTACCATCTTTCTAAATTCCATATATATGCATTAATATACTGTATTGATATTTTTCTTTCTGACTTCACTCTGTATAAGAGGCTCCAGTTTCATCCACCTCATTAGAACGGATTCAAATGCATTATTTTAAATAGCTGAGTAATATTCCATTGTGTATACGTACTGCAGCTTTCTTATCCACTCGTCTGCCAATGGACATCTAGGTTGCTTCAATGTCCTGGCTACTGTAAACAGTGCTGTGATGAACATTGGGGTACATGTGTCTCTTTCAATACTGGTTTCCTCTGTGTGTTTACGCCCACCAGTGGGATTGCTGGGTCATATGGCAGTTCTATTTGCAGTTTTTTAAGGAATCTCCACACTGTTCTCCATAGTGGCTGTACTAGTTTGCGTTCCCACCAATAGTGTAAGAGGGTTCCTTTTTCTCCACACCCTCTCCAGCATTTATTGTTTGTAGACTTTTGGATCGCAGCCATTCTGACCCACGTGAGATGGTACCTCACTGTGGTTTTGATTTGCATTTCTTCCTTTCAGTGTGACTGTCCTAATCTATTCCTACAAGGACACTAATCATGTTGGCTTTGGACCCACCCCAGTGACCCTATTTTACCTTCCAATCCAATATTATCACTCAGTCATGTCCTACTCTTTGCANCTGACCCACGTGAGATGGTACCTCACTGTGGTTTTGATTTGCATTTCTTCCTTTCAGTGTGACTGTCCTAATCTATTCCTACAAGGACACTAATCATGTTGGCTTTGGACCCACCCCAGTGACCCTATTTTACCTTCCAATCCAATATTATCACTCAGTCATGTCCTACTCTTTGCAACCCCATGGACTGTAGCCAGCCAGGTCCTCTGTCCTTGGGATTCTGCAGACAAGAATACTGGGGTGAGTTGCCATTTCCTCCTCCAGGTGATCTTCCTGACCCAGGGATTGAAACTACATCTCCTGTGTCTACTGCATGGCAGGTGGATTCTTTACCTGCCGAGCCACTGGGGAAGCCCTGTTTTATCTTAATTAAATGTTGATCTCCTTAAATGTCGATCTCCAAATACAATTATGTTCTCTGATACTAGAGGTTAGGATGTTGACATATGAATTTTGGGGGAGAAACAACTCAGTCCTCAAAGTAGAATTCAGGGTCCCTGATTAAATACCAAATGCTTCTAAGTATTTAATAATTATGGTATTTGTTTGTAATAATAAAACAATTCTGAACAAAAATAAAAAGCCTCCAATAATGTGGGATTTTTTGTGAACTAAGAGAGAAGCCTATCATTATTCTTTGCCTATAAGAAAGAAAGGGGCTTCCCAGGTAGCGCTGGAGGTAAAGAAACTGCCACCAATGCAGAAGACATGGGAGACCCAGGTTTGGGACTATCCTCTGGAGAAGGGCATGGTGCACCACTCCAGTATTCTTGCCTGGAGAATCCTATGGACAGAGGAGCCTGGTGGGCTATAGTCCATAGGGTCACAGAGAGTCAGATATGACTGAAATGACCTAGCATGCATAAGAATAAAAAATTACATTGAAATGGATAAGCCAGTTTTGAGGAACTTGAGTATTTCTTGAGGTGCAATTACAACTGTCTCTAGAAATATCTCCCCACATTTCCCTCCACCCCCAAATCATTTATCCAATGCTTTGGGAAAGGGTTCTGTTTATATGTAACCAATGATGGATGATATATAAATAATAAATACAGTCATAGACTGAATTCAAAATTTTGAGAAGCTTTGAAAGATAAACTAAATGAGATTAAAAATGACGTTTGTATCTGTGTCTATTTTTAAACATCTTATCTTCTTTTGGCTTCTTTGAGGGTAAAGTTTGGGTCCAAATCTCATGGTTGGGTTGGACATGGTTACCTCTAACATGGCTCATTGGGCACTTCAATCTACATCTAAGTACTTCTAGGTTTCTTTATGCAACATGCCCTGTTAGAGGCATGTTTGAGACCTAGAGACTCAAACAGAAGTTAAAGAAGAAAAGATGTATTTTTTAAATTGGCGTATAATTGCTTTACAATGTTGTGTTGATTTCTGCTATACACTGAAGTGAATGAGCTATCTTTTTATATACATCCCCTCCCTCCTGGACCTTCACCCCCAGCCCTGTCTAGGTCATCACAGAGCACTGAGCTGAGCTCCCTGTGCTATATAGCAGCTTCCCACTGCCTATCTGTCTTACACATGGTAGTGTACATATGCCAATCCTAATCTCGCAATCCGCTCCACCCTCCCCTTCCCCCACGGTGCCCACATGTTGGCTCTTATATCTGCATCTCTATTCCTGACCTGCAAATACGTTCATCTGTGCTATTTTTCTAGACTCTATATATGTATTAATATACGATATTTGTTTTCTCTTTCTGACTTATTTCAGTCTATAAGACAGACTCTAGGTCCACCCACATCTCTACAAATGAACCAATTTTCTTCTTTTTTATGGCTGAGTAATATTCCATTATATATATATATGTATCTTATCTTCTTTATCTATTCCTCTGTCTATGGACATCACTTCATGGGAAATAGATGGGGAAACAGTGGAAACAGTGTCAGACTTTATTTTTCTGGGCTCCAAAGTCACTGCAGATGGTGACTGCAGCCATGAAATTAAAAGACACTTACTCCTTGGAAGAAAAGTTATGATCAACCTAGATAGCATACTGAAAAGCAGAGACATTACTTTGCCAACTAAGGTCCATGTAGTCAAGGCTATGGTTTTTTCAGTAGTCATGTATGGATGCGATAGTTGGACTGTGAAGAAGGCTGAGCACTGAAGAATTGATGCTTTTGAACTGTGGTGTTGGAGAAGACTCTTGAGAGTCCCTTGGACTGCAAAGAGATCCAACCAGTCCATTCTAAAGGAGATCAGCTCTGGGATTTCTTTGGAAGGAATGATGCTAAAGCTGAAACTCCAGTACTTTGGCCACCTCATGTGACGAGTTGACTCATTGGAAAAGACTCTGATGCTGGGAGGGATTAGGGGCAAGAGGAGAAGGGGATGGTGGAGGATGAGATGGCTGGATGGCATCACTGACTCGATGGACGTGAGTCTGAGTGAACTCCGGGAGTTGGCGATGGACAGGGAGGCCTGGCGTGCTGTGATTTATGGGGTCGCAAAGAGTCGGACATGACTGAGTGACTGAAGTGAACTGAACTGGGTATATGCCCAGTAGGGGATTGTTGAGTTATATGGTAGTTCTATTTTATTTTTTTAAGGAACCTCCATACTGTTCTCTTTAGTGGCTGTATCAATTTACATTCTCAGCAGCAATGCAGAAGGATTCCCTTTTCTCCACACACTTTCCAGCATTTACTGTTAATTAGACTCTACATGTGCAGACTCCGAGAAACAGAAGAAACTTGTTTCCTAAAGGCCGATGTTTGCATTCTCTCTGTGCTTCCTAGGATCAGGAAAAGTTTGAGTTAGCAGAAAATGAGGTTCACTGCTGATGAGCTATTGTTCTCATGTTACCTTTTATAAGAAAATAGAAAGTAAAAGCAAAACAAAATGTATATCTAGTATTGGAAACATGATTTTAATCTTTCAAGGAAATGCAATATTCTATACCAAATTTCATCTCAATAAAAATTGCTGACATTAAAAACAATAAAATCATTGGAATTCTTTGAATACAGATATATAATTCTTTTTTGGGGGGGAAGAGACACAGATGTATAATTCTTAATTTCATAATATTGGGACTCCCCTCCCTCCAGCTACACTTGGCTTTATTTTATTTCTTATTAAACTGATTATACAACTAGATACACTTAAAAACATCTAAGTATTAGTAATTGTAATTTGGTAGTGTTATTCATGACAAGGCTTGACATCAAATTAAAATTTGCCTATAAAATGATATGCATATGCCTCCCAAATCCCTCACTTCTTGTTTCTAGGAGTGTTATGGAAGCATACATCTGTGGTGAAGGTGTTCTCAAACCTAAGAGCAACATGATTATTTCTGACTTGGATACAGAGCTTTTCATTTAGTCATCACAATGTACCTCACAAATGTAGTTTCATCTGTTTGCCCAATACTAGCCAATTCCAACTTTCTTCTTAGAAATGGAGAAACGGAACCAAGGAGGTGAGGCATGGTTTTATAAAAATGTCCCTGATATTTTTATTTGCAAAGACTGCCAAGGAAAGAGGCTTCTTTTCTGACCCCTAGGTTGCTAGTCTAGCCCCCTTACAAGGCTTCCCCCCCCCCACCCATGGGAGAAAATGAACTCTCTTATGCTGTTTACAGTACAATATGTAAGGCAAAATGGCAAAGCACAGTTATGTCAATACCATTTATGAAGAACAAATTAAAAAAAGATCTCTTTCATAAAATCAATAGCCAGAGAGAGAAAATCAAGATGAATGGATGAGGGAGAGAAGGTAACCAGGATAACAAATGGGGGAATCTTCTCACTTGCCTGCCTGAGTGAGCAGAGGTAAACAATAATTCGCTGAATGTGTGTTTTCACTGAGTAAGTTGGGTCAACACAGTGTGATAAGAGGAAGAGAGGATAAACTGTTGAGGCATAAAATACAAATGTTTATCTGAGCATTTATCACCCCTTGATCTAGTGTGGAATTCATAGATGGAACGCAGCGCTCCGCAGGCTCCGCGCTTGGTTTATCCGAAGCCTCAGAATCGTTCAGCAAACCATAAAGCGTGCGTGCTTTCTCACTTTTCTGCTTGGATGGTTTCAGAGCTGCTCTCTGGGGACCAATTTCTCTAATGGCGAGATCTAATTCAATTGTGTGCTTACTCAGTTCAGAGGGGAAACCATGGAAGGTTCAGTACTTCAGACATCATGTTTGGGGTCTGGAGGGATGGGGCTTCTGCTCTGAGGAGTGAGGAAAGCACCGGTGTTACTTCTAACTGAGTACGTTGGTCCTGCTTCTCCTCCAGTCTTTCTTGCCCATCAAATTCAAGCAAAAACCCACTAAGCAAGGATCACAGACATCTTGCCTGATTTTGAAATGATAGTAACAGCTTCTGTTTTTCCCGAATTATGCTTTTAATTCCTGTTTATTTAGCACTTCAAGGAATGGATTATGTCAGTTCACCCAAGTCTTTTTCAGCTTGCTCTAGCCAGTTACCACACCACTGATTGGATAGCTTATAGCCATTCTGAATTTGTCGTTTAAGCCCCCAAATAACACATTAATCTATGCTGTCATTTAGAAGTACCTACACGGTAAACTGTCAGGTGCCGAGGTGAAACTAGTGCTGCTCCTCTTGCATTATTCATGGTTAGTATTGTGCTCATGATGTCTTGACAAGTGATAAATACCTTCTGGTGTTAATGAATTTGTAGGAAGAGCCACATTTGCCTACAAAGAACGCAGTAGGTTTTGTGCTTTGAGTTGTCTGTACCTGATGATGGAGGTGATTCTCACTCAGATATCCTCTTCTGTTTCCCCAGGAAATGATTTCGTTTGTGCTAGAGGAAAGGGACTGAGACCTGCTCCTACACGGCCTGGAGTAAGAGCAGTAGTGGGCATGGGGGGTGGAAATGCTCCTGCTGTCTAAGAATTTGCTCTTTCAAGTCAGGAGGGTTACTCTGTAGCCAGGTTCAGGCTGGGGTGGTCGACCGGTGGGAAGTTTCCCTGTCTGTCTTCCGCCTTCAGTGCAAAAACCTTCGAGAGCATGGACTGAGCATGCGCACCGTTGCTCCCTAGCACCCGTCCTACGTCTGTCAGAGTTACAGGTGATCGATGAATAATTGGTGAATGAATTGAAAAAGTTAGAGAGAAGAGGGGGAGGTAAGGTAAGAGCTGCCTGAGCCAGAGGTGAAGAAATTAGGCCTCAGGCCTGATGGCTGGTCAATTGAGGTGCCCACCACATCAGCACTTTTCAAATTACAGGAAGGTGTATAGACTTCTGGTGATGCAATGAAGCAGAAGGAAATGAAAATTGATCCCAATTTCTGTGGGAGAAGCTCATAAAAAGACATTTCAGAAACTGAGAAAGCTAATAGATGTAGTTTCAAAAATGCACACCAGCGTCCTTCATAAACCAACATCGATAGACGTGATGGTCATTTGCTAGAAAGGGAAATGGAGACAAAAAATAAAGGACTCAAGCCCCTATGGTAGTGGAAGGTAGGAGAACAGGGCAGGAAGCAGTCTGTCCCCTGTGCGCTGTTCTCTCTTCCTGTTAAAAATGGGAAAACCCAAACAGCAAAAGAAGCTGCGTTTAATTCTGGGGAAGAGACTTAAAGTGATTTAGTCCACGTTAGGTGCAATCTCCTGAGGGTGAAGAGGGAGATCCAGGGCTTCACGGGGAGAAGGGATACGAAAGAGATGTGAGAAACCGTCTTCGGAAAAACTGTTGATTTCAAATTCAGTCTAGGAAGCTTCAGGCTGTGGGCCAAGTCTTCCAAGAAGAAAGTCGCTCTGGTCTCACTTTGAGCTGAAGCCTCAAGCAGGTAGCCTGCGGTGGAGAGGGTTTGAAACGAGGTGTGGCTTTAATTCAAGCAGAATCAGATTGAGGCTACGAAAAGCCAGCCCCAAGTTGTCCTTCCAAGATAACTANGGGCCAAGTCTTCCAAGAAGAAAGTCGCTCTGGTCTCACTTTGAGCTGAAGCCTCAAGCAGGTAGCCTGCGGTGGAGAGGGTTTGAAACGAGGTGTGGCTTTAATTCAAGCAGAATCAGATTGAGGCTACGAAAAGCCAGCCCCAAGTTGTCCTTCCAAGATAACTATCTTTCTTGCTCCTAGTTCAGGACATTTTGGTTACTCTGCCTGCAGCCTGAAAATGATTTCTGAAGAGCCCAGAGAGCTGCACAATTTTGTTTTGCAAAGAATGACATTACTGTAAGGCTTGGGGGTTGGTCCATGTATCGTAAGGATTTCACTCACGTTGGGCAAGACCTGTGGAGTGGTTAGACTTTTGCAGAGGGTTTCAAGCACCGCATTGTCTGAAGCTGCTGGCATAATAAATCTTTGCTAGCGATGGAGAATTTTTAAAGTCAACTTTCACACTGGTTTTAGAATATCAAAGGGAATATGAAAACTATAAAGGTAATAATGGAATTTTAACTCAATGCTAAGAAAAATGTTTTAGCAAGACTGCCATAAACCTCTTGGAGGTGGTAACAGTAGGGGGTGAGACGTTGAAAGGCTATATTTTGATTTTCAGAGAAGATCAGTGAAGAGAAATTTTTTCCTTTCCTTTCTTTCTTTTTTTAAGGCTAGGATATATTTTTTCAACTTAATTCTAGCAATGGACATGTGTTGGAAATATTTTATTTCATCACATCCTGGACTCCCTTCTTTTTACCATTTTTGCCTTTTTCCTGATAGTCTCTGAGCATCTTAAAAAATAGTCTTTTCTTTCTTTCTGTCCCCACTTCTTAGACTAGGGCCTGACATAAAGTAGGTCTTCAATAAATGTGCTGAGTGGACAAATACTTCACAGGTTGTGGAATGACCAAAAAATATTAAATAAAACGAGTTGTTCAATTCATGCTTTTGTGTTTGGTTAAAAGTTTTAGGTTGCATTTTTTTTTTTAGGTTGCATTTTGATCAGTATCTAGCATTGTTCTATACCACAGCAGGTCAGCGTGAAATGTACAGACTCTGGATTTTCTGAGACTACAGACTACAGATTTTCTGAGTTTAACTCTCAGTTCTACTACTTACTGACTGTGTAGCCTTGGACAAATTACTTAACCTCTCTGTGTCTCAGCTTTCTCATTGGTAAAATGAGGATAGTAGTGGAATATACTTCACAGAGTGTTATGAGAACCAAATGATTTACTACACGGAAAGCACTTTGAATTATACCTGGTGCATAGTAAGAGCTCTGTCAGTGTTAGTCATTGTTTTATTTCTCAAGCCCTGGAATGATTATCAGAAAGCAATCCTACCCAAAGGCTTCTATCTTATTACCAAGAACTCAAATGGGTTTTATAGTCTCTTTATATTGTTTTAATAAGTAATCAAAGTGACATGTGGTTTCCTCTCTGCCCAATGCTGGGACTTATTTTTAATGGTTGAGAAAGCTGATATCTTAAATGATTACAGCTCCCAATGCTCGTGGCTTTGGCCAAGACTGGTTTTCCAACTAAGTGCAATGTGAGGATCTTTTGGTCAGAGATGAGCTATAAAAACCACTCCTCCAAGAATAAAGCCTGATATGGAGTGAGGGAATCACACTCTCATTGTAAATCTTCAATACAAAAATAGTCCATTCCCTCAAATTGGTTTAGTTCTCAAAGTTTGTTTCTTGGTAGGGAAAGCTTCATATGTATAGGGCAATGGAAAACCTGATGAACTGAACAGTGACCACCTGATCCAGTTGAACAAACATGCAGCATTCTGGATTCTGCAAATCTCAGAGATGCTAAGTTATGTAAAAGCATTGCTTTGGCCACTGCAGGATGCTTGATGCAATTTCATGGCATGTTTAAATCTCTGCAATCTACAATGACACACTACTCTGTTTTACCCTGACAGTGGCTCTTAGTTTCATTATCCTTTTGCTGCTTTCCTTTCCTGTTTTGATTTGATTCACTTTTAGAGTGTGTGTGTGTGTGTATGTGAGATGCTTTTCAAAGCCTTCACCATGTGTGATTATAGTAAGTGGCACTAGTAACCAAGCTGAACACCAATAAATCTGGAATGATTCATTATACGGCAGGAAGAAGGAAATGGAAAGTGCTAGTAGTTAAATCGGAGTTTATGTATCTATTAAAAAGGGTTCTGTTTTTCAAGCTACCTTTTGTGGCATATTAGATGTGCTTTCTTGTGTTGAAAATCTTGGCATCTCTTTCACATTAAATATTTCAAGATCATTTAGTTATTTATCCTTCAGATACAATGAGTAGAGCTATCCCAAAAGGAGGGAAATGGAAAATTGCTGAAATTACAACTGTTTTTACTTTTCTCTAATGGAAATAGCTTTAAAATCCTTGGGGGGAAAATCCAATTTGAAGGAAAGCAGTATTAGAAAGGACGCAATTATGTATAGTGAATATTTCCTCAATGATGGAAAAATTCAAAATACATGAAGAGGAGCCTCCGTGACCATTTTCTCAATAAGGTGAGTTGATATTGTGCTCTGCTACTGGGGACTCCTGTCGCCAAGGAGGCAGAGTAGAAATGGATTTATTTTTGTGTTCAGGATTGGGGTAAGGGCACAATATCACTGATGGAGGTGAGACTATGTGTAAGAAACCACATAGGAATTTAAAATATGCAGTTTAATTCTCCATTCAGATTCAGCTCCTGAGAATAATTAAATGATGATAATAACAACTATTAATAACATTTAACTTAAAAGTTGTTGCACACGTTAAGAGAGAGAACTTTCTTATTAAGTTCTAACTTGTGACGTGAATCAAGCCTCTAAACCAAGTTTACTCCTGTGGTAAAACAGGGAATACACTTGACTCTTGTTCCCTTGAGGATGGAATCCCTTAAAGATTTTATATTGAATGTAAGATATATTTGTGCGTGTGTGCAGTCACTTCAGGCATGTCCGACTCCTTGTGATCCTGTGGATTACAGCCCTCCACACTCCTCTGTCCTTGACTATTCTCCAGACAAGAGTACCGGAGTGAGTTGCTATGCCCTGGACCAGGGGAGCTTCCCGGTCTAGGAATAGAACCTGCAGTTCTTATGTCTCCTGCCTTGGTAGGTGGGTTCTTTAGCACTAGCACCACCTGGGAAGCCTAAAAGTGTTAGGTGCTCAGTCATGTCTGCCTCTTGGCCGACCCCGTGGACTATAGCCTGCTACACTCCCCTGTCCATGGAACTCTCCAGGCAAGAATGCTGGAGTGGGTAACCATTCCCTTCTTAGTTTGCGTAAATAATTTTGCAAATTCCTGATGGGTACTCATGGCTTCCCTGGTGGCTCAGTGATAAAGAATTCATCTGTGGTCCTGTAACCACAGGACCACAGGAGATGTGGACTTGATCCCTGGGTTGAGAAGATCCCTTGGAGGAGGGCATGGTAACTCACTTCAGTATTCTTGCTTGGAGAATCCCACAGACAGAGGAGCCTAGCAGGCTATGGTCCATGGGGTTGCAAAGAGTCAAACACAACTGAAGCAACTTAACACACATGCAGGCGCACACGATGCGTGCCCCATCATGTACTTTCCCACTTCCCATGTCTTGATGTGACTTTTCATGTAACAGTTGCATTCAGGCAGGTGTGAAACTATTTAACAAGGAGAATAAGAAAATGACTCCTGTTTCTTTATTTAGCACATGGAAGAATGGATAGATTATTGTGAAGCATACTTACACTCACTCAGGATGAGTTTGTCAAACTCTGGAATTATGGGACAGAGATCCTAGAGCCTTAGTGTATGGGCACCCAAGGGTGAAGCATTCATTTAGTCATATCTAGGCCCTCCCTCTCTAAATATAAATTTTTATATGGCTTGTGGGAATGAGACACTTAAAGGCATTATATAAGGGAAAATAAATCAGGCCCCAATCCTCACAACATTAGAAAGGAAATTGAGGTGTAATGAAATTCCTTTTTTTCCCCTCTCCATTTCTTGTGTCTACTGTTAAGGTTTTATGGAATTATTTTCCCAGGACTTGGCTATCGGGTTTATGAGCTACCCTTCTCAATCCTTACATTACAAAGCCTAATATTCATGAGCTTTGGATTTTATGCATTTTTGCACATGTTTTACCCACAACTGATCCTGTGTCGTTGTAGCTTTGGACCTATAATAGGAAGAACTGTGTGTTTTGCAAAATATATGAAAAACATGTATATGATTCTTTTTAATACTCCTTTTTAGAAGTTACATTGAAATGTTAAAACATAGATAAGATTCTAAAAATAATAATAATAAATAATAGCAAAGGCTCTACATAAAAATATAGTGAGTAACTGGTGATAGAAGCAAGGTCTGATGCTGTAAAGAGCAATATTGCCTAGGAACCTGGACTGTTAGGTCCATGAATCAAGGGAAATTGGAAGTGGTCAAACAGGAGATGGCAAGAGTGAATGTTGACATTTTAGGAATCAGCAAACTAAAATGGACTGGAATGGGGGAATTTAACTCAGATGACCAATATATCTACTACTGTGGGCAAGAATCCCTTAGGAGAAATGGAGTAGCCATCATGGTCAACAAAAGAGTCTGAAATGCAGTACTTGGATGCCATCTCAAAAACGACAGAATGATCTCTGTTCGTTTCCAAGGCAAACCATTCAATATCACGGTAATCCAAGTCTGTGCCCCAACTAGTAATGCTGAAAAGCTAAAGTTGAAAGGTTCTATGAAGACCTACAAGACCTTTTAGAACTAACACCCCCAAAAGATGTCCTTTTCATTATAGGGGACTGGAATGCAAAAGTAGGAAGTCAAGAAACACCTGGAGTAAGAGGCAAATTTGGCCTTGGAATATGGAATGAAGCAGGGCAAAGACTAATAGAGTTTTCCCAAGAGAACACATTGATCATTGCAAACACTCTCTTCCAACAACATGAGAGAAGACTCTACACATGGACATTACCAGATGGCCAATGCTGAAATCAGATTGATTATATTGTTTGCAGTCAAAGATGGAAAAGCTCTATATAGTCAGCAAAAACAACTCCAGGAGCTGACTGTGGCTCAGATCATGAACTCCTTATTTGAAAATTCAAACTTAAATTGAAGAAAGTAAGGAAAACCCCTAGAACATTCAATTATGACCTAAATCAAATCGCTTACCATCATACAGTAGAAGTGAGAAATAGATTTAAGGGACTAGATCTGATAGACAGAATGCCTGATGAACTATGGATGGAGGTTTGTGATATTCTATAGGAGACAGGGAGCAAGACTATCCCCCCCAAAAAGAAATGCAAAACAGCAAAATGGCCGTCTGAGGAGGCCTTACAAATAGCTGTGAAAAGGAGAGAAGTGAAAAGCAAGGAAGAAAAGGAATGATATACCCATTTGAATGCAGAGTTCCAAAGAATAGCAAGGAGAAATAAGAAAGCCTTCCTCAGCAATCAATAGAAAGAAATAGAGGAAAACAATAGAATGGGAAAGACTAAAGATCTCTTCAAGAAAATTAGAGATAGCAAGGGAACATTTCATGCAAAGATGGGCTCAATAAGGACAGAAATGGTATGGACCTAACAGAAGCAGAANGTGTCATTTGTGTGTCTTCTTTAGTGAAATGTCTGTTCAAGTCTTCTACCCATTTTTAAGTTATTGGTCTATCTTTTTTTTAATTGAGTTGTAGTAGTTCTTTATATATTTTGGATATCAACCCATCATTAGATATACAGCTTGTAAATGTTTTCTATTCTGTAGGCTGTCTTTTCACTTTCTTGATAATGTTCTTTGATGCAAAAAATTTTTAAATTTTGTTAAAATTCAGTTTATTATTTGTTTGTTTGTTGCTTGGGGGTTTATTATCTTTTTTGTTGTTGATTTGTAGCAATTTTACATAGATCCTGGGAATGAATCTTTTATTTATTATATTCACTGCTAATATATTTCTCAAGTGTGTGACTTTTCATTTCTTCTTTTAAATGATGTCTTTAGGTAAGCAAAAGTATAAATTTTAAGTTGGTCACATCAGTCAATATTTCGATTTATGATTTTAGTCTTTAAGAATTCACCTTGTTCAAAGGTCAAAAAGATACTACTACTTTTTTTTTTCTAAAAGTTTTACACTTTGCTTTGAAACGTAGACCTTTAATGCAGGTTCCTTCTCGGTGTGACTGGTGACATTGGGAGCATCTCTCAGTGTCACCAGAAGTTCCTCAGAGGCAGCCCTTCACCTCCAGCTCCTGCTTCTAGTCTGATCCATTCAGGTTGTCCTACTGACTGTTCTTACTGACTTCTGTTGTTTCCTGAAAGAGGGCTATTAATTAGCTTTTCTTGCCTTTTTCAATCCAGGCCTATTATTAAATAGTATCTGGCAGAATTGGGTGAAAGCTTCTGACCTGTGCCCACTATGAGTATAGATTTGTCCACAAATCGTTTTCCATGCAGTTCTGTTAGGAATCTAGAAAGTAGAGAGTTAGGCATCTCCATTGGTGCCATCCCAAAGACACCCTGCAGCATGTATCTTTGCCTTGCTCAACTGCAGTGTTGCCTGGGAGACCAGGTACCACTCTGGCTTTCCCTAATCTTGACATTTTAGATACAGCATAGCCCCTATTGGTGGCATGGCATATACAACTTGCTTTGTAAGATGAACATTTCCTTTTTTTCCATCCAGTCAGAAGTCAGCTGGCATCTTATATTTTCATAAATGACACAGTTATTTGGTAAAGGCTAATCAGTACTATTCCAGAATCCTAATATCAGTTGGGCTTCCCTGGTGGCTCAGATGGTAAAGAACCCACCTGCGATGCAGGAGACCTGGGCTTGATCCCTGGGTTAGTAAGATCCCCTGGAGGAGGGCATGGCAACCCACTCCAGTATTCTTGCCTGGAGAATCCCCATGGACAGAGGAGCTTGGCAGGGGTTTCAAAAGAGTCAGACACAACTGAGAAACTAAGCACAGCACAATATATATCTGCAGGTTTCCCAAGTGGCGCTAGTGGTAAAGAATCCATCTACTGATGCAGGAGATGTAAGAAATGCAGGTTTGATCTGTAGGTCGGGAAGATCCCCTGGAGAAGGAGATGGCAGCTCGCTTCAGTATTCTTGCTGGGAAAATTCCATGGACAGAGGAGCCCAGCGGGCTATAGTCCATGGAGCCTCAAAGTGTCGGACATGACCAAACGACTGAGCAAACAGCACAATATCTGTCGGCACCTGCTTCTTGTATTGAGAGATGAAAATAACTGATAGCGCTAAACCTTTTTTAATCGAGGAGACAAATGATCACTGCTCATCTGCCTTGCAGCTGGCAGGGAATGATGTAAGCAGAGGAACAGAATAGGTAAGAGCATTGATTTTAGAGTTGGAAATACCTAGGTTTTGAAAATGGTATAAGAAAACTTATCAATCGCAAAAGCTACAGTCGAAATAAGCTTGACTTCCTGTCCTTTTCTTAATAAGCTTTAACACATCTATGATTGAGGAATAATGTGAAAAGGCAAAGGATTCATCTGAAACTTTGGTGATCTGGGTTTTCATCATGCCTCATCNTTAGAGTTGGAAATACCTAGGTTTTGAAAATGGTATAAGAAAACTTATCAATCGCAAAAGCTACAGTCGAAATAAGCTTGACTTCCTGTCCTTTTCTTAATAAGCTTTAACACATCTATGATTGAGGAATAATGTGAAAAGGCAAAGGATTCATCTGAAACTTTGGTGATCTGGGTTTTCATCATGCCTCATCTCCTCACCAGATGAGTTTATGTTTTCTGTGTATTCTCTCTGGGTCCTTCTCTCCACTTAGGGTAGAGATACCTGCATTGCTGTGATGCCAGGATGTTTGAGAGGATCCCAGAAGGCAGCACATGAGAAAGCAGCTCATGAACCATAAGCACAAGCCACCAGTTAGGTATAATCATCCAGTTGGTGAGATGGTAGCAACTGGTCAGGTTGAGTGAGAATGCACCTGAAAGCCACAACCAGCCAGTGTTATTTTTAAATCCTCAAAATTTCTTCATATACATAGATTTTTAGAACTTTGCATATCCAGCTGTAGCAAAAACACACAGCTGATACTTTAGATGAAAGGTAACGGGGACAGTCGGCTTTATGGCTACATGGGGGAAAAGGTGGGATATGTGGACCCACAGCAATCTCAGGAGGGAGGAAGAAGATCCTTTCCGGGCCAAACATCATGCCCCTGCCCCAGTGCTTCCCAGCTTTTCTGTGTTCTTGCCCATCTTTGAGGGGTGGGGAGCAGGGGGAATGTCCTAGCTAGTATAATTTGCTGTGGATTTGGGATTACAAAAATATGATCATTGTTGGCAAAAGGTTCCAGATGCTGGGAAAACTACTACAGAAAAAGCCGGCTCTGCAGAGTGATTTGATTCAAAATGTGTCCAATTTCTCCCCAGGAGAAGGCTCCTGAAATGTCTGTAGCATCTGCGGGCTCTGAGTTACTCCTGTCCAGGGCCCCAGATGCTGGCAGGCATTTCCCTCTATTAAATCAGTCTTAAAGGATTGCCATATGCACTTCAATCAAACCTATCCCACACACACGTTCCCATAAAATTGCTGCTCTACAGCGAATCTTTTCAACCACACTCGTGTAAATGTGGCTTTTCTGTGAATAGAATAGAAAGAGTACATATACAATCTGGTTCAACAATAGCACCTTTATATACCCCACTGTGCTTTATGCAGTGCAATGGGACACTGCTGCCAGATTCTTGGGAGGTTGTCAGGGGATATCTGGTCAGACTGTTCTTGTCATATATATAGTGAGTTCCCATTACGCCTTAGGGTTGGGATTCAAGAATAAAACTTGCTTTATGGATTTCCTATCCTAAGTTGTATTCCTCCAAACTTTATAGCTTTCAAAGTATTTTCCTTAGACCCAGGTGACGTAGGCAGAGCAGGTGTTATTATCCACATTTTAAGATCAAGAAACCAAAGCTTAGCTATGACTTGTGGCTGTTAAATAGAGTTTACTGTACTACATTTAATAAGATTTTTTACTATGTTATTTTACATTGCTTATTTATATTGTAGCTTAATCTTTGAACAATGTCTGACCAAAATCATAGGACTCAAACCTGTATCTTTTTTAACTCTCTGAGATTATAGTGAAATGGATATAGATTTTTGGAAATATAAACCAATGTATTTTTCATTCCCCTTCAATCACTGTGTCCTGCAAAAGGCAGACAGATACCACCTTAAAACAAATACATCTGTAAGATGGAGAAAAGGAATTTGACCTTCATGATGTCCTCACCAAACAGGAAAAAGAAGGGAACCCCTGTGATGCTGCGAGGGGGGAATTGTGCCCTACTTCCTCAGGAGTAGCCTTGTCTAAGTAGCAATATATTGTACTTGATGCTGGTGGCAGGATGTGATTTAGCCACGGGTTAGGGATGTATCTGGTACTTTTCAATCCCCAAAGTCAATGGATGGGTTGCAGAAGATCTCAGAGTTCCCCTGGTCCCTGTTGGGGAGCACACAGATGTTGAATGGGCCATCAGGAATTTGGGGCTCTTCTCAACCAGAGATGGGAAACTTGATCAAGGATTCCAATTGCTACCCTAGCGCAGTGCTGCCCCCAAGGTCACCTCATGGGAACTCAGGGCCCAGGGCCGTCCTACTGACAAGACCCAGAGGACCCTCTGCTGATCAAGCCCCACCCCTTAGCTTCATCACACTGAGGACTTGTAAGCTACTCTTTATATCCACATGCTACCTTCTCTTAAAAAATGTGGGTGTATCATAAAGAAAATCTGAGAGGTTGAGTATTTTTCCAAAGGAGACCTTCAGAAAGTCTAAAAAATGCTTAGAGAAATTTTTATTAGTTTAAAATTCCTCCTTCAATGATCTCTCCCTTTCTACCTTCCTCCATCAGCCCAGTTCCCAAGGAAAGGAGGGTCCTCATGAAAGGTTTAGTTAAGTTAGAGGGACACAAAGGATGTTGCCATTTTTGTAGTGCAGAAAGTCCCCAACTTTCAATGGTTTTGGAGTTTATGATGTGAAAGAAATATGCATTTAGTGGAAACCATGCTTTGCATTTTGGATTTTGATCTTTTCCTGGGCTAACGATGCTGGGCCACAGCAGTGAGCTGCAGCTTCCAGTCAGCTTCATGGTCACAATCACAAGGATAAACAATGTGTATACTTACAATCATTCTGTACCCACACGACCTTTTTGTTTTTCATTTTCAGTACAGTGTTCAATTATGTGAGATATTCCACACTACATTATGAAATAGGCTTTGTGTTAGATGATATTGCCCAACTGTAGGCTAATGTAGGTGTTCTGAGGCAAAGCTAAGCTAAGATATTTAGTAGATTTGATAGTATGTGTTAGTTACTTAGTAGCGTCCAACTCTTTGCAACCCCATGGACATACAACCCTGCAGGTTCCTCTATCCATGGAATTCTCAGGCAAGAATACTGTAGTGGGTAACCATTTCCTTCTCCAAGGAGTCTTCCCCACCCAGGGATTGAACCTGGGTCTGCCACATTGCAGGTGGATTCTTCATTGTCTGAGCCACCAGGGAAGTTCAGTAGGTGAGGTGTATTAAATGCATTTTGACTTAATGATATTTCAACTTACAGTGGGTTTATTCAGACATCATCCCATTGTGAGTTGCGGAAGATCTATATGTGAGAGTTTAGGGATGTCATTTGTCCACTTTGCTGCAATAGGAGAGGAAAATAATCAAACGTAAGGCTTTGTTAGAGGTCAGTGTCAATGAGAACTTTGGAAACAATAGGAAACCAGAAGTACTTTTCCTTTCCTGTATTTGCTTTCATTACTGCTTGCCTAAGGATCTTATATATAATGGACGTCAGCAGAGTGCCCTCCTCCAGGAGGGCAATCCCCCTGCCTATCCTGTGGGCCTCCAGGGGTCCCTTGACTTCTTGATTTAATTATCATAAGACCTTTAGCAGTTGCCCCATGGTGCTTCCAGACTCTCCCAGAAGCTGTGCCGTAAATCATCCACTCACTGAAGCCTTTTGTATATCCCTCAGCCAGAATAATTGGGATGAAAATTATATTCATGTTATTTCAGTTGGAGAGAGTGCTAATAACTCAGGGATCTGTGCAGTGGGATATAGAAATCCATTACTTTTAGGGTTAGTTCCATATTTCATTGACCTTGGGCAAATCCCTGGGCCCCTGTGAAATGGATTGGGCTATGTGATTTTAAATGTCAGAATCTATTATGTGCTGGATTTGCCTATTCAACTAATACATGTTTACTAAGTGCCTACTATGTGCTTTCCTAGGTACACGCACAGAGTCGGACATGACTGAAGCGACTTAGCAGCAGCAGCAGCAGGATGTGATAATGAACCAGATAGACAAGGTCTATGTCTTCATGGTGCTTTTATAAGGATAAAAAAATTGAGAAACTGTAATAAGTTATAAGGAGGTACATACCATAAGACCAGGATACAACCCCTCTGTAACCCTACTTTTCATAGCCTTACGTTTGTTCTGGATCTTCCTGGGCATCTTTGGCACTCTTAAAAATATATTCATTCAGTGGGCACATGAAAATGGCTGAAGACAGAGTGCTGAGGTCCCAATACAGATATTGCTGGCAAAATGACTCCTTTGATCAAGGCAAAATAATGGACGCGACTGACACTTAGACTACCTATTGTATGCTAAGTGTAGCACTTTGGGCTTAACATTTGTTATCCCATGTGATCAAAATCAATTTCAATTTTTCTTGGCTTTGAATTCCCAAGTAAACTGTAAATAACTTTCTGTCAAAGCTTTCCATCATCTTTCCCTCTCCATTCTCTTCTCATTTAGTAAAATACAGCACACAAGGCCACCAAACGGCCTACATAAGACAAAAGGGGTAACAGGTGAGGGAACTTTTTGGTGAAGAAGGGGAGTGTAGGAGGGAGAAACAGAAGAAGAAGAGTAACACCAGCGAGTTCACCTCTAAGTTTCATAAGAAAAGGGCATTTTATAGCTGTATATATTATGTTGAAGTAATGAAACGTTTTCCTAAATAGAAATCATGTCATCTGTTATGCTTGAGTAGGCTTAATCTAAAGAGAAGGAAAGTATTTCATATGTTTTTATGAGGAACTTTGGAAAAAAAAACAATGACTAACCATCTGGTATATCTGAAAAAAATNGTATATATTATGTTGAAGTAATGAAACGTTTTCCTAAATAGAAATCATGTCATCTGTTATGCTTGAGTAGGCTTAATCTAAAGAGAAGGAAAGTATTTCATATGTTTTTATGAGGAACTTTGGAAAAAAAAACAATGACTAACCATCTGGTATATCTGAAAAAAATCTGCTCTGAAATGTATATTTTACATATTTTCTGGATCGTCTTAGTTTATTGCCAAGCATCCCTGCAGAGATCCCTATTTCAGAGCTCCATGTCCACATGTCCAGATGATTGCTGAAAGAGGACAAAATAGCCCCTACTCCCCAAACTGGTGTTCTGACCACACTTTTTCCCAGAATGCTTAACCAAAGAGAGTCTCAAACTAGGGCATATACACCTAAAATATTCATGGGTAACTCATGGGTGAGAAGGCAAGCCCTTGAATCTGAAATAGTTCATTTTGAGTGTGTACTGTTTTGCTTCTGTAGAGGGGTCAAAATTTACATAGTGATGACTAAGATGGGAAAAATACAAGAAAAATTTTATTTTCTGTAAGTGATATTCCTTTGCTTTTGAGATTTAAACCTGAAAATGGTCGGCAAAACTTAAACTTGTAAAGTGAAACTATCTTGGTTTTTTATTTTGAATAAATATTCAGTTAACAGTTCAAGCTGTTTATTGCTGTTATTCTCTTTCAGAGATCCATCCTCCTTTCAAAGTGGGGAAGGTGTAGGTGTAGGGGAAGGCATGGGTGGCCTCAGGGCCCCAGGACAGAGGCTGTGTGTCTTCTGGGGCTTTCTTGGAAATTGCCTTTGACCTGACTAGCAAGCCACTGATATCTGTTGGGTATGGCTTGTCCTGTCCAGCTGTTTGTGTGTTGTGTGCTAACTACTGTTGCTGCTTCTGGATTTTTCCACCCTGTGTGATCAGAACCAGCTTTCTCCAGGCCAGGATATTGGACCGGGTGGCCGTTCCCTTCTCTAAGGGATCTTCCCAACCCAGGGATCAAACCCAGGTCTCCTGCATTGCAGGCAGATTCTTTACCATCTGAGCCACCAGGGCAGCCCACATAACTGTGAAGCCCCTTGCAAAATAAAAGTGTGGGGGTTCCTTGTTCACTTTGTGAAACATTTCTAGGAGCCTATAACAGAGCAGGAAACCAAGGATGGGGCCCTTCAGAGCACACAGTTCTTTTAAAATTCTTTATTATACCTATTCTCCACAGTAACTGGTCTGGCAAACAGACCCTGTTAAGTCCTTAGGAGATCAGAGAGGAAGAAAAGCTGAATGAGAGAAGACAGATTTATTTTTTTTTCAATGGGGAGGGTAAAGCAAGGCTGCATATTCGTAAGTCTTGTCTTTGACACATGCTTTGTTGCTGAATTCTTACTTGTTTAACTTGTTAATGGTTGCTGCATCTCGACGTCTCTCAACCAATATCCCTATAATTTGCTTTCTCATTTTGCAGAGGTTAGCATTCTCTTATGGAGATGGCTGCTTTTTCCATGTTGTGGTAACAAAAGGTTTTTAAAGTCTTTACAGGAAACAGTTTTGTCTTTTTGCATTCCAATTGGACATGAATTATCCTTTTTTGAGTGTCCTGTCATGTCTGTATATATGTGTATCTATTTACTATACAGAGATATCTACATATCTAGATATAGATTTATAAATATACATATGACTTTAATATTGACACAGTCAAGATCTCTTCTGCAGCTACCCCCTCATGCTCTCAACTTACAATAGCGATTTGAAACATTAAGCTTTAATATTTACTTTGTTGTAGTACTATGTCTTCTGTGTAGAGTGGAAAGTATTTCCCTGGGGCAGAAATAATATTTTATTTGTATGAGGGCTAGTGCATTCAAGATAATTCATTAATGATTCAGAATCCAGGTGAATGGTAATGCGTGGGCCCCATCTTGCATTTCTAAAAAAGGAAATCTATTTATGCTTTAAAACCCTTAGAACATAATCAAATGAGATTAGAAATGAAAACAATGAGATTAAATTTTAATTCTAGTGTATCTTATATTGTGTAGACATATACCTAAAGATTTGAAATAAGAGTTAAAGTATTTTGTTTGAAAATTAGGTGACAGTTTAGCATAACACTGGCTGACACTTTTTAAACAAATTCAGAGGACTAATCAGTCACAAATTGTATCTTATGCTAATAGTATCTTATCCAGTGTCTGAAAGTCAGGTTGAGGTCTCATTACTAAGGGACAATGGGTCTGTGTTAAATTAAGAAAACATCTTTATTTTGTGGTTTGCTATTTACCTGGAACAGAGAGAAAGGGGAGAAAGGCTATGGAACACCATAGCAGCAGTAGTACCTGTGATTACAAAGAGGTGAAATAAGGTGGCTATCTACCCTGTTTGAATTGTCATCAGATAACAGCAGCTTTTTAATTCTCTAATTTAAACTCACATATTCCACGCAGAGGCAGCTGACTGTGGTATTTCTGGGGAAAAATGTTCTTTTGAACAGACGGATTTGAAAAGATGTGCTGAGGTGTAGTTGACAGAAGATTACTGCCAGAGGTTGGATTGGTAGATTTTAAATAACTGCTCATCATCAATATTGTTACAATTTGAAATATGATTGGCAATTTCCAGATTTTCCCTTGATTCATTCTTCCTCTGTTTTGTCTACCTGCTTGTGGAAAAGCATCACATTTCCATTTCATAACCTAGTCCTGTGATACCTTTGTAATGTTTCTTAAATCTGAGCCTTTCTTTACTTCTCCCCACTTTTAGGTCCTGTTGTTTCAATCCTCCACAGTTAAAAGCCTCTTCATTTGTCTTCTGGTCTTTATTCTTGCTGCTGCTACTGCTACTGCTAAGTCGCTTCAGTCGTGTCCGACTCTTTGCAACCCCATGGACGGCAGCCCACCAGGCTCCCCTTCCCTGGGATTCTCCAGGCAAGAACACTGGAGTGGGTTGCCATCTCCTTCTCCAATGCGTGAAAGTGAAAAGTGAAAGTGAAGTCGCTCAGTCGTGTCTGACTCTTAGCCACCCCATTAGACTGGAGCCCACCAGACTCCTCCATCCATGGGATTTTCCAGGCAAGAGTTACTGGAGTGGGGTGCCATTGCCTTCTCCGGGTCTTTATTCTTAACCTTATCTAATTTGTCTCATACATAGGTGCTATGTTAATCTTCTGAAAAGAATACTGGAGCACACTTAGACTCAAAGATAGTAAAGATGTCCTAAAGCCTAGGGAATAAAGACTAACTTTCTTATTCTGGCATTAGTCCTGGCACAGCTAGGTTCCAAACACTGCTTCAATCTATCCTCTCATTGGTCCTTCCAAGGAATCTGTCTTTTCATTTTAAACAGGTGGGTGGACGCCTAGTCAAGTATGCTTCTGTCCTCAGGTGTGGTTTTGCTCACTGTTTCTATCACCTAAAATGCCCACGATCCTGCCGCTTACCAAAGTTATTGTCAGTCTTCAGAGTCAGCCTAAGTTCTCTATGGATATTTCTCTATGCTCTGTGGATCTCTTTTGAACTACGTGGGACAACAGCTATGTTGTTCTTTTAGACATATGCCATCATGACTGATAAGGCCCTTCTATGTGCCAGTCCTTTTGTAAAGCCGGAGGGATGTATAATGAGCAAGCTGGATGTGATCCCTGTGCTTATAGAGGTTTCCATCTAAAGGAAACCAGGTAGATTAGAGAGTAAACCATTCCCCCCCTCCCCATTTCTAGAGCACTGACTATCTATAGATGAATTTGCATACAATATACTTATATCATGAAGTATATGTTTATGTCGCATTTCCATACTTGGTTGATCCCTTTGAGAACAGAAGCTTTGTCACATGTTCAGTTCCATGTAAGAGACTTGTGGCATGCTGGGAAATAGTACAGCCNTTGGCCCATTATGTGGCTAATTATCATAAAGTATCTCTAGGTCTTGAGTTGTGATATGCAGAGTTCTATTTATGTCAGTCAAATCAAAGTAGTTTATAGTTTTTTTTCCAATCTTCCACTGTCTTACTCATTTTCTGTCTGGTTTATCTATCAATTTCTGAGAGAGGTATATTAAAATTTCTCACGACTGTGGTGGACTTGTCAATTTCTCCTTTCAGTTTTGTCAATTTTTTGCCTCATACATGTTGAGATTAGGTGCTTACAAGTTTAAAATTGACAAACCTTCCTCATGAATCAAAACTTTCATTATTATATGGTAGTAATTCTCTTTATTCCTAAAATACTTTTTTTCTTAATTTATTTTTTTCTCATGTTAGTCTAGTTTTATTCTGGCTAAAACTTGAGTGATAGATCCTTTTTCTAACCTTTTATTTTAAACATTTCTGAGTCCTTATGTTTTATATAATTTTTGTATATAATCTAAGCTGTATTTATTTTAAACCCAATTTAATAATGTCTGCTTATTAACTGAATAGTTTAGACCATTTACATTATTATTAGTTATAAGTTTAGTTTGTCTCATCTTACTTTTTTGCCTCATATTGTATTTTTTCTTTTCTGCCATTGTTAAATCCTTTGAGTTTTTGGTTTGTTTTCCCTACTCCCATTGTTTTTGAAGTTATGTACACTCTTCCTCTTTGAGAGATCCCCTGAAAAATTTTAATATGTCTATTAAAGTTTACTAACATTTAAATTTAATATCCCTACTTTCTTCATGAACAATGAAATAACCTCAGATTTTTTTAAACATGACCATGCCCTTCCCATATTATATATTATTGTTATCCAGTATTTTAATTCTCACCTATTTTTATATCCCCCAAATCAATTGTTTTGTAAAATCTGATTAGATCTATCCACATACTTGCCAGATTTCTTATTCACTACTCCTATTAGCATCTCAGACTTTCCTTCTGAGATCACGTTTCTTCCTTTTGAAGTGTATCTTTTATGTGTTCTTTTGATATACTCTGTTGCCTGTCAGTTCTTCTAATTTGCTCTTGTTCTTTTTAGCTATGTATAAATTCTAGGCAGACAGTTATTTTCTCTGTATACTTAAAGCTCTTACCTCACTCAGAATACCATACCAGAAAAACATCTACTTCTGCTTTCTTTATTGATTATGCCAAAGCCTTTGACAGTGTAGATCACAACAAACTGTGGAAAATTCTTCAAGAGATGGGAATACCAGGCCACCTTACCTGCCTCCTGAGAAATCTATATGCAAGTCAAGTAGCAACAGTGAGAACTGGACATGGAACAACAGACTGGTTCCAAACTGGGAAAGGACTATGTCAAGGCTGTATATTGTCACCCTGCTTATTTAACTTACATACAGAGTACATCATGAGAAATGCTGGCTGGATGAAGCACAAGTTGGAATCAAGATTGCTGAGAGAAATATCCGTAACCTCAGATATGCATATGACAGCACCCTATGGCAGAAAGTGAAGAAGAACTAAAAAGCCTCTTGATGAAAGTGAAAGAGGAGAGTGAAAACATTGTCTTAAAATTCAACATTCAAAAACCTAAGATCATGGCATCTGGTCCCATCACCTCATGGCAAATAGATGGGGAAACAATGGAAACAGTGACAGACTTTATTTCCTTGGGCTCCAAAATCACTGCGATGGTGACTGCAGCCATGAAATTAAAAGATGCCTGCTCCTTGGAAGAAAAGCTATGACCAACCTAGATAGCACATTAAAAAGCAGAGATATTACTTTGCCAACAAAGGTCCATCTAGTCAAGGCTATGGTTTTTCCAGTAGTCATGTATGGATGTGAGAGTTGGACTATAAAGAAAGCTGAGCACCAAAGAATTGATGCTTTTGAACTGTGGTGTTGGAGAAAACTCTTGAGAGTCCCTTGGACTGCAAGGTGATCAAACCAGTCAATCCTAAAGGAAAGAAACCCTGAATATTCATTGGAAGGACTGATGCTGAAGCTGAAGTTCCAATATTTTGGCCGCCTCATGTGAAGAACTGACTCACCAGAGAAGACCCTGATCCTGGGAAAGATCGAAGGCAGGAGGAGAAGGGGACGACAGAGGTTGAGATTGTTGGATGGCATCACCCACTTGATGGACATGTGTTTGAGTAAGCTCTGGGAGTTGGTGATGGACAGGGAGGCCTGCCGTGCTGCAGTCCATGGGGTCACAAAGAGCTGGACATGACCGAGTGACTGAACTGAACTACATCAGTCCATCAGTTTGGTCTGTTATAACAATATACCATTAGACTGAGTCACTTATAAACAATTGAAAATTATCTCTGGCAGTTCCGGAGGCTGCAAGTATGAGAGATCAGAGTGGTAGCATGGTTGGGTTCTGGAGAAGGTCCTCTTCTAGCTTGCAGACTATCGTCTTCTCCTTGTATAGTCATATGAGGGAAGGGATGACAAAGCGAAAGCGAAAGCAAAGTCGCTCAGTCGTGTCCGACTCTTAGTGGCCCCATGGACTGCAGCCTACCAGGCTCCTTCATCCATGGGATTTTCCAGGCAAGAGTGCTGGAGTGGGTTGCCATTGCACAACCAAATTTCCTCCAAATACCATTATATTGGGGGTTAGGATTTTAATATATAAATTTTGCAGGTGGGACTCAAACATGCAGTCATGACACTCAAACATGGCTGCAGTCACCATCTGCACCTTTTGTCTTCTATTGTTGTTATTAGTCTTAGAATTCATTTATCTGTAGAGTCAATTTTGGAGAATTCTTACTCATAATTTCTACACATACTACTTTTCTATTCTCATTATTTTCTTTTAGAAATCCAATTTGACCTATGTTGGAGCCTCTCATTCTTTCATGTATCTTAATTTCTCTTTCCTAATTTCCATTCCTTTGTGTTGCTTTTAGAGCGATTGTTTAAGCTTATCTTTCTGAGTAAGCCTATTGTTTTTGTTAAGAGTGTAGCTCTTTAGGGGGCTTAGGGGGTAAGCCCCGCTTACCCCAATGACTCAGTGGGTAAAGAATCTGCCTGCAATGCTGGAGACATGGGAGACACGGATTCGAGCCCCAGGTCAGGAAGATTCCCTGGAGAAAGAAATGGCAACACCAATATTTTTGCCTGAAAAATCCCAGGACAAAGGAGTCTGGTAGGGTGCAGTACAGCCCACTGCCAAGGTCCTATTTCCCTGGAGGTTGTTGTTAAAAGAAAGATGAAAGATGAATTAAGTTATAGATAAGAGAAAACACCCAAGAGAAGCCAAATCTATATCTAGCTACTATACTGGTTTTCATTTTATTTTTTTTAGTCTCGGTATTTTCTTTACATTTTATGATCTCAGCTATGTTTCAGAGGGTGTTTATTATATTTCATCCAGTGTTTCTAGATGTTTCATAAAGAAAGGAATTCTCAGTATATTTATTTGCCATATTACTTGATTTGGAAGTCCATAGTTCATTCTTTACTTGAATTTTTTTTCTCAAAACAATCTTCAGAAAGAAGAACAAAGATGGAAGTATCAGACTCTCTGATTTCAAAGTATATTAAAAGATTATGGCCATTAGAAGTGTGATATTGACATAAAAACATACATATGGATCAATAAAACAAAATAGAGAACCCAGGAAAAAACCATGCATATATGGTTAAGTCGTTTATAATGAAGGAACCAAGAATATATCCTATGAAAAAAATAGTCTCTTCAATAAGTGGTGCTGGGGAATTGGACAGCCACATAAAAAATAACGAAATTGGACCACCATCCCACACCATCCACAAAACTTAACCCCAGTGAATTAAAGACTTGATCATAAGACCTGAAGCCCTAAAACTTTTAGAAGTAAAGGTAGGTGATGAGCTCTTTTACTTATTTCTTAGTGATGACTTTTTGAGTCTGATACCAAAAATAAAAGCAGTAAAAAAAAATCAAACACACAAGTGGGCTTCTGGACAGTGAAAAGATCCATCAACAAAATAAAAAGGCAACCTATGAATGGAAGAAAGTATTTGCAAATCACATATCTGATAAGGAGTTAATGTCTAAAATATATAAAGAAATTAATAACAAAAATTTGATGAAAAAATGGGCAGATCTGAATAAACATTTTTCCAAAGAAGGCATCCAAATGGCCAATAGGTACAGGAAAAACTGCTCACCATCACTGATCATTAGAGAAATGCAAATCAAAACTGCAATGAGATATCACCTCATACATATTAAAATAGCAGTTATCAAAGGGACAGGAAATAAGTATTGACAAAGATATGAAGAAAAGGGAACCCTTGTGCACTCTTGGTGGGAATGTAACGTGGTACAGCCCCTTTGGAAAGCAGGATGGAGGTTCCACAAACAATAAAAAATAGGACTACTATATGATCCAGGAATTCTATTCCTGGATATTTATCATAAGAAAAGGAAAACACTAACTTGAAAAGCAAACTGCACCCCCACGTTCATTGCAGCATTATTTACAATAGCTAAGAGATGGAAACAACCTAAGTGTCCATTAACAGATGAATGGAGAACAAATTGTGGCGTAATTGTGTGCGTGTGTGTGCGCGCACGTTAAGTTGCTTCAGTTGTGCCCGATTCTTTGCAGCCCTATGGACTATAGCTCACCAGGCTCCTCCATCCGTGGAATTCTCCAGGCAAGAATCCTGGAGTGGATTGCTATGCCCTCCTCCAGTGGATCTTCCTGACCCGGGATGAAACCTGTGTCTCTTTCATCTCCTGCATTGGCAGGGAGGTTCTTTACCATCAGCACCACCTGAGAAACCTATGGATATATAAATGAATATTATTCAGCCATTGTTGTTGTTATTCAGTTACCAAGTCATGTCCGGCTCTTCGCGATCACATGGACTGTATGTAGCATGACAGGCATCCCCATCCCTCACCATCTCCTTAAGTTTGCCCAAGTTCATGTCCATTGAATCAGTGATGCCATCCAAATGTCTCATCCTCTGTCACCCTCTTCTCCTTCTGCCTTCAGTCTTTCCCAGCATCAGGGTCTTTTCCAATGAGTTGGCTGTTCATATTAGATGGCCAAAGTATTGGAGCTTCAGCTTCAGCATCAGTCCTTCCCATGAGTATTCAGGGATGTTTTCCTTTAAGATTGACTGGTTTGATCTCCTTGCTGTCCAAGGGACTTTCAAGAATCTTCTTCAGCACCACAGTTTGAAAGTATAAATTCTTAGGAATTCAGACTTTCTTTATGGTCTTACTCTCACATCTGTACATGACTACTGGAAAACCATGTCTTTGACTATACAGACCTTTGTTGGCAGAGTGACGTCTTTGCTTTTAACATGCTGTCTAGGTTTGTCATAGCTCTCCTGCCAAGAAGCAATAGTCTTCTAACAATGAAAAGAATAAAACTTTGTCACTTGCAACAATATGGTTATGCTAAGTGAAATAAATCAAAGACAAACGCTATATGATCTTTCTTACATGTGGAATCTAAAACAAACAGACAAGAAACCAAGTACATAGATGCAGAAAACAAATTGGTATTTACCAGAGGTGGGAGGTATTGGTGGAGAAATGAGTTAAAGGGGTCAAAAGATTATAAAAATATTTTGAAAATTTCACAAATAATAAAAAAATTGCTATAATATCATCTACTTAGATGATACTGCAACTAGATTGTAAGCTCTTTAAGGACAACATTCTTTTCTTATACACTTCATAAATTGTGTTGCATTGATATGGCAGATATTCAATACATACTTTCTGAGTAAAAGAATGAACACATACTTTCTCAATTCATCCATAGAAATTCGTATCTAGAGACTATTTGGAAAGTGAGTTTTAAATCTATAAAAGAAACTGACTTAGCCCTAATGGCCCATCATTTCAAAGATTTTAGTACTCACTGACCATTTAATGTATGGATTATTGACCTATTCATTCATATCGCAGATGCTTTGAGCTGTTCAAGTCTGCCAACAGAAATCTGTTTTATAGACTTCAAGATAAATGATTTAGTAGTCTTTAATGATTGCTGTTATGGATGGCTGTGCCCTTAATTGATAGTTTAGCAGATTAACAGCTCGCTGGATGGATTATTTCACCCATCTATGCATTTCAGAGAATGACTGTATATCTAATGGTTCGAGGCAAATCAAACAAACATTTGCTGAACTCGTGCTAGGGCAAAACACTGTCTAGTACCTAGTCAGTGGGATAGGGAGGAGGTGGGAAGCAAGTTTAAAAACATACAACAAAAACAGCAACAAATCATGCAACAAAAATGTCATAAATAACACGGTGAGCATCTATCATGGATGCTTTCCATGAAGCTTGGCCAAATGATATCAAGATCATTCTAAGAATTTCTGAAACATCTTCAGAGTGTTTGTGTAGGCACACTTGATTGTGTGCTAAGAGTTTCTTGTTGAGTATTATTGTTTATCAAACATGAAATTAGTAAAAACATTAACAGCATTTGAGTAATTAAGAGATATGTTAGTAGCAACAACAGCGGCAGTGGTAATCATGGCTATGGTTAAAATAAAAAGCTGTTAAATAAGAAAGCCTGGGTAGACCTTCTTCCTGGCTAGTAATGTCAAGTCTAAGAAAGAATTTGTTGGTACTACAAAGAGGTAGACTCCTGTCTATTCTTTAAGAAGAGTGTGGGTATTTTTTACAAAACAGATCTTATTTTGAATCTCTAATTTTTTTGGCTACAGGCCATATAAAACTATGCATGTAGTTGAACATCTCTGCAGTTTGGTCCTTTATGAAATGGGTCTAATACCTACTTTGCATTGTAGTTACTTTAGCATGTAGTTATCAGTACCTGGCACATAATTTGTGTACTCAAAGTGTTCAATAAATAGTAATTATTATTCTAGTTATTTTATTAGTCACAAATTTATGTGTCTACCATGACTGTCAAAATCTAGCAATGCCATTTACTGTTAGAAAACACATGTTGGAAAAGTCGATGTGAACTTTGATGTCAATGTGGACTTAGGGTGCAGCTGGGAAATTAGACTGGGGAAAGATAGGCTGTCTGCAGAACTGGTTGGTAAAAACAGGTGTTAGAAAACTGGTCATAGAAATTCCATGTTGGTTATTGTGGGAAGAAAGGGAGGCTTATCACTGTGGTTTTCTCCACTGAACTCATGAAGACTGCTTGTTAAATCTAGTTTAAAAGAGTAACACTGTCAGAAAGCCCATTGAAATTTGGTCTTTTCAGTCTGACATTTTCCTATAGAAATAATTACATTTTAATATCTGGAAAATATTTCAGGTCAGAAATGGTGATGCTTGCACTGAGAAGGATAGGAGATGTGAAGTTTCACTGGAAAAATTAAGAAATACTGTGCAAGAATATGATTGTTGTCCTTTCTATCACCTCAGTGTGTATATATATCTGTGTACATATATATGTTGTTTCTATGTATATATATTATGTATATATACTGAATATACACGATATACATTATATATATATTATTGTGTATATACATTGCTCCTGAATATATATACATATATATGTGTATATATATATTTTAAAGGTAGAAATAAAAATATCAAGAAATGCATATATATATATATATATATATATATACACATTGCATTCCAATCAAGACTTAGTTTTCCTGACTTTTTGGCTTTCCTGAATATTATGAAGATTTACTGGAAGTTCAGAGGTCAGAGAAGTTCATCTGATGCAGAAAGTAAAATGAAGAAATATTTTATTTCCTCGTTAATGCATTTGCTTACATGAGATGGAAATGCTTGATGCAAATGTTTGATAAATACAAATAAATCTTGGAGGGAGAGTTGGTAGAGTGACAGAACAAGTTCTCATGCCTGTTAAAGCTGCATTTTGGGTATAACAGAGGAACCTACTTACAGGCCCCCAAGCAGGAGCTGCTGACCCAGGTTGGCTCTAAGATTTCAAGTCAAGTGTCAGCTTACCTTTCCCATTAGGCAGGGTAGCCTGTGATTCATTGCCAGTAGCCTGCCCCTGTGGGGACGGTTAGTGAGGTTTGAAGTTTCATTAAAGTTTCCTTTCAAAATCCTTTTCTTTCCATAAGGGAGGGTGAAAGTTAAAAGTTTCCAGATAAGCTTAGCTGGAGTGCATCCCATTTCTCTGAGTTTTAAGGATGGAGAAGGAAGATGGGTAGGAAGGTAAGTACCCTGTCTGACTTAACTGGGTGGGACTGCCCCAGCCTTGCCTGCTGAGACATTTCTTGGGCAGGTACCAATTTGCCTCAGGCATTTAGAGGGCTTATTTCTTTAGGTGGGCTGGCCCATTATCTCCTCAGAGCACAAGCCTACTTTCCATTAGTGCTAATGTGAAGGGCGTGCTCACCGAATCGTGAGCGCAGACAGGTGCGTGAAAGGCAGACTGGGGCTGTCCAAAGGAGTCAGCAGGGCAGGGGGAGGTTCTTTTGGAACAGTGGCAGGCATATTCTTGCCAGGAAGTATGCATTTTTTGACATTTTTATTCCTGTCTTTGCAAATGAAATTGGGAGGGAGACTTTATTTTTATTTTTTTAAGGCTTTTCTTTTTGGATGTGAACTTCACAGTCAAACTAATTAATGTATCCATCACTTCACAGAGTTGCTTTTGGGGTACGGGGACATGAGGGAACAACTAAGATCTCCCAGCACATTTCTAGTATACAGTTCAATTCAGTTCAGTTCAGTTGCTCAGTCACGTCCGACTCTTTGCGACCCCATGAATCGCAGCTCGCCAGGCCTCCCTGTCCATCACCAACTCCCGGAGTTCACCCAAACTCATGTGCATCGAGTCAGTGATGCCATCCAGCCATCTCACCCTCTGTCGTCCCTTTCTCCTCCTGACCCCAATCCCTCCCAGCATAAGGGTCTTTTCCAATGAGTCATACAAGTCAGTATTAATAACTGTAGTGACTATGTGTGTGTGTGCTTTGTCGTTCAGTCATGTCTGACTCTTTGTGACCCTGTGAACTGTAGCCCACCAAGCTCCTCTGTCCATGGAATTCTCCATGCAAGAATACTGGAGTGGGGTGCCATTCCCTTCTCCAGGGGATCTTCCCAACCCAGGGATTGAACCTGGTCTTCTGCATTGTAGGCAGATTCCTTACCATCTGAGCCACCAGGGAAACCCATTTTTAAAGTCTTTATTGCACTTGTTACAATATTGCTTCTGTTGTTTTATGTTCTGGGTTTTTTTTTTTTGACATGAGGCAAGTGGGGTCTTAGTTCCCCGACCAGGAATCGAACCCCCACCCTCTGCATTGGAGGGCGAAGCCTTAGCCGTTGCACTGCTAGGGAAATCCTTGCAAGACTTTTAGGACTCTAGGAAGCCAAAAGTTTAGCAAGAAAGTTTTTACCTGGCCCATAGGTATCAACTTGTTAAAGAGATTTTCAACCTGCCAGCAAAGCATAATGCAAAGAACCAGATTAGGGAAGGTATTTTTGAATATCTAGTCTCAGCCAAGCAAAGGAGAGAGAAAGATAAGATGTTCTGTGAGCACAGGTGTGGCTTGCTGCAGCAGACAGCTTCTGACCTTCTTCATGTAGCACCAACTCCCCCCAGTCTTGCCGAGCTGGGGAATTCCAGATTTGTTGCTACGTAATAATTTGTCACAGTTGGATGCTATAATAAAAGCTGTTGCTATAGATGCTGTTCTTTTGAAAAAGTTAGAAAGGTTGAAGTGGGGATGAGTAGGGACGATCTGTAGCCAGTTTTAGGTTGCTGTGACTTGGGCTGCATTCTAGCTTAGTTGGCAGCCCTAAGTCTATGTCCCAGACTCAACTTTTGCTTCAGTCTTGATTTCACTGGGTCAATTAATTAATTAATTCAACCAATGTTGACTGAGCTCACTGATTTTTCTGTAGCTGGAACAAAGTCTATATAAGAGTAACTATGGCCAGTGTCATTGTGGCATGTTAACCTCCAAACATTAGGTGGGCATTTTTATGGTGTGATCTCAGCTGTATACATCAGAGTCATCAGGGGTGTTTTCAAGAATGCACATTCCTTGGCCTTTCTCCAAATCTGCCATATTAAAATGTGGTGCACACATGTACGCCCCATTTCGGTAACTCTCATAAATACTAACATTCTAGGTTCATTGTTTTTGTTCATATTTATCAGTTGTAAAATGTAGGTGGGCAATATTTGTAGAGGCAGTTTTTCTCCCCTACCTTCCTTCAAGCCAATTAAACTGAAGTGAAAACACATAGTAGAAATGATTCTTAATTCACATGGCTTTTGGAGAGGTTCAAACTAGAGAGCTTGTGTTTTCCCAGGAATTCAGACTGGAGTAATAAGTGTCATATTTAAAAATAATAATCCTATGTTCTTCCAAATACTAGGCCTCTCAAATATATATCAGTATGTTAAACAAGCACCTTGAACAATTCATAAAAGAAGAAATGTCTTCTCTTAGCTATTGCTTAGCTATTCTGTTCTTAGCTATTGCTATTTATAGTTTTGGCTTCTCTGGTGGCTCAGACTGTAAAGAATCTGCTTGCAGTGCAGGAGACCTGGGTTCGATCCCTAAGTCGGGAAGGTTCCATGGAGAAGGAAATGGCTACCCACTCCAGTATTCTTGCCTGGAGAATTCCATGGACAAAGTAGCCTTGAGGGCTATAGTCCATGGGGTTGCAAAGAGTCAGAAATGACTGAGAGAATAATGCTTTAATTATAGTTTATTATAACACTTTATTTACAGTTTATAGTTATTAATAGTTTAGTGTAACCACAGTATTCCATTTAGATTGATTTTTAAAAAAAATTTGAATGGTCTTTTTATCTTTCTTGGAACTCATTGTAGAGACATACCATCATAGTAAGTGTAAAGCATACATACCAAACAGAATGCTTGTCATACAAGGATGNTGACAATATACAGCCTTGATGTACTCCTTTTCCTATTTGAAACCAGTCTGTTGTTCCATGTCCAGTTCTAACTATTTCTTCCTGACCTGCATACAGGTTTCTCAAGAGGCAGGTGGTCTGGTATTCCCATCTCTTTCAGAATTTTCCACAGTTTATTGTGATCCACATAATCAATAAAGGTGGTTTTAAGCAGACACTCTGAAGGCAGGAGCATGTCTCCTCTCACTGAGCAGATAAGAGGTCCAACTTGTGGATGAGGCACAGTGACTTTAGTAAACCTTGCTTCTGAGCAGTTGTCTTAGCCTATGAGGCCTAGCAATTGAAATGAAGGGGATTTTCCTGACCCAGGGATTGAACCTAAGTCTCCTGACTGGCAGTCAGGTTCTTTACCACTAATGCCACCTGGGAAGCCCAAATTACTATATACCAACATCATTTCCCACTCCAGTATTCCTGCTTGGAAAATCCTAAGGACAGAGGAGCCTGGCGGGCTACTGTCCATGGGGTCACAAGAGTCGGACATGACTTAGTGACTAAACCAAGCATCATTTTGGGGGGCTTCCGGGGTGGCTCAGATAGTAAAGAATATGCCTGCAATGCAGAAGACCTGAGTTCGATTCCTGAGTTGGGAAGATCCCTTGGAGAAGGGAATGACAACCCACTCCAGTATTCTTGCCTGGGGAATTCCATGGACAGAGGAGCCTGGCAGGTTACAGTCCATGGATTGAAAAGAGTCAAACAAAGCTGAGTGACTAAGCACAGCACACAAGCATCACTCTGGGCTTCCCAGTTGGCGCTAGTGTAAAGAACCTGCCTGCCAAGGCAGTATACCTAAGAGATACTAGTTTGATCCCTCGGTAGAGATGATCCTCTGGAGGAGGGAATGGCAACCCATTCCAGTATTCTTGCCTGGAGAATCCCACCGACAAAGAATCCTGGCAGTCTATAGTCCATGGGGTTNCTAGTGTAAAGAACCTGCCTGCCAAGGCAGTATACCTAAGAGATACTAGTTTGATCCCTCGGTAGAGATGATCCTCTGGAGGAGGGAATGGCAACCCATTCCAGTATTCTTGCCTGGAGAATCCCACCGACAAAGAATCCTGGCAGTCTATAGTCCATGGGGTTGTAAAGAGTCGGACATGACTGATATGCCTTAGCACCTGCATGACAAGCATCATTTTAAGCATTTTGTGAATATTAGTCCAATTAATCTCAAAAGAACCTTGTGCAATAGATATTACTCACCCCCCTGACAGATGGGGACTAAGGCACAGAGAGGCTAGTGAGAACCAGGACTTGAACCCAGTAGGTCTGTCTCTAGAGGCTGCAGTCTGAACTGCTAGGTTAAACTACTCTTCTCTTGAAATTCTGCCTGCTTGTTCGTGCCGTACAAATATCTCTATAAGTAAGTTAGTAAGTTAGAGAAAAACGTCTCCCTCTATACTCAATTTAAGATTTTTAAAAAGGTTATAACTCCATGTCACTATAGACTTCAATATCTGTTAGCTTGTAAGTACAGTCAGAGGACTGAGGGAAAAAGTTTTCTCCCCTCAGAGGAGTCAGAACACACCTGTCTTATTCTACTCCTAGCTGGAATTGCCTCCAGATCATGTCCCTCCAGTGTTCTTGCCTGGAGAGTCCCAGGGACAGGGGAGCCTGGTGGGCTGCCATCTATGGGGTCACACAGAGTTGGACACGATTGAAGTGACTTAGCAGCAGCAGCGGCAGCAGCAGCATGTCCCTCTGAGACTTCGCTGCAGCTACAGGCAAAACCTCTGTGCATTGGTGCCCACAGTCAAGTCAGTTTGAGTGGCTTCTAAGTCCATAATGTTCAGATCATCAGAGTATCCCACTGCTGACAGAGGGTTGAAAGCTTGATAGACAATCCTGGGAAAGACCTTGGTGCTGCGGCGGGGAGAGTAAAGGTGAGGAGACACGGACTGGTCTGTGATTCTGGGTACAGTATTCTGTAGGTTCTGTCTCAAATCTATGAAAAGAATCAAAGCAAGTTGCAGTCCAGGAGAACAAGTGGCCCCAAGTTTGGAGTCTGGGAAGGCTGAAGCAACTCAGAATAAACACTAGAAACACTTCTGTCCTGGATCATCTTGCACAGGGTGGGACTATGAGCAGTCACACTTGGCGAATCAGCTCGTACGGTTCAGAGAGTCATCTTCATGTACTGTTTTTGAGATTTATGTTTACAAGCTGTTTTCTCTGACCAAGACGTCAAAGTACACAAAGAACGTCTCTCCTGTCTTTTCATTGTTCTTCAGATTCAGCTACTCTGAGGGAAATAGGTTATTTCAAAAAGTTGTTTCCTAGCAACGACCCCAAGTAAATTTTATGTATTATCTTACAGTGTATATATTTTACTTCAGACCATGCCAAATATAGCCTTTTAATTCTATAGTAATAAACATATAGAAAATTACGTTTATTTATACAGATTGATTTCCTCCTTGACCCAATTGTTTTCTAGAAGATGGTTCTATTTTTGCCCCTGGTGAATGAAGTTTTCATTTAAGCATATTATTGTTTAGTTTCTAGTATGTTATGGTCAGAGAGTATGTTCTATTTTCCTCTGTGTGTTTCCATAACATATCTTTTGTTTTTAGTGTCAGTATTTGATTTAACAAACGGACAGCTTTTTATGAATGGGACAGTGATCAGAATATTACCCAGACTCAATGGCAATATTTGACACAACATATATTCAGTTTCTTATTCAGCTGTTCTGCATCCATTGTGGAACTAATATGAGCACACAGCTCAGATTTAGACTGTAGTGTCTTTTCTGTTCCAGAAACAGTTTCAGTTTTCAGCAGGTCATTTGTTTAATCTTAGGGTTTACTTCACAATGATGTCACCTAGTTATACATCAGTTGTAACATGTGCAAGCTCGTAATTCGTAAGAAAAGCATCATGTATTAATTGCCAATTATGTCACAATTCTTTGTGTCTGTTTTTGGAACTATAATTCAGTCACAGAGAACCATTATCCAATTCAGCCTTTCAACCATTTCAGTTGCTTCCTTTGGTTCCTCATGACATCTAATTTCTGAACGAATGTTCTATTATAATAAGTTCGGATGAGTAAATTTTCATCCTATGATTCTTCTGGCTCAGGATGAGGACTAACATGATTCCAGAAACACTTCAGTGCCATTACCCTAGAAGGTTCCTCTGTCTGTAGAATTCTCCAGGCAAGAATGCTGGGGTGGATTGCCATTCCTTTCTCCAGGGGATCTACTCTACCCAAGGATCAAACCCAGGTGTACTGCATTGCAGGGAGATTCTTTACTGTCTTAACCACCAGGGAAGCCCTCTCAAACTTTAGCTGCCATTAACATCACCGAGAAGACTTGTTAAAACAGTGACTGTTAGCCTCCATCTCCAGAATTTCTGGACTGGCAGATCAGGGTTAGT
The DNA here is from genome assembly GCA_006410615.1 of Neotragus moschatus. Taxonomy (NCBI): domain Eukaryota; kingdom Metazoa; phylum Chordata; class Mammalia; order Artiodactyla; family Bovidae; genus Neotragus; species Neotragus moschatus. The sequence goes on along the minus strand of SJYA01001578.1, from coordinate 1,013,514 downwards.
CCCAAGAATTTGTATCTCTAACAAATTCCCAAGCAATTTTGATCCTCTTGTTCCCAGTCTGGACTTTGAAAGCACCATTCTAGAACTGCGTAAACAGCATGCAGAACCTTTGTTCCAATATAACATGAAGGGATATTGTTCAGCTTGACAAGTCCTGAATGCTCAAACCACTGGTCTTGATTGTAAATCTGAAAAAAAAAAGTCTATTCTTTTCCAATAACAAGAGCTGCTCAGAATCCATCTTCTTGGCTTTTTGGCTGGCTTAGTCTTAATCTGGGGGTTGTTATTCTCAGGCTTGGAAGCACGATCATGGATAGCCAGTGTTTGGGCATGCTTTATTCCTGTGACAGGCATCATTTGAAATATGCAGGCTCTTGCTCGGTCGAGCACCTGAAAAGAACTTTTCTATACTTTGATCTGTTTTCTTGCTTACAATAGTGGGATAGACAAAAGGAAGGCAGAAGTGGTGCAGTAAAGATGGTGCTCCTAGAAGCCAGACAGAACACGTACATTTAGGGCTGTCCAGTTGTTTGTGGAATTCCTTTGAATCTCTATTGCCTCTGGGTGTGATTTTTTTTTTAAATGCTCAGATTATATAATTTTTTTCTATCTTGTAGAGAAGTAAGATTCTTTGGGGGGCCTTTTTGCTTCATTATATGCCAATCACAACATTTCTTAAACTTCAAGAGAGTTAGGAAGAGTTCTCCATAGTAATCAATTCTATGTTCTCAAGAGGAGAGACTTTCCGTTTATCTCATTGAGACCCTCATTAAACATCCTTAGAAACAGATCTTCCAATCATGGTAGGAAGCCTGTTTTAGTGTTCATTTATCTTTATATTGATGGTGTTCTTTTCCTTGTTTTGTACAAATCCTTAAAATANACCAGCTAATAAATCACTGCTCTTCAGTTGCACAAATGATTTGGTGGGGGCAACCCTTGAAACAGGACCGTTCATTTTTTTCTCAAGGAAGAAAGCAACATCATAAGGGCTCATAGAACAAGTGTCTGAAGATGCTTTGTCTTGTAATATGTGTGCATCACACAAGGTGGCAGAATAAGCATGCGGCGATCTTCCAGCATGAGGCGGGAAGCTGCCTTGGTTGCAAAGCAGGATCCCTTCTCCAGCCCCTACCTTTGTAGGCTCAGCTGCAGCTGCTGCTTCTGTCTCTGTGTGCTCACACGTTTGTGTTTGAGTAGAGCATGGCACAGAGCTTAAGATCTTGCCAGCACTCAAATCCCTTGTTTTCTGTGAGAAACTGATTAGACCTCATTGGTTTCTTGAAAATAAGCACCGAATACTGGCTCCTGTTCATATGCCTTCTTTTTGATTGAAAACACAAGCTTACTCTCCGTCAGCATCCTAGTTTAACTCAAGGGTGTTGTAAAAGCTCAGCCGTAAGACAGTTTTATAACCTTTGATATCAAATTTTAACTTTTTTCTTCTCCATGTAGGATGTGGCTATGACGTTAAATATTTATTAAATATTTGTCAAGCTTATTAACTCAGTTTGTTTTTCTCCATAAGGAGACTTAAAAGTCTCTGGATTTATTTTTAAATTTAATTGAATGGTTAATACTTAATTTTAATCATTATTAATTTAATTTTTAATGTCGTTATTTTTATGGCTGAATAAAATATTTTACCATACTCAAGCTTGTGAACAAGGCAGTTAGCAAACGACTACATAGGACTGTCACACTCTGCGTCAGAAATACTACAGAACAAATTTATTTGTGCTATTGACCTATTCCGTACAAAGAAATGGGACACCTCTCTGAGTCATGGGGAGAACATTTGATGGCTAGAATAAAAAATGGAAGCTATGCATAGGATTCATTTCTCATATAAAATTACATCTTAGCCTCAGAAATTTTAACAGATACAATTTGTTTTTCCAAGTTCTTTATAAAAAATATTTATTTATTTGTGTTGGGTCTTAGTTTCAGCACACAGCCTCTTTGCTGCCCTGTAGCATGTGGGATCTTATTTCTTGGACCAGGGATAGAACTCACATCCCCTGCATTGCAAGGCACATTCTGAACTGGACCACCAGGGAAGTCCCTCCTAAGTTCTTTAGAAAATATTAAGGTGGACTTTGGGAGGGTAAAATGCTTTTTCTCAACAAAGTGGCCAGGGAATTTAAGAGACTGCACCACCTAGGAGACAGGTGGCCATGAGTGCACATCTTTGGTCAACACTTTCTTCTTCTCTTCCCCTAGGATTGCCTTTCCAAGGGTTTTTAACACTTCTGGGAAGAGCTATTGATCCCTGCATCTATGTCTCTCCTCTCCCTTAGCCTAATTATCGTCCTAATTTCTAGGCCATTTGTACTTGGCTGCCTTGCATCATTTCCTCCTCTCTCTAACACCTACCAGCACTGTGCTGGAGCTAACTCACTCGGTCTGCGAGAGTTGATTTTGCGCATTTTTGCCCAATCTCAAGGTTAGTGACGTCAGACTGGTAGCCTGGAATTGGCCATGTTATTAATATATGTACACCACAGAAATCAGCAAACACCACAAAAGCTCAAGGCTTTCCTCCTCTCCCTCTGAGCCAATTTACCTGCACATCACACCATGGATTCAAACAAACAACGCCAACCCCAAGTTGATTCTGTCTTCCCACCCCCAGCCACTGGAATTTGTTGCTGAAGGCACATTGTTTGAATGCGGTAACTTCCATCAACAGGGAAATAAATGGACTTATTTACAGAGCGGATGACATTCTTGTCTGTGTCCAGGAATGACAGATGACTGTGTCTCGCAGCTGGTGTGTCACTGCAACCATTGTGCACTCGGCGGCTGGGCAGAGATTTATATGGAAAGTGTCTCTACCTCTAGACTGTGCCAAAAATGAACTGCAAATGATCTAAACACCACACTGAGTTTAGTGAAATGTCTACCACTTCTTCAATTTACTGGCTACTCCTGGAGAGGCTGGTACTGTAGAATTACAGTGCCACAAATTTGATTTTTGAGAGGTCTTGCAATCTACTTTATTGTAAGGGCTCTTGTCACCCTGGAAAGATGTCCCAACTTCCCGCACTAAATTTGAATATTGTCACCAGGGACTCAAACAATCTGGCAGAATTTAGTGTTCAAGTGTTTAAAAATCCAAAGCATTCTTTAGTGTGCAATTCAAAGCCCTCTATGGTATTTTCCCAGCCTACTTCCCAATCTGTTGGTCTCTGTGGTTTCCTGCTACCCTGTACCTTCTGCCTGAAGTTCCCTTTATCTTCTTTCAATTTATTCAGACTTTATTGTGTTTCAAGTCTGATGTGAGACTTCATTCCCTCCTTATAGTTTTTCCTCGTCTCCCAACTTGGAAATAAGTATGTTCTCCCCAGAACACCTACATCATACAACTGTGAGGTTATTTATTAATTTTAACTTTGCATTTGCACACGTGCTTCATCTTCCCTGTTAGATTTGACAGTGGAAGCCACGTATACCAGCTATTAAGTGATGGATACACTCAGCTCGAGATTCACCCTCCTCACTCTGTTCCAGTGATGTACCTCCTCCTGTTAGGTTCTGTAATTAAGGACACCAGGAGAGAGACCGGAAGGTGGTGGAAGGAGGAGGGACCTTCCCCTTCCTGTTTGCTTGATGTTCCTGAAAGCCATGTCTCAGGGATGGCCCACCACCTCATCAGCAGCACTTGGTTCCAGCCTCTGGAGCCCACCTCTTGGTGTCTCTCAGAGGCACTGGCAGCAGCTGTGCCAGCTCTCATCTCAGGCCTCTCAACTCTAGCTCTTAGAGGGGTAGATAACCAAGCCCAACTTGATGGGGGCCTCCTCTAACTTCTAAGTTTTTCCCTGTGTTTCCTCAGCCTGAGATTCCTATTACCTCCTATAATTAATAAGCCTGTGTTACCTCATTCTTCCCTCTGAAAGTTCTTTTCAGTCCTCCAATACTTGTGTCACCAATTTCCTGTGATAGATACCCTGTTGAAATACCCCATATGGTTTCTGCACTCTTGACTGGACCCTGACACACTGACGAATCTGTTGCTTTTCTCCTTGGACCAGTCACCCAACTCAATTCCTAAGAGTATGGTTTGCTACAGTAATTGCTTAGGAAATATTTGTTGAATGGATGAGTTAAAATTTATTAAAAGAACCTGCTGCACTTCATTATTCTGCCTTTTCACCTCCATTTCATGACTATTATGTTCAAATAGAAGTTTCTGTTAACATTCACAGGCAATTTTGGTGCGTCAGGAAACATTTCCTTGGTGTTTTCAGGATGACTTAAAATGCCTGACTTGCCACCATGCTTTATAAGGAGTGGAAAATAGCATCAGCCTTGTGAGGTGCCCCTCTGTGTTGGCCATTTATCTACTACAGACTCTGGAGAGTTGTCCACACTGAGAAAAATACAGCTTTTTTCGTGGGTATAGGTAACCAACACAGAAATGATTTATGACATGAACATCAAGAAGGGGAATCCCCTAGCCAATCTTTTGCTCCCTTCTGAAACTTGGGAAGGATGTGTTTAAGAATATAATTGAAGATCAGATTGTGGAGAAAACACCTATTCACAATCATGTGAATAATTGTCACTTGAACCAGAGTGAAACTTGCAGAGGGCTTTCACTCACTCAGTGGAAAGGATTCCACCTGTCAGTGCAGGAGACAGTGGCAACATGGCTTCGATTCCTGGCTTGGGAAGATACCCTGGAGGAGGAAATGGCAACCCACTCCAGTATTCTCATCAGGAAAATCCCATGGACAGAGGAGCCTGGTGGGCTAAAGTCCATGGTGTTGCAAAGAGTTGGATACAACTGAGCAGCTGAGTGACAGAGCAGACACACATACACACACATGAATCTTGCAGAAGACTGAGGCGTTATCTGTTACAGTGGAAGAAGATCAGAAGCGTGCTGGGGGGAAGGTAGAAACTGGCCAACTGGATAATCACCAAGGATGTGGTTTCTAGACCCCCCAGCAGGAGAAGTGCTCAAGTCTGACATGAGGTGCACACGGCAGACTCTATTAAAGTGAGTGCTCACCTGATCCTCCCTTTTCACTTCTTAATGTTTCAGTTCAGTTCAGTTCGGTCGCTCATTCGTGTCCGACTCTTTGTGACCCCATGAATTGCAGCACGCCAGGCCTCCCTGTCCATCACCAACTCCCAGAGTTCACTCAGACTCATGTCCATCGAGTCAGTGATGCCATCCAGCCATCTCATCCTCGGTCGTCCCCTTCTCCTCCTGCCCCCAATCCCTCCCAGCATCAGAGTCTTTTCCAATGAGTCAACTCTTCACGTGAGGTGGCCAAAGTACTGGAGCTTCCGCTTTAGCATCATTCCATCCAAAGAAATCCCAGGGTTGATCTCCTTCAGAATGGACTGGTTGGATCTCCTTGCAGACCAATTATTTACATCAACCTAAACAACTGGGGTGCGAAATGGGTAGTTATTGCAATGGTTGCAGTGTGACTGTTTTCACTGAATCTTTTACTGATTTTGATCATCGTTCACATACAAACAAAGCCAACACTCCAGTGGACAAGTGAAGTTTCATTAAACCAGTAAAGGGAGATAATATATATTCCATGACCCCATGACCCTAGGCTAATTCATTTGGGAATCATCTGAAAGTAATTCATCACCAAAAATGTAAGGCCTTTCTAAAAATGCTTTGCTGAATAAGTTGTAGTGCAGCAGTACTGAGAAAATTTTCCTAAATTTTTGTAATTGAATCATGAACACCTATATTACAGATCTTAGACTCGGATCATTTTTATAAGAAACACAATATGAAGAAACTTTAAAAATATGAGTTTTGGCTCTCTAAAAGGGATAGAGAAAATGTATTTTGAATTGCAATGATCAAGTAATTTGGGGTATGGATAGGAGATATATTACGGCTGTCTGTACACTGGGGTAGCATGAGATAGCATAACAGCCACAGGCTTTGCCTCAATAAAACTGAATTCAGTCTGACCTCTTCTTCTAACAGATCTCAGTTTCTCCTATAACTTGGGGATGGCGGTATCTCCCCATAGGTCACAGTGAAGATAAGATGCTATTATCTTCATGAACGCTCCTGGTAGACTCTCATTACCGCTGGCTATGTTGGAAGGGACAGGAGTAGAGTCCAGGTAGGACATCCTAGTGGGCTGCATGGTGGTGCTCAGGTCTCTGGCTGGACCAAAGGGACGAGGGACAGATGGTGCCCACCATGAGAGAGGTTACTTTAATAGTCTCTTTCTTACCTCTGAAGTCTGTGGCTTTGATGACAAAACCACTGGGCCCAGAATGGGGAGCAGGAATGGTAGATGTAGGGATGTGGGCTCAGAGGAAATAAAGCATGGGGAGCGTGTGAGTCACCGAATCATTCCCCACGCACTAAAGCCCCTCGTGTCACATCTCAGATCCGCTGCTGTCGCCCCCCTGCCACACCCCAGCATCTCCATACCTTTCTTTTCTTTCTCTTAGGTCATAATTGCCAAAAAGCTATACCTCGTATCTGAGCAGCTTTTCTGTGACAGAGTTGTCAACATATAAACCCCTCTCTTCCATGTGGTTCAAGTGCTAACTTATTATAGCTGTTTTCCTACTTCTAGACTATGTACTATTTCTTCTCACTGCTGTAAGTTTTCTTGCCTAAGGTAGAATATCTCCCTTCTTCAAATTTGCTATTTCTAATTGACTGTGAGGTTGGACATCTGATTCCCCACTGTAGAGAATACACAAAAATAAGCATAAATGGGTGATGATGAAGTCCCAGATGACTTTACCGTGGGTCACTTGCCTCAGCTTTAGTGCTTGGAGTTTGCACCATGTTTTGACAGCGAGAGACCTCTTTACGTTCTCCCCAGTTCATAGATGTTTTCTGGAATGGTAACATTGCTTGTTGTAGAGTTCTAGATGAAATATTATTATATTGTCCTTAATCCTCTTCTGGGAGTACAGGGACAACATTCTCTTCACTGGGCACCTGACTTTAAGTGTCGAGAAGCAACATTCTGTGGTGCCTCGTTTTTCAGGGCTGCCAGGGTTGATAAGAGGCATTCAGAGAGCTCGGTGCCCACACTAACTTATCTAGCTTCCTTGGCGATTGCTTGCGGATGAATAGGCAAGTCAAGTCTTCGCAAAGAAAGGGCAGGGGGAAGGTTAACGAATGTATTTTTGAGGTTGGAGACACAAGTAAGCAGAAACTGTCAAAGGTTGAAAGGGAAAATAAAAGGAGAAAAGCAAGGAATTCAGGGTCATTTTCACACAAGAGAGGAGAGAGAAAGCAGACAAAGGAACATATGGGGGAGGAAGCAGAGAAAGAATGAATGGATGTTGGCATGGTGACCCGGGCTGCCTCCGGCGCCCCCGACTGAGACCGATGCTGAGCAGGGACACAGCGGAGAAGGCGCAGCTCCAGGAACGTCGGTGGAGAGAAGGGCAGAGTGAGAAAGTTGCAGCTCTTGCTCAGCCCAGACCTGGGAAGGTGAAGAGAAAGTGGACAGTGAGTCAACAGGAAACTGTGAACAATGCTCTGGTGAGAGAGGAAAAGTCAGGAAGTCAGAAGGTGGAAGAGTCATTTTAAATCGACTGCAGCTTAGCAGTCTGGGTAGGTACGCAGCGATGAGGAGAGATGCCGAGCGAGCACCCCTGGTCCTCCGGTGAGTCCAGAAAGCCAGGCATGTGAGAACTGGGGACAAAGGACCCCAGACACTTCCGTGACCCCCAAAGAGGCACAGAAGAGCAGTGTTTTGAGCTGGAAGGATCTTCGGTGGAAGGACCCTGGTAATGTGTATGGTGATTCTTACATGCTAATCTTCCCCAGTGCACGCTGATTTTGTCCCTTTGCCAAGTGGCACCCTAAGACTTGGGACCACCATCCACCACTTCTGCTCTGAACCATCACTGTCCCCTGGCTGGATTACTTAACAGTTTCTTAATTGGTCTTCCTGCTTCTATCTTTACCCTTTAAAGTCTGTTTTCAAAGAGCAAACTAAATTAATGTGGTTGAATCTAAATCAGATCTTCATTCTCATTTGCAAATAAAACCCCAATGAAAACTTCCCATTTTATCCAAGGTAGAAGCCAAAGTTCCTGCAAAGATTTACAAGGCCTTACATGATCTGCCCCTCCCCCCTAACTCTAGTCCTACCATGACTCCACTTCTACAGCTCTTTGTCTTATTCACGCTGCTCCAGTTCAGTGTCTTCCTTGCTAGTCCTCAAATATGCCGGGTATGCTACTTTCTGAGGGACTTTGCTCTGGCTGCTTCCACTTCCTCCAGATACCCACCTGGAAAACTCTGTCACTTCCCTGGGATCCTTGCTCAAATCTTCTCTTCTCAGGAAGGCCTATATTAACCACCATATTTAAAATTGTAACCCCCATCATCCCCTGCCCCCTGCTGTACCCTTCCTCCTTTCATTCCTATGTTGCTCTACTTTTCCTGTATTTCTGTAGCCCTTATCATTCTCCTTATTATTTGCTCAGTTGTGTCTGAGTCTTTGGGACCCCATGGGTATAGTCCATGGGATTCTCTAGGCCAGAATACCGGAGTGGGTAGCCTTTACTTTTCCCAGGGGATCTTTCCAACCCAGGAATTGAACCCAAGTCTCCCACATTGCAAGCGAATTCTTTACCAGCTGAGCCACAAGGGAAGCCCTATCATTCTCTAATATGCTATTAATCCAGTTACTAGGTGTATTGTTTACAGTCTGTCCACATGCACTGTTGGGACTACGTGGGCTTCCCAGGTGGCACTAGTGGTAAAGAACCTGCCATAAGAGAAGCAGGTTCAATACTTTGGTTGAGGAGGTCCCCTGGAAAAGGAAATGGCAACCCACTCCAGTATTCTTGCCTGGAGAATCCCATGGACAGAGGAGACTGGTGGGCTGCAGTCTATAGGGTTGCACAGAGTCAGACACAACTGAAGTGACTTAGCATGCACACCCTGGATTAATGGATTAATTAATGGATTGCTCACAGATATGCCTTGAGTGACTAGATCAGAGCCTTGTCACATACTTGGAGTTTTTTGACTGTTTGAGTGAATGAAAAGTAAGAATTAACTAAATATGTATAGCGGGGAAAGACCACAGAGGGGAGATTATTCAGAGGAGTGTGTATACGAGTGTGGAGGAGGAAGCTTGGCATCCTTAAGCTTGAAAAACTTAAGTATCAAAGGACAATAAATAATAAGTGAAATATGGTGCTGGAAGCAGAAAGTGATGTGGAAGGGATACGACTAGAAAGGTAGGTAAAAGTCCTGTCTTGTGGACCTCATAAGTTGTGTTAAGAATTTTGGTTCAGGGACAACAAAAAGCCATTTAATTATTTTAAGTGATGGTAATGGTGGCACAGTTAGACTTATACTTTTCAAAAAAAAAATATTGGAAGCTGAAAGGGGACAACCCATCAAGTTGTTAATGCAGGAGGCGAAGCAAGAGATGATGGTTTGGAGGGAAGATGCTAATATAGAAGAAAGTAGTGGATGGATTCTAGAAATATTCAGACATACAAGGATATAGCAAAATTTGTGGACAAAATTTGTGGCAGATGATGAAACAAAGCAGGAGATGGCTGGTCTGGCTCACAGGCTGGCTGGCTGGCTGGTGGTGTCATTCACCATGATGAGGAACACTGGGAAAGGATCAGGTTTGGGAGAAGAGGTCCTGAGACTAACTGGGGACATGGCAAATGCGAGATGTTGGGAGTTGAATCGTGTCCCTTTAGACTCATATGTTGAAGTCCCCACCCTCAGGGACCTTACTGGGAAATAGGGTCTTTGCAGGCATAATTAGTTAAGATGATGTCATACTGGAGTAGGGTGGGGTCTCCTACCCAACATGACTGATGTCTTTATAAAAAGGGGAAATTTGGCAACAGAGGAAGTCATGCACAGAAAGAAGATGATGTGAAAAGAGGCAGGGAAAAGAGCATTATCCATAGGCCAAAGAGAGAGGCCTGGAATAGATCCTTCCCTCACATCACGTGAACTTCCTTGGTGGCTCAGATGGTAAAGAATCTGCCTGCAATGCAGGAGACCCAGGTTCAGCCCCTGAGTTGGGAAGATCCCCTGGAGAAGGGAATGGCTGCTCACTCCAGTATTCTTGCCTGGAGAATTCCATGGACAGGGAAGCCTGGCAAGTTACAGTCCATGCGGTTGCAAAGAGTCGGACGCGACTGAGTGACTTTCACTTTTCACAGCCCTTGGGAGGAATTAATCCTTCCATCACCTTCATCTTGGACTTCAAGCCTCCAGAATGGCGAGACAACAAGTTTTTGTTGTTGTTGTTTGTTACAGCAGGTCTAGCAAACCTAGTAGAGCTGCTGTTGGGCCATTTGAGTGGAGAATTAAATAAAGAAATAAGCATACACACCTGCAGCTCAGAGAAGAGGTCAGGTTTGGGATACACCTTTGGAAATTATTGTAGAGATAGTCATTGAACTAGCCTGCTCTCCTAGGGGTGGACTGTGGAACTGCTAACATCTGCAGTATCTATACCACTCTCTAGCCACGGAAATTCACTTTTCCTTGACATCTAAAATGGTGAGAATATAGTCTGCCCACCTTCTCATCCTGCCTCCCAGTTCCTCTCTCAACTCTGTCATTTCTATTCTGCTTCTGTCTCCAAATTCCAACCAGAGTCCTGCATTGTTAGACCTTCTTATTTAGGGAGTAGAAAATCATCAGTCCCTGGCTTAGTGGATGTGAGGACAGATTAAGTTTTCCTGAACTTAAAGAGGAAAGAGCACTTTTAGAATGTTTTCCTACTGCTTGATAATGGGAAGGAAGACAGGAGGATTGTTCCTTCTCAACTCTACTCCTCCAAGTAACCACACTAAAGCCCTTGTGCACCCCTTCCAGCCCTATTTATATCACTGCTGGCATCTGTTGTTATAGTGCCAGATCTGGTGGCATGAGGCTCCTGTCTACCAGCCTTGAGGGATATAAGGAGAGAGGGACTATTCTGAACTCTAAATGGGGTGGGGAATGGGGTAAGGAGGGAAGAAGCTCCCAGGAGTGCTGGTTGGGCTACTTGGTGCTTTTTGTTCTCAGCAGTTGGCTTTACTTGTTAATCCTGGGAAAAAAGGAAAGATCCCACTTGACACCTCACTCTTGGTGAAATTGACTTGACACAGAAGGACAGGATGATATGGCTAAAGTTCTAGGCCTCAAGGAGCTAGAGAATGGTTCCCTCCCTTCTTTCCTACCTCCCTTTCTCCCTTCCTTCTTCCTTCCCTTATTTTCTTCTACTTTTTTTTTTTTTTTTTTTTTAAAAAAACGTTGACACACAATGGCCAGTTGGAGGGCTCTGTGGGGTAAAAAGAACTCTCTAATCTGGGGGTAGATACAGTATGAGATTATAAACACTGTTTTGGAGACCATAAGGGAAGCAGTGTACTTAGAGAGTGCTCAGGTTTTAATTTAAACAGATCAAGGAAATGCTAGAGGAGAGCTAAAGACGCAGAGGATTTACTGGTTCTGAAGCAGCGGTTCTGGGGGGCATGATGGACTGATGTGGGATGGTGGAGAGGCCAGGGGCCAAGGTGGAACTGGTGTTAAGGATATATAGATAGATACCTGAGGGATGGATGGTAAGAACAGGTGGCCGGAGCAGGTTATGACTGCAGCATTGGTGGAAAAATAAATGGAGCTGGTGGGTTAGGTTCTGAAAAGAAATTCTACAGATTACCTTCAATTACCTCCAAAGTTATTATCCAGATCACTTTGTGGGTCTACAGGATGGCAAACCCCCAAACTATAGCCTTTATGCTGTTAGCATTGGGCAGTTGCCAAAAAATGTGCCCAAACTGAATTTATAAGTCCAAATGTTCATCCTATGAGATCCTATAATCCAATTCCTTTACAAAGGAAGTAATTGAGCAGATTACAAAAAAGTTAGGTGAATAAAAGGATATTCCCCACAACGTTATACAGTAGTAAAAGTGTAAGAATACATTTTTTTTCTGGAAGTTTTTTTTCCTGGACTCTTGAGGTAACACTTCTTTATAATCTCTGCTTACCTCTTTGTTTCTTGTTAGTTTTGTGAAGAAGAGAATGGATGGTTACCCTCCAGGTCCATTCTACTTTCCTCCTGGGCACACGGCTAGATGACATTTCTGAGCTTTCTTGGGATTAGGTGTGATCATGAAATGGAGTTCTGGACAACAGACTGTGGGTAAAAGTAATACACACCTCTTCCAAGTCTGGCCCCCCAAAATCTCCCATCTGACCCTCTACTCTTGATCTTTCCCCAGCTGGCCAAGAAGGAAGGAAATGAGGTTCTTAAATGTGCACATGGAAGTCATTTGCTAACCACGAGTATCTATACTGGAAATACATGCATGAGAAGCANTGTGGGTAGAAGTAATACACACCTCTTCCAAGTCTGGCCCCCCAAAATCTCCCATCTGACCCTCTACTCTTGATCTTTCCCCAGCTGGCCAAGAAGGAAGGAAATGAGGTTCTTAAATGTGCACATGGAAGTCATTTGCTAACCACGAGTATCTATACTGGAAATACATGCATGAGAAGCAAGTTTCTATCATTTAGAACTCTGAGATTTGGTATAACTGGCATTATTCTAACAAAAATACTTTGTGGTTTCTTCCTATTCTGTTTGCCACATATGTTTGGTATTCCCAAGACTTATGACCCCAGTCGGGTTTCCATATATTCCCGCTGTGTGATCCCATTCATTCTCCTGCCTTTATGTCAAAGACCTCTAAGTCTAATTCTGTCTACTAGACAATGCCTATGAATTCTGGAGCCTGTATTCATTAGCCTATCAGACAACTTCACCTGCTCACTGATTCCTCAGACTCAAAGTATCTAGAATTGACCACATTATCTTTCTCCAACCTGATATCCTTTCTGTAATCTTAGTCTCAGTAATAGTACCATCATTCAAACAATTTCCTGGCTGGAAATCTAGAACTCAGCCTAGATTCCAGACTATTCCTCCACCTCTTACATCCAGTTAGTCCAAAAATCATATTAAAATTCCTAGGTATCTTGGGTCTACTTCCTTCTATACGATATTATTGTTCCAAGGTGATGATAATGAGGGTAAAGAAAAAGATTCAGGATGAGATTTTTTTAAAAAATTATATGTTATGTTGGGCAGCAAAAGAAGGGATTGGGCTCTGTGCACATCACTAGAAGAGAAAGATGAAGAGATTGGAAATATCTACCATTTCACTCTTAGTTTAGGACTTAACTAGGCCCTGTCCTCTCTGCTTCTTCATCCTACACACAGTTGTTCTATCTCAATCCCAAGGAGGAAATAATAAGATTAGTGAATATCTAGGCATAGACCTCAGTTGCAGGGCAAATTGAGTAAGGGAACCTAAGAGAAGAATCATGCAATGAATAGAATATTCTTTCGGTTTTTGCTTGTTTTGTGTTTTGGCTTAGCCTATAGATATCTGAAAACATAAAGACCTTATGGAGCCTTCAATTTGTCCAGAAGATTTGCTTTCATCCAATACAGATATGAAGAGATTTTGCAGAGATGAGGGTGTTAATGTGATGTCTTGGCCCTCAAAGTCCAAGCAGAGCTAGTGGGGGTGGGATCACTGATTGGTGGCATGTTCCTTGGAGAGTCCATGGGGGAGCTGAAGCATTCTGTCCCTGCCGACTCTGAATTTTACTGGCAGTTGCTGATAACCAGATCCCAGAGCAGAAGTCTAGTTGTCTGATTTCTTTCTCATGATCTATAGTTCCTGAAAGAAAGAAATAGGAAAACAGCACTTGTTGAACTATGTGAAAAAGTGAAAAGTGCAGTCGTGTCCGACTCTTTGCGACCCCATGGACTCTAGCCTGCCATGCTCCTCTGTCCATGGGATTTTCCCGGCAGTAGTACTGGAATGGATTGTCATTTCCTTCTCCAAGGGATCTTCCTGACCCAGGGATCGAACCCAGGTCTCCCGCATTGTAGACAGACGCTTTACTGTCTGAGCCACCAGGAAACTATGCGAGAGCAGCTCTGTTTGCCCACTAAAGAGAATGACAGAGGCATGCACTGTTTGGTTCCCAGCTACACCTTAGCCTGGTGCGACTGTGTGTTGTTCTCTCCAGGCAGTGAAGAAACAGTTTCCTCCTGCGCATGGTCAGTGTGTGAAGTGTATTTCTCTGGGGAAATTGAAACCTTTCCCTCTCACTTAACTTTCTCCTGGTGAGCGTTTGCCTGTGATTATAATTAAGCAATGAGGGCTCCTCATTGGGCTCCTTTGCTGGGCAGTGTCTGTAGGGCCAGACGGCAGCATCAGCCCTACTTGAGATGCCTCATGATGATGAGGGGTGGCCTGTCTGCAGAAATAACAAGGTTTGCTTCAGAGCCTTTTCTAGAATTTTCAGGGGCCATTTAACCTACTTTGTACCAACTGTCTACGGCTTTCTGGTCTGAAGAGCAATTCAATTCCGTTTTAGCATTCTAAATCCCAAATAAAATCCAAGAAGTGCAGTTATACATAGACAAAACAGTTTCAGCTTAGGAGGGGAATAAATATAAGTTTTTGCTCCTCCAAATGGAGCCTCGACTAGCATCTCCTTCAATTACGGTTTACAACATGCTAGACTTTCTATTCCTTGTTTTAGGCTTTTCTTGCTTGCAAAAGATGAATCCCACACGTCTTCTTTGTGTTTCTTTTTTTAAAAAAACCATCTAGCTGTTCCTTCCTCCCTCCAATTTCCAGTTCTTTCATGGGTAGAACTTTCAACAAGCCTGAAGGCTGACTGGAAAACTCTGACATCTCGTTACTCCGTGCTTCAGTGGCTGTTAAATTGATAGTTTCAGAGTGGATATCAAACTATCCACTCTATCAATGTTTTTTTTTAAAAAAGGGAAAAAGATTACAGTCTGTCTGAATCAATGTGGCACCTCTCTGACACGTGTGTCTTGATCGCTTTCTCCCAGCATAGCCATTCCTTTCGACTCTCTCCATTTCTCAGCAGCTATCTAAGTCAAACAGGGCCTGTCATCTCATGAAAATTACTCCCCATTTTGCTTAGGTTGCTCTTAATTTTGCATCCTTCTGTGTTTATCTCTGGACCAAGGATTCACCAGAGGCCTCACTTCCAACCGACATGGGCTGGGATCTCACAAGGCAGACGGAGTCTTGGTTTTCCTTCTCAGTAGACTTTCTATTTGGAGCACACGCATCTCCTTCTCTGCTGAATTCCCAGCCACAGCTCTCAGGGAGGGCAGCTGCTGTGGATTTTTCTTTCATTCTCTCTTCACGTATCGAACTCATCCTGTCTTAAAAGGTTCTCAGTCTCCACTGCCGGGGGAAGGTGGAACATATCACAAGTCGGCCAAGTTACAGTGCTCTGTGCTTTGAACTTGTAAAATTCTTTGTAAAAGTCTAAATCTTTAAAGGAAAGAAAAGAAGCTTCTGGTACATTTAGACAATGAGATAACAGGCACGACCTGAGTCTAAAGATAAGGGTTAATGCTGTAATGTCAGTTCTTGGGCATAACTTCCTCGGAAACTTTAGCTTCATCCAAGCTCTCTGATTTTAAATGTCTTTCAAGGTAATCTTTTTGTGTCTGAAAAAATAAGAAAATAGAACAGGATTTATGACTCTTCAGTAATTTATCCCGAAGCATACAACATGATGTTTTGTTGTACTCCTAGAAGCCTCTCTTTACAGGTAAAAAATTCAGCATCACACACTAATGCTATTACTACTGCCCTGCCACTCTTGACAACCTCCTTAGAAAAAAGGAGTGCCAGGAAGGTGTCCACTCTCTTCCCTCTCAATTACGCTGTCCCTGGTAAGATGCACGATGCCTGTTAGAACAGGCAGCGAGGACATCACACAGATTCCTCATCCAGCTCTGATTTTAGGATCACCTCCTGACTGCTTGTGATTTAGCTCAACAACCAGGGACTGTAAAAGCTGCCCTGCCAAAGATTCACAGTGCGCCTGGGCAGAAGCCGTTTCTTTGGCTTAATGTCAGCATCTGAAAAATAAGTATAAAAATAATGTCATAGGGATTTGGGTTTAACAGAAACGCACTACTATGTATAAAATAGACAACAAGGACCTGCTGTATAGCACAGGGAACCATATTCAATGCCTTGTAATAAACTGTAATGGAAAAGAATCTGAAAAAGAACATTCATATTATGCTATATGTAATTGAATTACTTTGTTGTATACCAGAAACATGGTAAATCAACTATACTTCAATGAAAAGAATAGTGTCATAGTAATCATGGCAACAGAACTTAAAACATTATTTCTAATTGGAGGATAATTATAATATTGTGTTGGTTTCTGCCATACATCAACATGGATTAGCCATAGGTATATGTATGTCTCCCTGTTGACCCTCCCTTTCACCTCCCACCCCATCCCACCCCTCTAGGTTGTCACAGAGCACAGGGTTTGAGCTCCCTGCATCATATAGCAAATTCCCACTGGCTATCTGTTTTACATATGGTAATATATATATTTCAATGCTACTCTCTCAATTTGTCCCACAAACAGAACTTTTTATAAAGCACATTACATGTGTGCCAAGTTGGCTCTAAGACATATATGAATTGGAATTTCTTCTTTACCCATCCTTCTTCCTGAAAACCTGTTTTGCTCCATTTGTGCTCATGGACCTTGTTCCTTCATCACCCCCCACATCCCCCCATCCACTTCCTCTGTCAATGGCTTATCTCAGTTACAGATGGAGAGAAAATCTCTGATTACATCAGCTGCCACTGGAATTGAGTTTCTTAACCTGGGGTTTATGAACCCCTAAAATTATATGTAAGATTCTATATTTGGGGATCTATGTCCCCTATTCTGTAGAAAGGATCCACCACTTTCATTTGATTCTCAAAACATTCCAGGATCCCCAAGTGTTTGAAATCACTGATAAAATATTTTCACTATAAGGATTTGTCAATTTAAAGCCATGCATGTTTAATGGTGGCATTTCAGGAAGTTTAAGGAAGATGGTATGAGGCCCTGGGGGCAGACCTCCAGTCTTCCTAGTAACTGTATCATAATTCTGTATATCATTGCTCTTTAGAAGCATCAACTTGCTGTTTTAAAAGCTCTTTACTTTGTGAGCAGTTTCGTTTGGCACATGCCCTGTGACGTGCGTAGCTCCTGGGTGCTGAGTCTGTTCCTCATGGACTCAGTGGTGTGCACTGTGGGTCTGTGGACACTGCTGTTCAAACTTCAGATTATTTAGCAGGTGGAGGGTTGGGAGAGGCATAAGTCAATTTTTATTCCATTTGTTTGTTAATTTGGAGAAAAGGAAATTGGCTTGAATGACCCAAATGGCTGAAAAAAAAATCAATATTTATCCTTCAAATAAACAAAGATAAAGAAAAATTTGCTATGTTTATATTTTGCAAGTTTTCGAGGCAGTAAGTTGATACAAATGACTAAGAAAAACTTTCTAAAACTTAGCTCTTAGTTTGATGTAATGGATGGATACGATTTAAGAACCAGAGGCCAGGGCAATTGATGGAACTGTACGGACACAGGCTTGGGGAGATTTCGTAACGAGGTGCAGTTCAAACCGGCTCTTACCTGGCAACGTCTGACACAGATTGCTTTGCCTGAAAAAAAAATTGTTTTTTTTAAAAGCCTACACTGATCCCATCCCAAAGCATGTGAAGAATTCTCTCTGAGATCTTTGTGAAGCCCCTGGAAGGAATCACTACTGCCTCAGGAAAAGGAGGGTAGTCAGGTCTGACTTTTAACAGAGAAGGGCTGCCTGCCAATCTCAGTTCCTCTTCACTTGTTTCAGATCTGCGAGGATAGTTGGTTGAAGTGCTTGTCCTCGGGCAAATTAATCTGCAGCCAGATGAATTGAGGGAGGATTGAATTTTGAGTCAGAGATCTGAAATAATTTTTCCTTGAGTTAATTAGAACACTTATTCTAGGAAAAGTAAACTATATCAAGAACATTGGTCCTCAGTCATCAACTTGTAGTTCATGTCCAGTGACATAAATGCTTCTCCACATAATGACTGCTTGTCAGAGAGACAGCCTTCTCTACCTGACTTTCACACAGACTTGGAGTTTAGAGACAGGTCTCACAAAAGCTTTTGCTGGGTGATTTATTTATTTATTTATTAAAAAAAGCTCTTCTCTTCTTAACTGACCGAAAAAAAATGGGGAATTCAGGAGAGATGGAGAATTCTGTCATATGCTTTACAGACATTCCAGACAAGCCTGGAACAACAGCCCATTTAAATAACCACTCTATGGATCCATCAAACAGCGGAGACATGCCTCAGCAACCTCTCTGTTTCAAAACCCAGCTCTTAGGGCAAAGAAAGGTCTGCAGTCAGGTCATACCTGGGAACTCATCTGAAATGAGGAGGCTGGAAAGGGAGTTGAGCAAAGCAGGCTGCGACAGAGTTGAATTTTATCTCTGCTGTTACCCAGAAGCATATGGTTTCCGCCCACAGGAAAAATCTGCTTCTCTTCTGGCTGCCACATTAATGCATGCGTGAAGGGGAGAGACTTTGCTATCAAATGCATCGCCAGAATTGGCGTCAGCGATTAAGGCTTTCTGCTTGCCCTGCATCCCTCCCACAGGAGGTTTAAAGAAACTGCCAAAAGTTGTGCCTGTTTTGCTCAGATAGTGGGCAGCTGGGTGCTTGTCACTTAGCAGCTTGTAATGTATCTGTGGGTTGGGTCAGTGTCCTAACTTCACTCATCCTTTAATGCTGCTTTTCTGTAATTACAGGACAGACTTGGAATTTGGAGCTTCATAGAAAAGACTTTCATGGTGACCACTGGTAGCAAAACATCTGGTTTTGTTGACCATGGGTAAGGAAATTCTTGGCTTCCTGTTTTACTTTCCATGAAATGGTCATCTTAGTGCTAGAGGTTAGAGGTAAGCTCTGCTTTCTCCAGTTTAGGGATGGGGAGCCTGGAGGGTGTGTTACAGGACATACAATGGCTCAATAGTTGTGGTTGGGAGTGGGTGTTAGGGTGCCACTGGAAGAAAGCATGATGAAGACTTTCAGGTAATAAAAGGAAAACTGTAGTGGAAGTTCAGAGCAAAATCTGCTCTCTTCCTTGCAAAAGCCAGAAAGGCTCACTTAAGATCCCCTCCTCTCTTGCTTAGAGGCAAGAGAGGAGTTGGCATTTCTAGGTGCATTTCATATTGAATTTTCAGGGCAAGAGTTCTGTGCCCTGACTTCCTGTCATGTGCGTGAATCCTTCGTTAGCATAGCACAGATAGCTAATGTTTTAGAAATGCAGTTGATCAAAACTTTTTGTCCTGGTATTGGATCTTGGATCAGTTGTTCAGAAAGACACCAAGAGTTTGGTGCTACCACCAGCACCAACACAAGGAAGGGACCTGCCACCTGGATGGTATGGGATATTTTTGGGCTCTGAGGCTGTGATGCAGTACCCAACACAGAAGGGACTGCAGACAGCTTTCCTTTGAGAACTGGAAGCCTCTGGAAAGGGATGTGAATACTTCCCCTCCTACAATATTTTAATTGGTTAGGAAATTCACCAATGGCTCCCCGAGGAAGGCATGAATTACCCCAGAATTACCTTAGACATTTACAAGATACTTCTGGTTTGTTTTTGTACTGGTTAATTCTTTGGTAAACTCTGTATAGTTCATTTCAGAGTTTTCTAAATTAATTTTCTTGGCTGTCTTTATAAGTTTCCAAGTTACAAATTTAGTTGTGAAGTATCTGTACCTGTTGGACTCACACTGACATTCAAGTTAAAAATCTGCAGAGTGGACCGGGTAAGTCATATTCCATTTGGATGGGAAGCAGAACAAAGCCTGAAATTGTGATCATGTGATGTGAAGAATCAGCATTTACTTTGTCATTGGAATTTTTCAGAGTCAAATTCTAAATATATATTTTTTCTGTCACTGTCAGCAACAACCTTCTGATAGTTCTGCCGGTCTTAGCCTTGCCCCATTGCAGCCTCAGAGATCTTGCTAGTTTCATTGCATGGCCTAAAAGGCTCTGTGACCTGGCTCCTCTGCCACTTCCAGCCGCATCTCCCTCGGGTCTCTAACCCTGGCACTCTCTGGTGCATCAATCCTGAAGCACCTGGAGTTTGCCTGTCCCTTTGCAGATGCCCCTTTCTCTGCCTGGAATCATTCCCCTTTCCGACTGGCCACCTGGTAGGTGCTTACTTGATCTTAAAGCTGCGGCTCAGGCATTTGTCTTTCTGCAGACCTTCTAGACACATGCACTTACTCAACATATGAATGTAAAAAAAATGAGTGAATTAGTGAGGAGTGAGCTGGCTGTTGCTGAAAGAGTCCACGGAATTCCCAAAGACAGTGTTGCCTGGGGAGACATTTTGATACATTTGTAATTTTTGAGTCAAATGCTTTCAGGGTTGGCTAGAACGTGGCACTTACTGGACCAACTTTGACAAACTGCTTTTCTCATTCCGCTTGAGAATGACTTTAAGATTGATTTCTTCATCCTCTCTAATATCACTATCAGCATCTAACATCTAACCTTTACAAAATGAAAAATAATGAAAACTAAATAATTCAGTGTGGCGAGCTCCCCAGAAGTCAAATGGATTNGGCAGAAACACACAAAACTTCTAATGCCAAAGATCAGAACTGACACAATTTCACCCACATGCCATTATCCAGAGTAAATCATGTGGTCAAGCCTAAATTCAGAGTGGACTACGCACTGACCCCAGGTTGGGGTCAGTGCAGGGTGTGACTCCTTGCAGTCAGAATGGCTCAAGGCTGTGCCTTCTAAGCATCTTGACTAATACACTCCTGCAAGACAGCAATGGAAAGATAAAATATGTATCAGTTACTTTGCATCCTCTTTCTCTTTTCAGTATTTCTTCTAAATTACCATCCTGTTGCAGCAGATGCTTTTGTCCCGAGAGTCGAAGCACTTCTTTCCTGAATCCTTTCAGCACATCGTTGGGTTTCTTTGTGCTCCTGCTTCTCTAACTACAGTGGCCTAATAATACTTGCCATCACCCAGCTTCCTCTCGGGGAGTTGGAGGGGATTAATGAGACAGTGTTTGCAAAGCACTTGGAGTCTCCGGGAGGAAAAGGCACAGCAGTCATATAAATGTGGATATCTGGAGCCGGCACTCATTTGTCTCTGTGTATCTATTTCAGATAGTTTGGTATCTTTGAGGCAATAATTTGGAAGGTACAACCTTGTGCCCTTCTCTTAGTAAAGGAGAGTGTTTTGCTGGGAGCCGAGATATTTTTTTCCACCCTTTTGGCCTTGCCGAGCTTTTTAACGATCGCTTCCACGCTGCCTGTCTCTAATCTGCTGAGAGATGCTGTCGGTACAAACTGTACTGTGAGACTGTGAGAAAATTACACCACAGCCCACATGGAAGCCCTGCTTTTGGTTCCAGGATGTCTGTTGGGACCGCTGTTAAGAATATGTGTCTAGAGAAGGAGCTCATTCTAATTCTTGGTGCACAGGTGAGTTAATAAGTGTGTGCATTGAGACCAAGAGCTGATGTATCAGAGATGTGGCTCTCCATCACCTCAGGGGTGTTCTTAATAGTGGTGCCGGCTTTTTTTTCCCCTTTCATTTTCGTCAAAATGTATCAAGGGCTGTCACTGCTTCTCAAAGAAAGCACTTATTAATATGTATAAGGCTAGACTGCTCCTTTCTAAGAATTAACTTTACTCACAGTCATTACATCCAACTGTAACGCATATGGGGAAAAAAGGTAACACACACACACACTCACACACACGCACACATGCACGCAAGCATGAACCCTAAACAATAAAACAGCACCATAGCTCTGAACTTTCCCGAGGTAGAAAATGTCACATATTAATGCAAAATCAAACACAGTCCCTTGCTTCTTATTTTTCTCTCTGAGGTTGTAGCATTTGCTAGGTGATTTTATATGTGTGTGTGTGTGTCTCTGTGTGGGTATAGTTTCTGGGTCTAACTATGCTTTATTTTATGTGATATTTTGTGTATGTATCAGCAGCTAAATAATGGTCTGTGAACACTATTAGAGCCTCATTTCCATTTATTTTAAATGGGTGACTCCTATTTGTCTTAGACCATGACCTGTATTTTATTTATGCT
Organism: Neotragus moschatus; assembly: GCA_006410615.1. Taxonomy (NCBI): domain Eukaryota; kingdom Metazoa; phylum Chordata; class Mammalia; order Artiodactyla; family Bovidae; genus Neotragus; species Neotragus moschatus. Next base: position 991,491 of record SJYA01001578.1, on the reverse strand, counting down.
TGTTTTAACATAAAATGGTCAGTGATTCAAAACATCGACTTTTCAGGAAGCTCTATGAACCCATTATTTTTCACGAATATTACATTTAATTTCTCTTCTGTAGAAACTGTTCATCCCAGGAATATTTATTTCTTTATTTATTGGGAATTTACTGAATATGGATGCCCTGAGGAGTCACAAGAAGGTTGAAGGTCTGGTCTTCATTCTGAGTCATAAGTATAGCAAACAATCCTTAAGTGCTTGCTGTGTGGGTGGTTCTTTATATTCATTATCTTAATTAATTCTTATAACAACATTTGAAGTTAAGTATTAATTGTTATTATCCATATTTTATGGATGAAGAACTGGAGACACAGAAGGACAAAGCCACTTGTTGAAGGGTCTCTCTTACCCTGGGGCCTGGGTTGACTCTGTGCTTGAAAGGAAACCCCAAAGTTCCTCTCTTTGGGGGCTTGTATTATTTTTTTTTTTTTAGGGTTGCCATAACAAAGCCACTGGGGGCTTCCATGGTGGCCCATCTGGTAAAGAATCTGCCTGCAATACAAGAGACCTGGGTTCGATCTCTGGGTTGGGAAGATCCCCTGGAGAAGGGAATGACAACCCACTCCAAGTATTCTTGTCTAGAGAACTCCATGGACAGAGAAGCCTGGAGAGCTACAGTCCATGGGAGTCACAGAGTCAGACGTGATTGAGCAACTAACACTTTCACTTAACAAAGCCACCAAAGGGCAGTTGCCTTAAACAACAGAAATTAATTTTCTCACAGCTCTGGAGGCTGGAAGTCCAAGAACAAAGAGTCAGCAGGACTGGTTTCTCCTGAGGTCGCTCTGCCTGGCTTGCATCTCTCTTCTCCCTCCCTCTTGACATTATCCTTCTTCTGTATGTGTTTGTGCTTTGAATCTCCTCTTTTATAAGGACGTTAGTCAGGTTGGGTTAGGGCCTACCCTGATGAACTCATTTGACGTTAATCACCTCTTTTAAGACACAATCTCCAAATGCAGTCACGTTTTAACGTACTGGCGTTCAGGACTCTAATGTGTGAGTTTTGGAGGAGACGATTAGCCAATACTAGGGCTTATTGAAGCCGAGTTTTTGTAGGTTCTCTCTTCTCTCACCTCCGGGGTCAGAGACTTTGCTAGACCAAGAGCAATAAGGAGACTCTCCATCTTTCTGTGGAACTGGGACTTTGAACACTGTGGCCAGGTGGAAGCTACTTACTTTCCAGACTGACATATCCTTCCAGCAAGACCTAGTGACATTTGTGAAGGAAAGAGTAAGGCCAGAGGTCTGTGTGGGGTGGCTGCACTCCTCTGCTGTGCAAGCAGAAAAGAATGGCCTTGCTCCTCAAGGGATGAAGGGAAGCAAATTGTCAGTGTGTGAGGCAGGACAGGGCAGGAGAAGAACTGCTGGACAGATGAGCAATCCAGATCAGTATACCAGTTCATAATCAAAAGTGCCTCACCCCAGACCATCACCCTCCTGTTTGGGCTTTTCCTGTGCCACCTCACTTCTGCCTCATGTCCCATGGTCAGTTTGCNTAATTGTTATTATCCATATTTTATGGATGAAGAACTGGAGACACAGAAGGACAAAGCCACTTGTTGAAGGGTCTCTCTTACCCTGGGGCCTGGGTTGACTCTGTGCTTGAAAGGAAACCCCAAAGTTCCTCTCTTTGGGGGCTTGTATTATTTTTTTTTTTTTAGGGTTGCCATAACAAAGCCACTGGGGGCTTCCATGGTGGCCCATCTGGTAAAGAATCTGCCTGCAATACAAGAGACCTGGGTTCGATCTCTGGGTTGGGAAGATCCCCTGGAGAAGGGAATGACAACCCACTCCAAGTATTCTTGTCTAGAGAACTCCATGGACAGAGAAGCCTGGAGAGCTACAGTCCATGGGAGTCACAGAGTCAGACGTGATTGAGCAACTAACACTTTCACTTAACAAAGCCACCAAAGGGCAGTTGCCTTAAACAACAGAAATTAATTTTCTCACAGCTCTGGAGGCTGGAAGTCCAAGAACAAAGAGTCAGCAGGACTGGTTTCTCCTGAGGTCGCTCTGCCTGGCTTGCATCTCTCTTCTCCCTCCCTCTTCACTTTATCCTTCTTCTGTATGTGTTTGTGCTTTGAATCTCCTCTTTTATAAGGACGTTAGTCAGGTTGGGTTAGGGCCTACCCTGATGAACTCATTTGACGTTAATCACCTCTTTTAAGACACAATCTCCAAATGCAGTCACGTTTTAACGTACTGGCGTTCAGGACTCTAATGTGTGAGTTTTGGAGGAGACGATTAGCCAATACTAGGGCTTATTGAAGCCGAGTTTTTGTAGGTTCTCTCTTCTCTCACCTCCGGGGTCAGAGACTTTGCTAGACCAAGAGCAATAAGGAGACTCTCCATCTTTCTGTGGAACTGGGACTTTGAACACTGTGGCCAGGTGGAAGCTACTTACTTTCCAGACTGACATATCCTTCCAGCAAGACCTAGTGACATTTGTGAAGGAAAGAGTAAGGCCAGAGGTCTGTGTGGGGTGGCTGCACTCCTCTGCTGTGCAAGCAGAAAAGCATGGCCTTGCTCCTCAAGGGATGAAGGGAAGCAAATTGTCAGTGTGTGAGGCAGGACAGGGCAGGAGAAGAACTGCTGGACAGATGAGCAATCCAGATCAGTATACCAGTTCATAATCAAAAGTGCCTCACCCCAGACCATCACCCTCCTGTTTGGGCTTTTCCTGTGCCACCTCACTTCTGCCTCATGTCCCATGGTCAGTTTGCACTTCCAAATCTACACGCGGAAAAGGCCCATTCCAAGTGACATTTGTAATACTGACACAGAGGAGGTGGTTCTAGCCTCCAGCCTGTTTCCTTTTTCTTATTACTTTTGTTTGTGGCTAAAATGAGCTCTGCTGTTGCTCAGTCGTGTCCGACTCTTTGCAACCCCATGGACTGTAGCCCACCAGATTCTTCTGTCCATGGGGATTCTCCAGGCAAGAATACTAGACTGAGTTTCCATGCTCTCTTCTAGAAGATCTTTCCAACCCAGGAATCAAACCCAGGTTTCCCACATTGCAGCTGGATTCTTTACTGTCTGAGTCACCAGGGAAGCTGCGGCTAAAATAATGTAAAAATCAGAAACATAAGGAGTTAAATATTTAACTTCCTTCCTTCCGCTCATTGCCTGTAGGAACAATTACACACTGGGGATGCTGGGTTGATAAGGTACTAGGAGAGAAAAGCTGGGCACAAGAATTGTGGTCTGGGTTCTGATGTCATCTCTGCCACTTTAGGCAACTCACTTATTCCATGCTGCACCTTTCATGCCTGAGAAGCGGCACTTGTAATCTATGCCTCACACATATGAGACCTGCCTTGAGTGTTATGCGTGTGTATGTGCTAAGGCACTTCAGTTGTGCCTGACTCTTTGCAACCCCATGCAGTATAGCCCACCGAACTCCTCTGTCCATGGAATTCTCCAGTCCTGGAATCCTGGAGTGGGTTGCCATGCCCTTCTCCAGGGGATTTTCCAGACCCAAGGATCGAACCCACATTTCTTATGTCTCTTGCACTGGCAGGTGGATTCTTTGCCACGAGCTCCACCTGGGAAGCCCAAAGTGTTAGTCGCCCAGTTGTGTCCAACTCTTGGTGACTCTTTGGAGTTGTCCAGCCTCCTCTGTCCATGGAATTCTCCAGGCAAGAATACTGGAGTGGGTAGCCATTCCCTTCTCTAGGGGATCTTCTCAACTCAGGGATCAAACCCAGATCTCTTGAGTTGCAGGCAGATTCTTTATCATCTGAGCCACTGATGGGGATTAAATGGGATAACAAATAGGAAGACTTTAAAAATTTTTCATTATTTGATTTATTTGGCTGCACCAGGTCTTAGTTGTGCATGCTGGATCTAGTTTCCTGACCAGGGATCAAATGCAAGGCCCCTGCGTTGGGAGCACAGGGTCTTAGCCACTAGACCAAAAAGGTCCCAGGAAAGTATTTTTAAACTTTGACAGAGTGGAATTCAAATGAAAGGATTCAGAAAAATTTGCATTGGGGTCACAAAAGTTTTATCTCTTCTCTATTCTAGCTTCACAAAAAAATGTTTTCCATGACTGAGGATCACTCAGGATTAAGGTTAGAGCATGGAAGTGGAGTTAGCATACAGCCAGATGAGTCTTTGGGATCAAGATAAAGGTAAGCCTCTGTGCTGTCAGACCGCCAGTGTTCCCTGTAGTTGGTTATCTGTGTGGCGTGCAAGGAGCGCTGCTCCAAGCAATCACATCTCTCTCTGCATATCAGAACATTTGACCCAGCTCCAGATTAAACATCTGAGCAATATATTTCTATCTGGACATGCAAATTGAGATCCTTTCCCCGTTTGTTGGTTTTCTCTGAAGGATGAATTCACACCTTAATTTTTTTCTGTTCTTATTGAGGGCATATGGGGCGGGGTGGGTTACAGTCATTGGTCATTTTTCCAGTCTCTCCTCCTCTCTGGTAGCAGGCAGATCTTATCTGATGTGTGTGTGTGTGTGTGTGTGTGTGTGTGTGTGTGTGTGAGCAGCCAGGGGGCCTGTTCTTCCAGAGGAAGTCAGTTCCATCAATTTACTCCACATCATCCAGTAAAAGGCTTGGCAGGCTCCTTAGCAGGGGTGCCTTCCCTGATGCTGAGCAAATTTCAGAACTGAATCTCTTTTTGGTGGTGCCAAGCAGCCAGCTGTTTGAGGAGACCCTTCTGTTCTCTTCCTTTCTGCCCTAAGCAGGGAGCTGTGACTCTAGCCCCGGGCCCCTCAGCGATGCAGCTCACAGTGGAGCAGATGGCCGATGCTCTTCCTTTCCGGAGTGGCCATGGCAGCCTGGGCCAGTGCCTGTGGGGATTTTGCCGTGTTCCATGAGTGCCTCGGGTTCCCTGAGAGCCCCCAAACCCAGAACTGCCTCTGCTCCTGCTCTCCTCTGGCTTTTCCAGAGCAGATGTGTCCAGGAGCTCAACTGTAGGTTGGCCACCCAGGCTTATAGAGGCTTCCAGGTGCTGCTGGTGGTAAAGAACCTACCCGCCAGTGCAAGAGATGTAAGAGACACAGGTTTGATCCCTGGGTTGGGAAGGTCCCCTGGAGGAGGGCATGGCAACCCACTCCAGTATTCTTGCCTGGAGAATCCTATGGACAGAGAAGCCTGGTGGGCTACAGTTCATTGGGTTATAAAGAGTCAGACATGACTGAAGCGACTTAACATGCTCACCGGTTTATAACTCTGTCCAAACTGAAGCCAAAACTTTGCCTCTCGGTTTGGTTTCCTCTTCAGACCCCTACAGTAGTCTATTCTGGATTTCTAAGGGTTAAAGGGTGCTGTGACAATTGTTCTGTCCTGTTGGTCTATGGATGTGGTGCAATGCACAGCTCTGTAGGAAATCCAACAAGTTGAGTGATTGGATTGTCTCCAGGACCCCTGCTTTGCTGTGATCTGCCCATGCCCCACTCCCCAAAACATATTTCAAGGCTTGGGATGAAACATGAGAAACACAGTCATCTAATATTTTCTCAACTTCAAAATAATGATGTCGAATGATTACTTGGGATAGAGTTTCTCAGCCTAAAGAGCCATAAATTTGTCCATTTGTGGAACTGAGGCCACCAGAGACTATGTCTGGTAGTTTGTAAATTCAACATTCCTGTGATGATCAGTAATTCATTTATGACTTCTCCCCTTGGGCACACCGCAGTAGAGAAACGATTACTCAACGGGAGAGATATTTAATATTCTCTGCTCTTGACTGTCAATGGCATTGTATTGTCTGTGACTTCCTGTTCCGGAACTTCTTCATTTAGTTGAAAGGGAAAACTACTCACCTACTACTGAGCACCCAGTGGGAGAGCTCCCCATGCCTGGGCCCTTGTCCCTGAATCAGTTGGAGAGAAATATTTCCTGTGATGGAAAATGCTTTGAAATCAATGGTGAAGAGACCTGAAGAGTAAGATCTTTCTTTTCATGCTTTTTGGAAACCTTTTTTTCTGGTGTTTATTTCAAAGACTTAAGTGTACTTTGGGGGGCCCCTAATCATCATAAGCCCTGGGAATTTACTTCTCTGCAGCTGCTCCCCTCCCCAAGCAGCACTGCATGGAGCAAAATAATTGTCTGTTTCTGCAAGCAGCCTCCTGTGCAGATGGAGTCTGATTAGCACGTGTGCTTGCAGCAGTCCACTGCTCTAACCACGTTCGGAAACCCAGCCACAGAGAGAAATGTGGGCTTGACACTCATTAACATTCCCTGGCTCCCTGGGAAATACACATAATAGGGTAAAATTGCCATTAAGGAGAGCAACACTTGAGGGAAATATCTGCTCAATAAAGACAGAGGTTCTTCTCATGAAGAGCAGAGGAAAAATCCAGATGCCCATACAGGGTGAAAGAGACAGCTTCTTCATGTGAGTGGAGACAACCAGGGTGCAGCGGGTCTGCAACCCTAAGGAGTCCCACTGTCCTGCACTGGACTGCAATTGGCTTATTAGTATGCAAATGTTTCTCAGGCATATTTCGGTCTCAGCAGATCCCAGAAACAGCTCAATGATTTTTCTCTCCATGGTTATCTGTATTAACCTTAAGAAAAAGGCAAACATGGAGGGAGCAGCTCTGAACACTGACGTGGAGCCCTTAGGTTAAAACTTTTTTTATCCTAGGATAGGGGAACGATATCCTTGATACTTTCTCTGCTTGGAACTTGGGGTTCTTAGTGGAATATGGTGAGGTCCCCTGTGACATAGACAGTTCCTATGCCAGATCTAGATTTGCTTTTACATCCCTAGGGAGCTTTGATTTGACTTCTTGGTTGCCTTTGAATTGGAGTGATAGCCTCGTAACTCTAGAGGACTGTGTGTAGAATGTGCTGACACTGANCCCCTGTGACATAGACAGTTCCTATGCCAGGTCTAGATTTGCTTTTACATCCCTAGGGAGCTTTGATTTGACTTCTTGGTTGCCTTTGAATTGGAGTGATAGCCTCGTAACTCTAGAGGACTGTGTGTAGAATGTGCTGACACTGATAAAAGCAGTTGTTATTAACATTTGGGAAGACTGTCCAAGGAACAGCACTGAAAGATATTTAAAGCAATCTAGGTTCCTGGATATTTTCAAATTCCCTTTGAAGAGACTTGAAATGATATCTGAGTTAATTTCCTATTGTTGACTCACATTCAAGTGTAGGTCCCTGACAGAAAAACTTAAAACCCCTTTTTTATTTTATTCTCATTTAACCAATGAAATGCTCCATCTAGTTGTTCTTACAACAACTGTCCTTGACGACTGGCAGGGAGGAGCAAGGTGCCTTGCTGAGTCTGTGTCTTGCATAAAGTTATTGATGTATTGAATAAGTTATCTAGAGCAGCGGGTTTCTTAATGTCTGGTTGGGGAGTTTTAAATTCCTTTCTGGGATATAACACCAATTTGTGCAAATACTATTTTGATTCTTTTATCTCCAAATGGCCTTAATTTGATGTTAGGCGTCTGCACTGCATTTCAATTTCATAGGAAGCAGCACCCGGTGCTCCTGATTAATAACAACAATACTTGTATTTGCATAGCAGGTTAGGATGTGCAGTACTTTTTCACGCATTTTCTCCAACTCAGTGCTCACAGTGTGTCATAGAGGGCGTTACTCTCATTTATTAGATCAGGAAACTGATGTTTTCACAGCAATTTATTTTGCAAAAGCAGAATTTGGACTTGAAACTCCAAGCCTTTTGTATAATATAGAACTGCCCATCCTTGCTGGACAAGCCCTTTTGTTAGAAACATTAATTCATTGATGCAAATTCCAAGATATTGGCTTAAGGATCTGCGGCTTGTTTGGCTACAGTTAGGTGAACTTAATGTGTGTGCTCAACATGAGAAAGTACTGAGGTGGTAAAAAGCAGGTTTTTTTGTTTTTTGTTTTGATAGAGCAGATGATTGTTAAAAAGAAGTGTTTCTTTAGTGAGCTGTAATGCTAGTATTCTTCTTAGATTGGAGTGGTTGGTACTTGGAGTGCTCACACTTGCATCTTTCTGCCTTTACATTTAATGACGCATAAGATCCTTTTCCTTCTTTTCAGGTCTAGTGACACGACTTGATACTGTAGTGAAAAATTGTCATCATCATCATATCCTAAGTGCTGTTTTTATTGGATTGTACTCTTTAAGATCAACCTATTAGACAAAATATTGAGTGTTAAATCATAGCTGTAGAGCAAAAGGTGGCTGTTATCAACCCTGGCAATGTGAAAGGAGTGGTAGAGATGACAGAAGGGAGATGGGGGGTGGGGAGATGGTGGGGAGGAGAGGGTTCCTGTTTCTTCACCTGACATAGTGGAAGGTCAAGATATATGATTTGAAGTGGATGGAGCAAAATATAGAATGCTAGACAGAGTATTTAAAGTTACAAAGTTAAGCAGCAGAAGGACTACAAGTAATCTAATAAAACGTGATGGGGACAGAAAGAAGAGACAGTATCACTGTGCTACTTTTCTCAGCTTTAATATTACTGAATCAAAAGTTAATGTTTACAGACTTGCCTGGTGGTCCGGTGGTTAAGACTCCACCTTCCAATGCAGGGGACTGGGGTTTAATCCCTGGTAAGGGAACTAAGATCCCACATGCTGAGGGATGTGGCCAAAAAATTTAAAAAGTTAATGGCTATAGTTAAGGAATCATGAAGGAGACGTTTAACATATTTATGCCTGCCAATGACTTAATTGTGATTCCAAAGGGTAGTGGAACTAAGAGTGGAAGTGCAGCTGGAAACTTTCCCTTTTCCCCCAGAATTCTGTACAATTTGATTTTTAAATAATGCACAGTAATACTTTAAAATTTTTTAATCAGCAAGGACTTTGCCATGGTGTTTCTGCCCTCGATTGGTTGGGGTGGCTGTGTGAAAGTCGTAGTGACTGGCAGGCCAGACTTTGAATAGACTAATGAGTTATGGTTGTACTAAGCCAGCAAAGCCCTGGGCCATGAGATGCTGGCTTGAGCCATGTGCAGCAACAAGGTATCACAGCTCAGCCTGGACTACGTGCCAGCAGATCATGTATTTGTTGTGACTTCACCACTAACTGGCTCTGAAACTTGGGCAAGTATGAGGTCCCAGTCTCTTCATCTACAGAACGTGGGGGTTCAGGGCATTTCTCTGGTGGCCCAGGGACTGAGACACTGCACTTCCATGAATCTGATCCCTGGTTGGAGAACTAAGATTCTACATGCTGGGAGATGTGGCCAAAAGATGTGAGAAAAAAGTGGGGACTCCTTCCTTACTTGGACTTTCTGTTTTTCTGTAATTCTGTTTTATTTGCAAGATGTGCAAAGTTATGAATCTTTGAAGCTGGCATCGCAACCTTAGCCTTTGAAGATGACCTAAGAAGTTATTTTAGAGTCACTTGCTGTCTCTAGGAAAGATCTTTGTATATCACCCAGCAGTAGCAGTTATCAATCATAGTTATGTCCTGAACAGTGTTAATCGGACTCAAGAATGTGTTAGTTTATTACCAATAGGTTACTTTCTTGTTGTTGTTGTGTTGTTTTGTTTTAAATATAAATGTATTTATTTTAATTGGAGGCTAATTATTTTACAATATTGTGTTGGATTTGCCATACATCGACATGAATCCACCACAGGTATACGCATGTTCCCCATCNTTATCAATCATAGTTATGTCCTGAACAGTGTTAATCAGACTCAAGAATGTGTTAGTTTATCACCAATAGGTTTCTTTTTTGTTGTTGTTGTGTTGTTTTGTTTTAAATATAAATGTATTTATTTTAATTGGAGGCTAATTACTTTACAATATTGTGTTGGATTTGCCATACATCGACATGAATCCACCACAGGTATACGCATGTTCCCCATCCTGAACCCCCCTGCCCCCTCCCTCCCTGTACCATCCCTCTGGGTCATCCCAGTGCACCAGCCCCGAGAATCCTGTGTCATGCATCGAAAGTGGGCCAATAGATTTCTTAATTAAATTATGAAATGGTTCAAAAGAGTTTATGTTTTGGAAACGGAATTAAAAATACATTCTGTTTCATAATTTTTTTTTTTTTTTTTTTTACAGTTTGAGCTCCTTATTATTTAAGATTTTTCAGATACGTTGTCAAATTTCCTTAAAGCAAGCAAGAACCTAATGTTATAGAAGGCTTGGTTTCATTGTTGATTGTGCCTAACAAAACAACTTTTCTCTGTCTCATACTGGAATTGACCCAATCACAGTTTCCTTAAACCATTATACTTGTTATATTTTCATGATTTGGGTTTTGAGACTTTCAGTAATAAATTTTATATGGAAGAAGATGACAAAAATGAGTTAATACTTTTTTTTTGCTTTTTCTTTGCTTCTAGGTAATCAAGTGGTATCAATTCTTTGTGAGTTGAATTAAGGTAAGTAAAGCTGAATGGGAAAGATGGCTGTGTATATGAGACAATTTTTTTCCCTTCAAGTTTACTGGGGACTTTTGAAGTTTCCATACGCTTGTGCAGTTGACTTACTGCAGTGACTTTGGAGATTGATGCTAGCCAGATTAGTTTTCCAAATAATAAAAGACTACATTTCCTGGCTTTCCGGCTATTATTTAGGTAGCTGAAAACCATCCTGCTCATCACTGGGTGTTGCTGGCTTCATCAAGCAAATCTGGTTAAGCGGACATCACCATTTATGTCATGTAGTTGTTCTCCCTTTCTTGGTGTTTTGTCTGCATTGATGCTTAGCTTCCCCAGGGAGCCAGATATCCATACAGCTTGAGGTTGAAATGTGAACTAGGGCCCAAGCACGAGTGGCTGCATGGAGAGCCCCCCACCACCCCGGCGTGGGTCTCAGGAAGACAAGGGGTCACCATAGCAGGGACCTGACTGAGGCAGGACAGTGATTCTGGGGAGCTGAGATTACACTAGGATGAAAGAGAGGGATGGGAACTGGCTTATAACTCTGTGTCAAGCTTTTTACTTACGTTAGTCCTCTAAGCAACTAAGGTAGATAATAAAAGTGCTAGGTCTGTGATTCTAGGTCTGGGAGGTTAAATAATCTGCCCAAGGTCATGTAATAAGTACTGGAGCCAATATTTGGAACTTAGTTCTTTCTGAATGCAAAGCCCTTATTCAACACAACTCTATCCTTCTGCTTCCCATTAAAGAGACAGGCAGCTGGGTATTGAGAAGTGGCAAAACATTCCTGTGTACTGAGGTGGAGGTTGTATATATAAGCTGTACACTAGTTTGAAGACAGACACTGGGTCTCACTGATGCTTTTCTGGCTTCCTGCACAAGTTGCAGTTGCAAGCATCCATTTACAAGCAAGAAACCTAGTCTGTGTTTGAAAGGCTGGATGGGAAGGTGAAGTAGGTGGGCAGGGACGACTCCCTTTCCCTCCTACCCCATTACAAAGCTTATCTTAATAGCACAAGAAATACTTGCTTCTCTGGAGACTAAGCAAGCTAAAGAAGCTTTGTTACTTTTTTTTTTTTTTTGAATGAAATTAAAATATTCCATTAGAAGGAAAATTTTCATTTCAAACTGTTGAATGCTACGGTACTTAATTGCAGTGTGTTAAATTTAGAGTCTTGAAACAAATCCCACACACAAATGTTCTTTGGGCTCGTGGCATTTCCATTTGATTGTGAATTGGATTAATTTTCATTTATCTTAAGCTCTTGCCTCTCATTCCTTTTTGTTTTGAGATACTTAAGCAAATGTTGACAGTTATGGTTGGCTTAATAAGCTGCCTCAGTTATGTAAATGATTTCTGTCACTTACATTATTGCTAGTTGAAGATAGCCTTACATTTTCAGGCATATTTTTAGGCCTTGCAAGTAAAGCTTTCCTGATACCTTTTAACATTCTTTTGCTTCTTCAGGCATCAAGTTGACCTTTTTTCTAGCTCCCTTTAGCCCTGTACTTCCTTTTTGAATCTACTGTTTGGTTGACATGAAAAATGAACTTACACAATTATAGACCTAGTGGCCTTTTCTTATCCTCATTCTTCTTGGCCACTCTTCTGCAATTGACTCTGTTGCCTCCCCTTCTTTCTTGAAACGTCCTTCCCCTTTGGCTTCCCTGACCCTCAGTTTTCTTGGTTCTTTCTTTCCTCTCTGACTGCTCTTTCTGCTTTTCATCCCCTCCCCAATCTTTCTGCTAGATCAGTGCTTTCCAGTTTTTTGGTTTCATATTCTTGATCCTTGCAGAAGATGATAACAACTGTGCGGCCCACGGGGTTATCATATGAGACTGCTGAAGTTTGAAGGTGACTAGAAAGTGGGCTGAGGACATAAATCTCTTGGCTTACTTGTAACCCAGGTGGGCACATCAGTGTGAGTCTGAGTATCAATTGGGAGTTCTGTTACATACATTCAGAAAGTGGTGTTATTCACCTCCACAGGATAGTAGATAGAGGTTAATAGAGTTAAGGTACAGGTAAGTAGTGGGAAAGCCTGGATTCCCAGTGATGAAGTACCAGAAATAGGAATGGGCAAAATGTCCAGAAAGTTTAAGGAGAAGTCAAAGAGAGGGCACTCTACNGCTACGGTACTTAATTGCAGTGTGTTAAATTTAGAGTCTTGAAACAAATCCCACACACAAATGTTCTTTGGGCTCGTGGCATTTCCATTTGATTGTGAATTGGATTAATTTTCATTTATCTTAAGCTCTTGCCTCTCATTCCTTTTTGTTTTGAGATACTTAAGCAAATGTTGACAGTTATGGTTGGCTTAATAAGCTGCCTCAGTTATGTAAATGATTTCTGTCACTTACATTATTGCTAGTTGAAGATAGCCTTACATTTTCAGGCATATTTTTAGGCCTTGCAAGTAAAGCTTTCCTGATACCTTTTAACATTCTTTTGCTTCTTCAGGCATCAAGTTGACCTTTTTTCTAGCTCCCTTTAGCCCTGTACTTCCTTTTTGAATCTACTGTTTGGTTGACATGAAAAATGAACTTACACAATTATAGACCTAGTGGCCTTTTCTTATCCTCATTCTTCTTGGCCACTCTTCTGCAATTGACTCTGTTGCCTCCCCTTCTTTCTTGAAACGTCCTTCCCCTTTGGCTTCCCTGACCCTCAGTTTTCTTGGTTCTTTCTTTCCTCTCTGACTGCTCTTTCTGCTTTTCATCCCCTCCCCAATCTTTCTGCTAGATCAGTGCTTTCCAGTTTTTTGGTTTCATATTCTTGATCCTTGCAGAAGATGATAACAACTGTGCGGCCCACGGGGTTATCATATGAGACTGCTGAAGTTTGAAGGTGACTAGAAAGTGGGCTGAGGACATAAATCTCTTGGCTTACTTGTAACCCAGTTGGGCACATCAGTGTGAGTCTGAGTATCAATTGGGAGTTTTGTTACATACATTCAGAAAGTGGTGTTATTCACCTCCACAGGATAGTAGATAGAGGTTAATAGAGTTAAGGTACAGGTAAGTAGTGGGAAAGCCTGGATTCCCAGTGATGAAGTACCAGAAATAGGAATGGGCAAAATGTTCAGAAAGTTTAAGGAGAAGTCAAAGAGAGGGCACTCTACAGATGGGAGAAACAGCAAGATCGGACACCAGGAGTTTTATTGTGGGCCCAGGAACATCTGTGACAGCTGTCAGGTATCAGGAACAGAAATTAGTAACCCAAACTCTCATCTGAGTTTGGCTGGAGTCCAGGGAAATACTTTAAGAAATTAGAACATAGGGGAGTGTTCATTAAGGGCTGGCCTTAGGTGTCTGTGAGTGTCAGTCTGAGTTGCAGAAGGGAACAAAATAATGGACCATGGAATTTTGAACGCAGGTTAGATTCATTCTGGGTTGAAAACAAACAAACAAACCCAAACTTGGGAATCGTGGCAGCAATTAGTCTAAGAATCTCCTTTGTTGCCATGTAATCTCTAGGAGTTATCATTTCCTACCCNTTGCAGAAGGGAACAAAATAATGGACCATGGAATTTTGAACGCAGGTTAGATTCATTCTGGGTTGAAAACAAACAAACAAACCCAAACTTGGGAATCGTGGCAGCAATTAGTCTAAGAATCTCCTTTGTTGCCATGTAATCTCTAGGAGTTATCATTTCCTACCCTAAAGTGATTATTTCCTGTCCTGTCTTCTAACCTAAACTCTGGTTGGATAGAAACTAAATGTTTCCACCTAGAGATCTTGTCACCTTAAACTTGTGCTTTTCCTGTGTGAATGCTGGCTCCACTTCCTAGTTCTTGGTTTCTTGATTAATCTCTTAGGGGAGAATCTGGTAGACATTTTGGACTCATTTCTTTTTTCTTCCTCATTATCTTTCCATCATTTTCTGAAGGGTCTCTTTCATTCGCCTCTTCCTCTCTTTAATTCAGCCATTTATCCCTAACACTCTAATCTCCTTACATTTAAGTCCTTGGTGGTTTCGCTGCCTCCAGACTCTCCTTTTTCTGAAGCATCGGATACTCTGTTTCCTAATTACTTTGCCATAAACTCAACTCTCATTATTTCATTCTTTTAATCAAAAGTGGATCCAGGGATTTCCCATGCTCCTTCCCTTCCAGTAAAAACATCTTTGGCTATTTTAGAAAACCGTGTTATCTTTATAGAACCTGCCCACCACCGTACTGCTTAGAGGAGTCTTCTCACCAGCTCATGGGTGTACTCCTTACCCACCCATCCACCAGAAAAACAGCCCCCAAAGATTCTACATCTAATCCCCAGAACCTCTGAGTATATGTTACATAGCAAGGGGAAACTAAGGCTGTCAATGGAACTACAGTTGCTAACCAGCTGACCTTGAGATGGGGAAATCAAATTATCCAGGTGGATCTGAAGTAATCACCAAGGTCCTAAAAATGCAAGAGAGAGGCTGAAGGGAGTCGGAGAAAGAGGTGACAAAAGCAGGGTTAGAGTGGTTCAATGGTCTATCTAGTCAGGACAGACCACCTGCCATGGCTGGCTTTGAAGACAAAGGAAAGGGGCCACCAGCTAAGGGACACAGGTAGCCTCAAACAGCTAGGAAAGGCAGGGAAAGGAGTCTAATTCAGAGTCTACAGGAAAAAAGTACAGTTCTACCAGCACCTTGAGTTTAGGCTATGTCAGACTTCTGAGATACAGAATTATGAAATAGTAAATCTGTATTGTTTTAAGTCACTGAATTTATGGTAATTTTTTTACAGTGGTAATAGGAAACCAGTACAACACCCACTCAAAAAATAGTCACTGAGTTACTGAATTCTTGTTGGAAGTCAGGCACTTCACCACCTGCTCCCCAGAAGCTCATAGGTGGAAGAGTTCACAGTGGGAGGTGAGGTGATAGAGACTCTCATTGACCTAATAATATCTGTTCTATTTCATTCATTCATTTTCTCATTTAACAGGTATTTGAATGAGATCACACACAGGCATGTGCTCAGTTGTGTCCGGCTCTTTGCGACCCCATGGACTGTAGCCTGCCAGCTCCTCTGTCCATGGAATTTTCCAGGCAAGANTTGCCAACATCTGCTGGATCATGGAAAAAGCAAGAGAGTTCCAGAAAAACATCTACTTCTGCTTTGTTGACTATGCCAAAGCCTTTGACTGTGTGGATCACAATAAACTGTGGAAAATTCTGAAAGAGATGGGAATACCAGACCATCTGACCTGCCTCTTGAGAAACATGTGTTAGTAGCTCAGTTGTGTGTGACTCTTCGTGACCCAATGGACTGTTGCCCGCGCCAGGCTCCTCTGACTATGGAATTCTTCAGGCAAGAATACTAGTGTGAGTTGCCTTTCCCTTTTCCAGGGGATCTTCCTGATCCAGGGATTGAACCCAGGTCTCCTGTATTGCAGGCAGATTCTTTACCTTCTGAGCTTGGGTGGTCAAGGAAGACCTCTCCAAAAAAGTGATATTTTAAAAATGCAAGTTGCTAGTTCTGATAAGTTAACTTTATCATATGTGTTACAAATGATATTTAATATAAACTATAAGTTAAATATCTGACAAATATGTGTTTTGTGAGTTTCTAACCTTTGTGAGTGTCATCTCTTTAGATGAGATGACAGTCTATGTCTTGGGCATGTGGGTATGTGTGATTCTAGTTTTTCATATCTCTTGCTACAATCAGAGACATTTTCAGAGTTTGGTTTAGAGTATTGTAACCTAAACTTGTTGCTTCTGACCCAAAGTGTTCCTTATGTGGCTTTTTCTTCAATACATCTGGCAGTCTCATTAGTGAGAAAGCCTTTATTTTCGAGTCCATCCTTCATGCAGTCACCAGGATAGGTGGACAGCTAAGGAATTAACCTTCAGAATTTAATTTAGTTTCCTGTTTTGACCTCGTGTTAGAAGACCTGTGAGAACACAATTTTCTGTACACAGTCATGACTAATAATGACATTAATCTACTGTAAATTCCTTAAAGTTGATCTTTGGGCCAAAACTTTTATGTTATGATGAAGTGTGTTGTATAATGGAGAATCTTGAGTACAGATGCCTTTTTATTAAAATTGGTTTTTATAGTTAAAGGACCTTTTAGAGAGGGAAAGGGGTTGACTTCAAAATTATCTATGCTGTATTGACTTTATTGCACCCTGAGGTGCTCTTGAAATGCAAATGTGGGTGTTCATTAAGCAGAAATGGTTTCAAAGCTATTATGCTCTGGTATGTTAATGCAGGTGGAAATTTGAAAGCTTCCTGTGCCTCTATTATTTTTTTCTCTAACTTTATTTTTGAGGGGAGGGAGTAGTGGCTAGAGAATATGTGTGGGTCAAGCTAACTGCTAGAAGATCCCTCAATGAAATGTATTCATATTTAAAGTAAGGATTTCCTTTGGCTCCTTGGTCACGCTGGTGTAGAAGTCACACCCCTCTCCTCCCGTGCTCTCCCCCATATGGTGGGCAGGCATCTACTTTACAATTCAGTGTCAATTTCAACAGCTGCTGAGATGCTGTACAATAGGTAAAACAACTAACCCACCACGTGTGTAATCCACTATCTCTTCTCAAAGCACATAGCACATATCTTACAGGACCAGAGGAATTTTAGCTCTGATTCCTTCTGATTTTCATAGTACATAGTTACTGCTTCAGATGGTTACACATATTTTAACTTGACCTACCTGATCACTAGCTTGCTATTTACTTTTAACGTGCTTCAGCATGCATGCAATCAGACAGATATGGTCCTTGATGTTTGTTGTTTTAAAATTAGAACAATGCTGAGGTAAGTAGAAAGTGTTGGGGGCCATACATTAATGGACTGCAAGTTTAGTCTTCAGATTTATTTATACCTTATGAAAATGAAATACTCGCCCGTGTGGGGCATGAATGATTTGTCATCTGGAGATGCACAAGTTGTTGATGCGCTAGGACGCATGCTTCTTTACCCATTATCACTACTATTATCATGCTCATGTCATATTTGTACATACCAGGTTACTCCAGCTTGGCATGTTTGCTCTGAGATGGTAAATCACAGTGCTGTTATAACCATTAATCTGGGTGCATGGCAGAAGGNTGCGCTGGGACGCATGCTTCTTTACCCATTATCACTACTATTATCATGCTCATGTCATATTTGTACATACCAGGTTACTCCAGCTTGGCATGTTTGCTCTGAGATGGTAAATCACAGTGCTGTTATAACCATTAATCTGGGTGCATGGCAGAAGGAGATCTGAGTGTTGCTATGACATTGGGTAAAAATGTTTTTCCTTACCTGTTTACCAATTCCATGTTAAGAGATCTCATTTCTTTTTCTTATTTAAAAGACATGTTACTATATAAAGCAGTGCCATTTGCCCTTATAGAGCAAGGGTCATACAAAATTACCTATGGAAAACATTTCTAGCTGTAGAAATCATAGCTGTTAGTCAATGATTGTCAGAGAATAATTTATAGAATGGTGTTTTGGGAGATCATTAGCCATTTGACTTCTGGAAAATGGGTTGATTTGGTGGTATACCCTTCCCTTCTCCACTTTGTCCTTCATTTGAATCTTTATGTTGCTTCTGTTTATTTGATCACTGCTTTCTAATAAAAACATGTTAACATGAAATGTTTTTTTTTTTTTTTATGTGAGGCACTAGGAACAAAAAGAAAAGGAGACTAAGAAAACTATGATGAAGCCAGAAATGAGGGAATAAATAAATGCCAGGGGACTTTGCTCTTTGCTAGAATCTTGACTTTGAACATCATAATAACTAAGAAAAAGAGAGAATGTCTTCCTAGCTATTCTTTGACTATATAAGATTTGTGAGTCCTTTTCTAGTCTTCCTCTAAGAAGCAAGTGACTCAAAGTAGCCAAGTAGAACTTCCTGGTCTACTTTCTTCTCAGCAGGTCCACTGGACAACAGGACAAATGACAAGCCCTAGCGTGTTGGGCTTTCTGTGATTACTCCCTAGTCTGTCTTTTGGGCTTTGCTCCCACATTTCTCTCAGATTCCAGTTGAGTGGAATAGTTCACTTCTCCTTGAGTACATTCTCTGACTCTTCCTTTTGATACACTATCTCTCCTACCAAGCCTGCTCTCTATTTCCATCCTCCAAGGCTGAGCCCAAATGCCACTTCCTCCATGAAGTCTTCCAGAATGCCCACAAGCAGAACTGACTTTTCCCAACTTCTCATTCTTGCTTATTTTCCCCCTAGTACATTTAGGCTTGCTATACTTTCTACATAAGCAGTTTAGTACATTTAGCTTATTATTCTTTCTACACCTTCTTATTATACTTTCTCTCTATATATATTGCTAGTAGAAAGTATAATAAGCTAAATATTCTAAAAGAAAAAAATATATATCTTATTGCCTCTGATTATAAAATACTGGATGAGAAGTATGATTCAATACTAATACACCCAATATTAAGACATCTAATTCAATACTTTATATATAATTGGTGCTTAATACATGATTCTTGGAATGAGTGATGAATGAATAAGTGAATTTTAGCTGGTAAGATTTGAGATTCTTCATAAACTGAAGTGGTTTGGCTTTCTCCCCAACTTGGAGTAAGCTATTTTTTAGAGTTGTATTTGATTTTAAAAACAGAATTAGGGGACTATAAAAATAGCCTGCAATGAGTTATTTGAGCAGTCTCACTGTTTTTTAAGAGTGGTAATGTTCCTTTTATGATGCTTTTCATTTACAGCATGGCCATATAGCCGGCTCTTTTTTGAAACACAATCCCATTATTATGGCTGCCTTTTGCCTCAAACAACTCCCCATAACATTAGAGGTATAATATTGCAAGAATATTTTTCTGACAGAGAGGTTTCTGGTTTGCAGTCAGGGGGATACGGGATGTCAAATTGCTCATCATTTCTGGATCTGAGGGGAAGTAGTTTGAAGATTTTATTTTACCTATGTGTTTCTAGCCAACCATATCATGGAAAACATATTTCCTTATATAGGACAAGGAAATGGCTCAAATAATTCTCACACTTTGCTGAAATCCAAACATGAAATAGGATTGATTTTGTTTTCTTTCATTTCTTTGGATGATCCAAACAGAAAGAGTGCATGTAAGAAGAAACTAAAAGCTCAGATTCATTTTGAGAGTTTGTTGTTGTACTTTTTCAAGGAGTAGTGGGTATGAGCCTCAAAGATTTCTATGTCTGGATCTTTAAACTATGGGACACAAGATGGCTTTGGAAGTGTTGGAGGAGCTGGAGAGAACAGTGGGTGGAAGTAGCAAGTACAGAAGCCTGGAGGTGAAGCCTGAAAAAAGGCAACGTCTGCATTTAGGATCCTTGTGCCTCCAAGTGCTCGGCACCTCTACCCTGTAAGCTCCCTTGGCACCATCCCCTCTGTTTAAACTGACTTATTCTCCATCTAGCCCCCCGGAAGTCAGATTCTTTTTGTCTTCCAGCACAGGACTATTTCTTACCTGATAAACCAAACTAGGATAATTGGATATTGTGAAAAAGTGGAAACCCAAGTACTCTTCTTTGCTTTCTGGGCAAATCACTGAATGTGTGTGTGTGTGTGTGTGTGTGTGTGTGTGTGTCATGCTACTGTTAAGGCAAGATTGGATGGAAAGACCAGAGGCTTTAGATTTATTCATCCATTAGTTTATGCTCATATTCTGCTATGTGGCTTAGGTACAGTGCTGGACATATTCATTCTCTTCTCAACACCTGTTGCCCCTTGCCCTATCTGGAAGACTGGGAGATGGATTAAATGAGCTGGTAGGAAAGGGCTGAGTAGAGATGAGAACAGTATCGGCCCTAAAAAGTAGAGCCCATGGAACACTACTTTTGATGGTTAATTCTATGTGTCAACTTGACCTGGGCTAAGGGATTCCCAGATAGCTGGTAAAGCATTATTTCCTGATGAGTCTGTGAGGGCATTTCTGGAAGAGATTAGCATTTGAATAAGCAGACTGAGTAGAGAAGATTCATCCTCCCCAGTTCCACTGGCTATCATTCATTCCACTGAGGGCTTGAAAGAACAAAAAGACAGAGGAAGGATAAATTTGCTCTTTTTGCTTGAGCTGGGACACTCATCTTCTGCCCTTGGAGTCAGGATTCCTCGTCCTGGAACCTTCAGACAGGGGCTTACATCATCAGCCACCTAATTCATGGACCTTTGCACTGGGACTGAATCACACTATTGGCTCTCCTGGTTCTCCAGCTCACCCACAGCAAATAGTGGAGCTTTTGGCCTCTATAATCACAAGAATTCATTTCTGTATTAAATTTGTTTCCTCTTATGTTTATATCTACGGGCTTTCCAGGTGGCTCAGTGGTAAAGAATCCTCCGGCTGATGCAGGAGACGCAAGAGACAGGAAGATCCCCTGGGAAGGTAATAGCAACCCACTCCAGTATTCTTTCCTGGAAATTTCCATTTTCCAGGGACCTGGCGGGTTACAGTTCATGGAGTTGCCAAGAGTCGGACATGACTGAGGAACTAAACAGGAGCACGAGCACGCTATATCTATATTCTATTTGTTCTGTTTCAGTGGAGAATGCTAATATGCTGCTTCTCTCCACTTTCCTCTGCCTTTCTTAATAGAGACCTGGTGTATCTTGCTTACCTTTTTTTTTTTTTTTTGGTGTGTGGTGCTTAGCCAAAAGTGGAGTATTTTGTTTCTTAGCTTACACTGTACAAAGAACCAGCTATTCTCCATTCAAATGTGGCTCTTTTAACATGTGATTTCTGCACTTTACAGCTAAAAAAAAGCAAAACATTAGATAGCTAGGATTATTATTGGAAATAAACTTTATGATAATGAACTGTATATTTTTATATCTATTTTGTGTATGCAAGAGATAAGCTTAAAATATAATTATTTATAATTATATTTCCGCTTTATTATAATAATATTGAATACATCCAGGAAGAAAGCAGAGAGGTATGAAAAATGAATGAATAAATGGATGGGTGAGGCTTATCCCTCATTTGTAAGAGAAGATACAGTGATTCAGCAATGGAGGTTACTGCAGCAGTATTGAGCTCCTGGGGTATAGTGTTTACTCAGAGATAAGTCAGCGAGTTTTATCTACTATGTATATAAAGAGGCTAAAAATGATAAACTCCAGGTTTTCTGGGATAGCTTTGCCATTTTCTTGTCTTGTGACATGAGCAAGGCACTCGATTTCTGTGGATCTGTACTTCTTCCTCCTTCTCTGAATCTTTTCAGTTTTTGAGTTCAGATAGTAAGCGTCTAGTTCAAATGGGAAGAGCTACCTTAATAAAATAGACATGAATATTCAGGTTAATTTATCAGATTTAATAGGAACTGGCTTGATACTCCTCTATCCCCTGTAACCCCTACCCACATGGACACCTTGAGTGCTCCCTGTGGCCCCCTGCTTGTACTGCTACTCACACTGCACAGTGTCCACTGTGAAGGCTGCTCCTGGCCCAGGACCACCTGGCCTTTCATAGGAGTCACATCTAATAACTCCTCCTCCTTCAGGCCAGACTCGGGGCATGCCTGACAGGCTGATGAGCTGCAGGAATGGGAGGCCACATCTTGGAAATACCAAGGGCCGTAAGTTGTTTACGCAGAGTTGGAGAAAACACTTTCCATGCTTCACCCGTAAGTCACCATCCCAAGGGTGATATGAGGATTCTTGGCTCATTCTCCTATTAACATGGCATTGAACACAGCAGAAAAAATTCCTCAGGGATCATTCAGATGGTTAAGACCTCTCAGCTACAAAATATATTCATTTGTACCTTGGAGCACACAATTCTAATTAGCTTTTGCATCTGGTTTTTAATATCTATGCATTTTAGAAGTTTGGGGATAAGTCTTTCTGATAGAGTGAGTGTGTAGAAGGACAAATGCTTCTGCTCATCCAACGTATACTGGTGCTTTTAAAGTATACTAAAATAATTTTGATTTTATAATTAATTTTAGAACAGACAGTGGAATATTCACAGATGATAGACACAGAGAGAGAAACATAGAGTGAGAACAGTGGGCAGCAGCGGAAGCGCAAACAGTTTACACCATATGGGATCTGCAAAGACTGGAGCCAGGGCTCTGGCAGGTGGGAATCTGAGCCCCACTTCCACACAGCAATGACATTCGACTCCTCACGTCAGTTTGGATGTGCTGGTGGTTTATGGATGGCAACCCTTCTAACTGGTTGTGGCAGCCTTTCTCGTGGGTTGGAGACTGTATACTGCTTCCCAAAAGAAGAACTAGAGAAAATGAGGGACAAGAAGTGGTTGATGACATAATAACTGAGGATTTTCTCAGCTTGAATGAAGACATGAGTTATCACTAAAGCTAATGGACCATATCAAGTCCTGAGGAAGATACATAAGAAACAAATATTCTTTTAGCCATGTCACAGATAAGCAGTAGACCATTAAAGCAAAAAAACAGAATGAAAAGAAAATGAGACCACAGATTTTTTTTTTTAAATAAGAGGATGACTGTTAGATTGGTAGTGGAATTCTGATAAGCAACCATAAGTGTCAGAAAAGTTAGAAACAAGGAAGGGATAAGTGATATTTCAGTAAGCTAAGATGAACAAAGAAATTGGAAAACATAATAACAGCAATATGGAAAAAGAAAAGGACTCTTTTCATTTGAGTAAGCACATTAAAAAGCACATTAGACATTTGAATCCATTCCACATGTAATACTTTGCATCTACCAACCCTAAACCTAGTCTAGCCCTCTCATTCCCCACCATCCCCCTTGGCAAGCAGAAGTCTGTTCTCTATGTCTATTACATTTGGAATGGATAAACAGCAAGGTCTTAATGTATAGCACAGGGAACTATATTTAATATCCTGGGATAAACCATAATGGAAAATAATATAAAAAATAATGTATGTGTGTGTATAACTGAGCCACTTTGCTCTAACAGCAGAGATTGGCACAACATTGTAAATCAACTATACTTCAATAAAAACATAAAATAGAATATATTTGCAAAAAATTTGAGACCAGCTATTAAAGTAGTAGAAGCAAAAAGTGTAACTTTTGAGGTTGAGGCAAGATGAAATAAAGAAAACTTCATCCCGTGGGTAGAAGGAGCTATATGAGTAGGTTCCACATTCTGCCATTAGAGTTAGAGTGGCAATACATATCCTCCACATGAGTCCTAGATCACATATGCAATGATTGTAACCAAAATATATTTAGAATCGATAAGTTATAAGACATATGCATTTTTGTCTTTATTCAGTCAATTCAGTCGCTCAGTCATGTCCAACTCTTCACGACCCCACGGACTGCATCACGGCAGGCCTCCATGTCCATCACCAACTCCTGGAGCCTACTCAAACTCATGTCCTTCACATTGGTGATGCCATCCAACCATCTCATCCTCTGCTGTTCCCTTCTCCTCCCACCTTCAATCTTTCTCATCATCAGGGTCTTTTCCTCAGTCCTTCCAGTGAATAGTCAGGACTGATTTCCTTTAGGATGGACTGGTTGGATCTCCTTGCAGTCCCAGGGACTCTCAAGAGTCTTCTCCAACACCACAGTTCAAAAGCATCAATTCTTTGGCGCTCAGCTTTTCTTAGAGTTCAACTCTCATATCCGTACATGACTACTGGAAAAACCATAGCTTTGACTAGACAGACCTTTGTTGGCAAAGTAATGTCTCTGCTTTGCTGTCTAGGTTGGTCATAACTTTTCTTCCAAGGAGCAAGTGTCTTTTGATTTCGTGGCTGCAGTTACCATATGCAGTGATTTTGGAGCCCAAGAAAATAAAGTCTGTCACTGTTTCCATTGTTGCCCAAAGTACTTATGTCAATTTACAATCTCACCCTGTAGGTATAGATTCCTGTCTACCCATGTTCTTGCCAACTTTTTTTTTTTCTGTTTCTTTTTGGTGTGAAATGATGTCTCATTACTGTTTTAATTTGCACCCCTTGACTAGAAGTGAGTTCATGTATATATATATTCAATAATTATTGTCAATATGGGCTTCCTCTTCAGTGTATAGCCTTTTTCTATCATTTGACCCATTTTTCTGTTGGTTGTTTTTCATATTTGAACCTATGCATAAGAGTTCTTCATAAATTCTGAATTCTGGTCCTTTATTAATTAGAAACATTGCAAATATCTACCCCAGTCTGAGTCTTAATTATCTGATCTCAAATATTGAACTTTCCAATGTTAATTTTTCCCTGATGAATTAGTATTTTGTGTGTTTATTTAAAAATCATTTAATACACTGATATTTACTCTCCTGTGATTTTTTTCTGGCCATTGGGAAATTTTATTTTTTTGTTTTGATGACTGGCTCAATACTCCCTTGCTGCTTTATTCCCTTATCCCATATGTTCATCAAAACTGAGCATTGAGACAGTAGTACAGCCAATGTCACCTGAACTCAGTTTTAAGAGACATAGGCTGTTGAATAGCTGGAATTTACTCTAATGAATGGTACGAGGTAAGAATCTAAATTGACACTTAGATAAACAAAAATTCAATTATCTCATTACTATTTGTTGCCTAATTCCCACTGAATTGTAATGCCATTTTGTTATATGGTATTTTTCTGTATATCTTTGGTTTCATTGATCTATCACTATTTCTCTGAGTGAATAAAACCTTGCCTTAAAATCTGATTTGGAAATCTCTCCTTTTGTTCTTTACCTGAATTAACTGATATTATCAGGCTTTTCTCTTCCATGTAAATTCAAAAAACTGATTTGCCTAATTATACCTAAAAATCCTATTGGCAGTGCCTTGAATTTGTAGACTGGTTTGGGAGAAGACTGCATGTCTTAATGATCATCCTCATCTTCATTCATTAATATAATACATCTCTCTGTGTATTCTTGTGTCTCTCTATAGCATGACCTAGTGGCTCAGTGGTAAAGAATCCACTTGCCAGTGCAGGAGACGCAGGTTTGATCTCTAGGTCAGGATGTTTCCCTAGAGAAGGGAACAGTGACCCTCTCCAGTATTCTTGCCTGGGAAATTCCAAGGACAAAGGAGCCTGGTGGGCTAGAGTCCATGGGGTCACAAGAGTTGGACACAACTTAGCAACAAAACGGCGACAGTAACAACAACATAGCATTTCACAATTTTCTCTGTACATCTTTGGTTAGACAGTTACTTGCAGGTAACTCCAAGTTGTATTTTTGTTGTGAATATTATCTTGTCCCCCTTGATTTCTGGCTTGATTACTTCCAGTACAGTGCTGGCTTCATGGGCAAGCAACTCTTGTAGTAGCTCAGTGGGCACAGGGCTTAACGCTCAATGGTGGCCATCTTGAAATTCCAAATCATTTTATCTCTGAAGCTGTGTGTTAATAAGTGAAAACTGATAAGAAAATGCAGCATGCACCTGGAGTGTCAATGGCTCACAGTGTGTGTGCCTGCCCTGTCTTTCTGCCACCCCAGAACAAGTTATGGCCCTGCTGTGTCCTCATCCTGCCAGCTCCTGCTGCCGCCCTCCTCTCCAGGTGGTGCTTGGACCTGGGAGGGTCTGTACTTGTGCCATGAGCACCAAGTTGCCAGACATGAACCTGGAACATTTCTGAGGGTCTGCACTCTCCACAACAGTGTCTCCAAGCCAAGGTAATACAACTTTAGAGCCAATCTCCAGGGGATCTTTCTGACCCAGGGATGGAACCTGGGTCTCCCTCATTGCAGGCAGATTCTTTACTGTCTGAGCCACCAGGGAAGCCTGATGATAGAGAAAAAAAAAATTTTTTTTTTTTTTCCTGCAACTTGAGGAAGGGAACCTCCATGTTCATTTAGTACCTGCCTGGCATATTATGTAGCTGCACTGGCCTGGGGTTTGGGAATGCTAGAATTTTGTGTATATTGATTCTTTCATGTTACTTACTATCTCTTCCCACTCATAAGTTTATGTTATAATGGGTATGTGTGATTTCCACACACATTTTCAGATGAAGTTTTGGTAGTCATTTGAGAACACCTCCAGGGGCCAAGTGCCTTTACAATAATTTAGTTCATCTGAACACATCAAAGCCTAATGAAATTTGGACATATTTTACAAAACCCTGCTATTTCAGAGATGTATGTAGCTCAGATATAGGAATCAAAGTGACTTATTCAAAGCTGGCAATAAGGGAACAAGCTAGCTGTTCTTGTTCCTTCTCTCAGTTCAAGTAGGACTCACACACTATTTTAAGATTCTAGGCAAGAAGTGAAATCAGTGCTGGGAAATTTAACCACCCCAGGAGAGCACATTTATCATGGGTTTCTCACAGTCCTCACTCTTCTCCCCCCAGCACTGCCGTGGGGTGTTCAAGGATTAATGAATTACTGTTGGGAACTTATTTATATATCCTTGCATAAAAGTACCATGAAGAACAATGGATATAGTTATTATTTAGAGTCAGCAAACTAAAGGTTTTTGAGAACATAAAGATATTTAATATATTATTTACTTCTTAAGGGAATGTTCAGAGAATAACTAATTTACTGAGCTAAATATCTTTGGTTGTATTTTCCATGCTTGTTTTATGTCCCAAAGTACCATTTCAAAATATAGCCTGCTTCACCTCAGACCTCTGTGGGGAGAGGTGCATGTGAATATATAGTACAATTCACAGCCAGAAATGGGGAACAGTGCATGTGGCCTCATTCTTGACCTCATCTCAAAGCCCATTAGAGACATTTCTTGAGACTGTTCCTTCTAGAAATACAAAGGGTGAGATTGAACTTTGAGTCCATAGAATGATAATATTCCCTAAGTTGCTTTTGTTGTTGTTACTGCTTTTTCAGATTCAGAACTGAAGATAATATTTTTTGCTTATTGGATCCCTTTTACATACTAATACACAACTTTCATCTCTTAGTAGTATTGTTGATTTTATAATAAAAAGCAGTTTTATTCTTGGATACTGAAATATCACTCTACTTTTTCCAAGAAACATACAGCTATTGTCTTATACCTGGCATTCCATAATGAGAACTTAAGTCATTTATATTACACTTAACAGGATTGCTTTTCCTTTTTTAAAAAAACTGATGACCTTAGGGAAGTTGACAAACCAAACCTTAGTCTTTTATACTTCAGAATAATTGCTATACTGAATCCTTTTCAAAGAGCATGTTTAATGGATGGGGGAGAGGGGCGTATTTCTTGGGAGAATACTAGATAAGACTGTACTAAATAATGAAAGTAATAAGGGAAGAATAGGGGAAAATAAGACAAAAAATAAAAGAAACCAGGTCACAGATGCTTAAGGTATTAGTCACCTCTTCCACAATGTTACTTAAGCCTCCAAAATTAATAGAAAATTTTCCTGCTCCTGTTTTCTTTTAAAAACTTGTTTCAAAATGATTCTAAGGAAAAGGTTTAAGGCAGAAGTGGTTGACTCATGGGAATCTACAAAGTGCAGAGAACCACTCTGTAAGTTAATAGCAGAAAAGGCAGAAACAGTCTCTGCAGCATTACCATGAATAGTCAGCCTTGTCTGTTTCTTCTATCGTATTGTAGATATAGACTGCCATATATAGCTTCTGGAATTCATCAAGCAACTGCAACCTCTAACAGAAACATGGGAACTCAGGTGCCAAGAGTCCACCCACATGAACATTTTTCTGTCATCTGAAAGAATGATGCTTTACTAATGGTGTTGAGGGTCCCTCTTGAAAAGAGATTCAGAAATCCAATTAAAATTTGCCTCATTTTAAAAGAATGTTGTTTGCCCTTAATGCCCATAACATGATTTATTTGAGAATTTTTTCCTTTAAACTATGGGCTCGTGCCCATTATCAGCTTTAGAGAAATGTGTTAGGCACAGCCTCCCTAGAGGTTCTGAAAACATCTGTGATCCAAGTCTGTAGTAGTTTAGGGGATTAAAATTGTGATCAGATTCTTTGGATGATGGCTGCTTTCTTTACTCTCACAATTTCTGTTGACTTTGGCTTTTTTGTGTACTAGGAAAATTAAACTAGGTATGATACAGATGACAAAGACCTAGATGTCTAAACTATGACTCACATACTTATAATGTGTATTCTCTATAACTATTTTTAGAAATATAACCTCAAATATACGTCTTTATTATTAATAATATTCCTCATTTACTGTGTAGAAAAAGTAAAAGTGAAAGTGTTAGTTGCTCTGTTTTGTCTGACTCTTTGCAACCCCATGGACTGTTAGCCTGTAAGGCTCCTCTGCCCATGGAATTCTCCAGGCAAGAATACTGGAGTAGGTACCCATTCCCTTCCCTAGGGGATCTGCACAGCTTAGGGATCAAACCCAGGTCTCCTGGATTGTAGGCAGATTCTTTACCATCTGAGCCACCAGGGAAGCCCTTACTGTGTAGAAGGTTGGGCTAAATGACTCCCAGGATCCTTTCAGGTCCAATATTTCTGACTTGAGTACTCTATGATCACACAAAATTCTCTCAACTGTTAACCTGCAACTTTGTTTAAACATTGACAGAAAATCTGTTAGGAAATGTTTCCAGTTTGAAAGGAAAAAATTTCTATATTTCATGGGGAAAAATCATTGAATAGAAACATTCCAGACTTATTTCTGAGTTCTTATCTTGTCTTCTTTTGCCCAGCATAGGAAAGGTAGGTTAAAATTAGACAGTGCCCTTCTATGAAACCATAATTCCTGACAGCCTTAGAGGTTTTCAAAGATGTCATTATCTTTCCAATGTTTCTATGTTAGATCTGATAACTCTGGTTGGCCAGATTATAATTTACATCCTTAATTTTTATCATGAAATTCTTGGCCACAGACATTCTTGGGTAAGGGATAATGAGAAAATAATATAGTCTTCCCAATGGGTCAGTATTTTCAAATTTACTTCTTGGTCAATAAATTACATGAGCTCCATCTTCTTTATTGAGTAAAACAATGGCAGTGGGCTATAGAACTGAAATAAAGGCTAAAATAAATTTGGGGTAAATGACCTGGGAAGTATACCAGAAGCCAGTCAGTCATATACTATTCTCTAGGCAGAAGCATAAAATAAGCTCAGTATATTGTGAGGCAAAGAATAATAGAGACTTAAGATGAAGACCATGAATCTTGAGAACATTGTATAAAAGAAATCAGATGCACAAAAGAGAAATTATAGGAATCAGAAGGCAAGGCAACACTTTTAAATGAAAGAGCCTCAGATAATACAAATACAGCCTTCCAAAAGCAGAAATCAGAATTAGCATCAAGCTATTTTTGGCCCAGTTTAATCAGTAACATAGAATTAACTCACAAATTATTTTTTAATGAGTACACTGCATGACTATATCTCTTGTCCTCAAAGGAATCTTACTTTCTAGCAGTTCAGAGCAGTGGTCTCAGCTTTCCACCATGATTTATGATGTAGTAAATCATACTGGACTTGGCAAGTTACTGGACTCTTTCATTGATGGCTGTGAATTTACAAAAGATTAAATTGAGTTCTTCCCAATTAAGTTAACAAGAAAAGATAAAGTGCATTTTAAAAGTTACGATATCTTTTCTGTACAATTATGAAACTTGGTAACCTCTCTGTATTGATCTTTCAAAAAACCTGGATGGTAAATGGAGAAAGTATTATTTTTCTAATTTAACAGTTGGAAATAGGTAACCAGATGTTTCATGAAAATTTCAAAAATCAGAAAGTTAATTTGAGGAAGATCAATACTAACACTCATTTATTTCCAGATTCAGGGTATGTTCTTTCTCCAATATTTAATCCTAAAGGGAAAAATAATCATCTTAGAGATTTCTTTCTTTCAGCAGAGGAAAAAAGACTTAAGAGTAGTTGGCTAAAACCCAACTCTGTCTGCATACAAGGAATACCAAGTAAGAAAGAAAGACTGCATATTGAAGCATAACAAAAGCTTCATAAGGAAGTACTGAAAAAAAAAGAATGATTAAAATCTTAATATTAGATTACATTGAATTTAGGGGGAAAAGCTTGAAACAACATGAAGGGTATAAGAGTGAATCCACAATGAAGATCTATGTACCAATAACCTAGTATCAACATTAACAAAATATAAGTTTAAAACATTATTTGTGGATATGGGAGACAATAGTAAAGTGAATAAGATTGGTCCAATGAACAGATAGTAAACACTAAATCTTAGGAAAAAAACATACATTTTTAAAGCATCCAGAGAATGTCAATAAAAATTGAAATGTTGGCTGATTCAATAAATTTTGAAAAGTGGTAATCATTTACCTAACTAATTCTGGCATTATCAAAAACAAGACATTCCATAAGCCTTGCACTTATACAAAACACTCAGTGAATAAATTATAACAAATGTAATTTAAAATGTATTGCTAAACCCACATGGAAATTGTGAAAAATCTTTGAAAACCAGAAATATTGAAGAAAATCTGAAACTGTACATTTAGACAAATACTGATGCAGAAGCTGGTACAGGTTTTCACTCCTGAGTTAAATTTTAAAATCCCCTGGGTAAAAAACCAGAATTGAGGAGGTTAGGAGCTGCTGAGAGTGAAAAAGGACTAAAGCTGGGGTGGTTAGTCAAGGTGGTAGGGTCAGGGAGAGGAGTTCACCCGAGGCAGATTTATAGAGTTAGGACACATAAAGTATGTATAATTCTTTGAAAGTATGGGCAGCAAAATGTGTGCCAGCCTATGAAGATAACTGATTAAGAAACTTGTTTGTCTATATTCCCGTGTGTGCAAGTTAGGGATTTGAATTTATCCTACCTCATAGACAGAAGAGACCATAGTTTGGAGCAATTAAAAAAGACAGGCTAAGTGTCTAAGCATCCCAGACACCAAAAAGAAGCAAATGTGAAATTCCTGGGAGAAATATATCCTTCACACCTCTCAGGAATCATGTAGATTAAATTTAGCCAAATATAAATTTGCAATAAAAAATTATCAACTGCTTAGAAAAACAATTTACTAACAGATTCAATAGAAAAAGAAAAAACAGATGTGGCTTTACAAAGACTATGAATATTTGAATATTTAGAAACAGATAATAAAATAGTTATATATAAAATATTTTAAAGAGATAAAGGGTGATTTTGAAATACAAAGCCAGAAGTAAATTATTATGCAATATGATCAGGTAAATTTATAATCATCAAAATTGAAATAAAATGGATGTTTATCAATAGATTAGAGGAAGCTGAGGAAATAATTAGAAATCAGATAGATGGGGGAAGAAGTATACAGAATCTAACATAGAGAAATAAGAAAGTGGAAATGTGAAAGAAAAGTTTTCAAAGGGGAGGATTTATGGTTTAACTTATATCTAATTGGACTTCCTGAACAAGAAAATAAAGAGAATGGGTACAAATAAATATTTGAAGAAATAATGTCTAAGAGATGTAAGTCTATTTATATAAGAAGCACATTGTATACCAAGCAGAATAAATAAAAAGAAATTTCATCTAGATCACTACAGTGTAACTGCAGAAAAATGAAGACAAACAGAAGATATTAAAAACAAGTGGAGAAAAAAGAACGCTCCTGCAAAGCAATGACAGAATTAATGCAAATTTCTTAATAGCAAAAGTGGAGGTAAAAGAAAATGAGATATTTTACAAATATGCTGAGAGAAAACAACTGTGAGCTGGGAATTTTATATAAAGGAAAATATCTTTCAAGACTAAAGGTAAAGACGTTTTTAGATTAGCAAAACAAACTTGGTAAAACAACAATAAATAATAATAGTAATAAAATCAGAAATAATGTAAGGAATTAAAAGAAAATAATAGCACTAGCAAAGGGTATATAAAATAGTGAACAATAATAGCTTATAATCCAGGTATGGGGTTTGAATCAGGTTTCAGTACTTTAACCTAGCTAGTGATTTTTAGAAGATGGATAGAGATATACATTAATTATAGACTTTGTTATTCTAAATATTATCATAAAATATCAAGAACAAGTAATAAAAATATAAACGACACATACAAATTCCAAATTAACAAATGGGGAAAATGAAATAAGAAAAACCTAAAAAAGCAGACAATCCAAAAGAAGAAAGAACCCACAAAAAAAGCATGACAAATGAAAAATTGTATGATAGGAGAAAAAAATCCAAATATATAAATGTATAGGATTAAACTGACTAACCAGATAAGATTGTCAGATAATATATAAAAAAGTCAAACTATATACTGTTTATGAGAGATTTCATAAAAGATTACAGAGAAGGTGAAGGTAAAAGAAGGAAACAATGTAAACCAAGCAAATGCTAACCAAGAGAAAGCTGATGCATCTAAACTACCACTAGAAAAAGCAGATAAAAGCATACATAAAGATCAAAGTAATGCATGGGAATAAACTGGAGCATCACATAACGATAACAGATTTGATTTACCAAGGAGATGCTAAAATTTTACCTAGTGATATTTCACCTGATGAAAGAATCTCTAAACACAAAAAGCAAAAGTTGACAAATTCACTGTTATAGAAGGGGATTTCAAAAACATCTCTTTGGAATCAATAGGTAAAAAATAATAAAAATATAAGGTATTTGAACAACTGAATTAGTTAGATGGGTCTAATGAAATTGCAATTATATTGTATGTATTTTTCTCCAGCAAGTATGAAACCTTTGTTTAAAAGACATAATTAGGCAATAAAGCAAATCTTAGCATATCTCAAAAAGGTATCACATAGATTACATTATTTGATCAGAATGCAATTAAAAAATCAGTAAAAAAAGGGATACTCATAAACAACTCTACACTTGCAAAAATGAATAAACTGTTCTTTAATAAAAGTTATCCAAATAAGAAATAAAATACAAAAATCCACAATATTTTTAACTGAATGTTAATTTAAACATTTTATTTTATAATGTTTGATAATCTGAAAATGTGTTTCAAGGAATATTTATAACTTAAGATGCTTACATTAGTAAACTCTCCACCAAAAAAAAAAAAAAAAAAACAGCTAAAAGCTAATGAGCTAAGTTGCCAATGTTAGAAGGTAAAAATGAATTCCAGAATAAGCTTAGACAAAGTAGAATGGGAAAAATAATAGAAATAAGTTAAAAAAAATGAATTGGAAAACAAAGGTACTATTGAGCAAAACAAGAGAGTCAAAATTGGTCATTTGAAAAGACTAATGAGTAAGGTACAAAAATGTTTTGCAAGATTAACCTAGATTAAATGAGAGCAAGACCGAGAGAGAAGGAAGACACACATATATGGAATAAAACAGAAAAGCAGCTACAACAGAGATAAGGAGATAATGCTGTGCTTAGTCACTCAGTCATGTCCGACTCTCTGCGACCCAATGGACTGCAGCACGCCAAGCTCCTCTATCCATGGGGATTCTCCAGGCAAGAATATTGGAATGGGCTGCGATGCCCTCCTTCAGGGGATATTCCCAATCCAAGGACTGAACCCAGGTCTCCCCTATTGCAGGTGGATTCTTTACCAGCTGAGCTACCAGGGAAACCCAAGGAGACAATATTAGAATATCTTTGTAAGGAATGATGCTAAAGCTGAAACTCCAGTACTTTGGCCACCTCATGCAAAGAGTTGGCTCATTGGAAAAGACTCTGATGCTGGGAGGGATTGGGGGCAGGAGGAGAAGGGGACAACAGAGAATGAGATGGCTGGATGGCATCACTGACTTGATGGACGTGAATCTGAGTGAACTCCGGGAGTTGGTGATGTGATTCATGGGGTCGCAGAGTCGGACATGACTGAGGACTGAACTGAACTGAAACACGGTTTTATTATTTTCAATAAATCTGAAAACAAAGTTTATGGAAAATTTTCCAGGAAAATATAAGCATACATTATAAACTGATATCAGATGAAAAAGTAAGCTTTGAACAATCCTTATTGTCATTGAGATTTTTACATTATTTTAGCCATTTGCCACAAAGAAAACATTAGGTCCAGATGGTTTTATAGGTGAATTCTACCAGGGGCTCCAGTAAATGCTTTATCCTTTCAGTTAAGATTTCTGGAAGCTACAATGGAGTATCAAGAACAAACTCACAAAACCTCATCTTGAAATATCTCACTTCCTAATTGGATCAAGGACATCTGCCCCAAGTCTAACTGCCGGACAAAAGAAATTTGCATCTTCCCTAGGGAATGAAACATCCTCAGATTTTCTCCAATTTTTCATTCATTATGTCCAACATTTAAGAAAAACTGATCAGGCTTGTCAGGATATAGAATCAAATTAATGAATACCAAGACAAAACACAGACAATAAGAACAAACATACTGAGACATGAACCAGATGTCAGGATTATCAAAACAGAATTTTTAAAATGTTTAAAAAGGTAGGTCACAAGACAATTTTATTATTTGTGAGTAGTTTGTTTCCTCCTTTTTAATTCTTATATAGTTAACTTCTTGTTTTCATCAGTGCTTTGCAAATATTTCCCCCACAGTCTTATATATTCACACTTTTAGGAATATCTTCTTATCATGCTTTTGGTTTCATATATAAGACTACTTTGCCTAACTCCAGGTCATATTTGTCTCATGTTTTTATCTAAGCTTTTTATAGTCTTACATTATCCACTTAGGTCTCTGATCCATTTGGAGTTAATTTTTATTTGAAATGTGAAGTTTAGGTCAAAACTTATTCTTCTGCATGTGAATATATAAGTATTCTGACACAATTTGTTGAAAAGATAAAAAAACCTCTTGATGAGAGTGAAAGAGGAGAGTGAAAAAGTTGGCTTAAAGCTCAACATTCAGAAANAGGGATTGGGGGCAGGAGGAGAAGGGGACGACCGAGGATGAGATGGCTGGATGGCATCACTGACTCTATGGATGTGAGTCTGAGTGAACTCCGGGAGTTGGTGATGGACAGGGAGGCCTGGAGTGCTGCGATTCATGGGATCGCAAAGAGTCAGACACGACTGAGCAACTGAACTGAACTGAACTGAAGCCTGTATTACATCACAATATATTAATATTTTAATTAACTCTTCCCATGTCTGTGTTCTCATTGAATTGTGTATTTCTTCTTCACTGAGTCTGCAAGTCATCTTTGTGTCTAGTAAGCTTAAAACCTCGCAAGTAATGTTCAATAAATATTAGTTTGACTTATAAATAATAAAACAATGAATTCAGATTTTTTTGTGCATGGTAAAAGCTTTTAGCAATGTATGTAATGGAGATGTCTTTTTGTTTGTTTAGTTTCTTTCATCCCCTTCTTAGAGAGCATAGCCCACTCATAGCCCTGATAAGGGGGCAACGTCCTGTGACTTTGGCCATAAATGATTGGACCAGAGGCGGAAACCTAAACTGGGCCAACCAGTTTTTCAATCCCCCAAATTCAAACAGGGATATGGATTGAACAACTCAGATTGCTCTCCATTCTGGGTCTGCAATACTATGTAAACTCAAGGACTGGAGCCGCAGTGCTGAGGCAGCAGTGCTTTACTATGTAGAGTTGAAGAAGAAAATGAACAGGTATTGAAAAGCAAAAGTGAAAACTAGAACAGAGGAGTAGATGTCTGACTTTGGACTTCTCCCTAGGCTAGGCTGAGATTTTTGAGAATCCCCATGTTTTAAGCTAACCTCATTGAGGGTTTGTCTCCTTGCAATTAAACTGTCTAACCGAAACAAGGTAGTAGGAACAGTGCAATAAAGAATAGAAATTTAAAAAAATAACCTAGAGGGTGAGAAGACTCTATAAATTCTTGGAATTCTCAAATTATATATAAAGACTTAATATATATAAGATTTTGTTAAGGGTAGTTATAACATTCATATAGCTAACATTGATATGCAGCCATGTATGCTTAATTTAAATAACTTCAGCCCCATTGGGAGTAAAGGAGCGAGCCTCTTTTTGAAATAGTTTCTGCTTTTCTGAAGATTCATTCAGAGTCAGTCCCAAGTACTGGATGCCAGTGGTAAAAACAGATGACCAGTCTGTCCTTCATAAGCTTAGAGACTAGCAGGGGAGGTGGGAATTAAGTAATAAATATAGCAAAGTATCCTAGTCAACCAGAGAAGGAAATGACAACCCACTCTGTTACGCTTGCCTGGGAAATCTCATGGACACGGGAACCTGGCGGCCTATAGTCCATGAGGTCTCAAATAGTCAGACACGACTGAGCAACTAAACACAGCACATACTAGTCTACACAAAAAGCCTGCAAGAGTTATGAGTACTCATAGCATTGGAAGACTCCTGAGATTTGGTGTAGTCACAGAAAACTTCAAAAGGATTGGGGATATTAAGTTGAAGGTATGTATAGGTAGAGAAGAAAATGGAGATATGAAAAATAGAAGAACTTCCTTTACATGTATCAGTGATGACAGAAATGTAAATATTGTTTCGCGACTTTTGCAGAGTTTGGGCCCTCTTTCAAAGTTGCTTACAGCTTACCCATACCTTTTTCGCTTGGAATGGGTGAGGGCAATATGAGTAGAAAGAAGTCAATTTAGTCTAGAAAATGTTCTCAGAGTTGTAGCTCTCAAAACTACAACATTTTTAGGAAGCATAAGAGCAAAGAAAATATGTTACTGCCAGAGCCTGAGGAAGAAGCTGTTTCATGGTGTATTGACAGTAATTTAATCAAAAAGGTTATCTTCTGGACTAGCACTCAAATTTCCTTAGTCTCTCCTGATGATCAAGGGCATTCTTTGTTAAGTTTAATGTGTTGGCCCTCAAAATTGCCTAGTGTGCAAGGAAGCTGTCAATCATAGACTTTAAAAAGTGTACAGCAGAAGAGTTCTAAAGGGAAATCAAATTACGGTCCATTTGGAAATGCCACAATCAAGTGGCACCAGCAAAATGAAGAGGTTCATTGACTATTCAAATTGGTATATAAGAATTGTGTGTTTTTGTTGCTAATCAAAGATAAAGCTGGCCTTTGAGCGGCCTATGTGGAGCCTGAGACCACCCAGGCTTTAGCTAATGTTAGTGTTTACATGACATGCTGGAAACAAACTGGGCAATTACAAAGGCCCAGTCTAACTAGATCCTAACAGGCAAAACGCCCTCTGATCCAAATGTTAATAGCTTTGACCTTCATTGGTTTTTAATCTCATTCTGTCTGGCAGAGTAAATGAACTCTAGGTTATACAGTACAGAAGAGTCCTTTTTGTTTTTCATTCCGTTTTTTTTTTTTTTTTTTTTTTTCTGATATTGCTGGGGAAAATGAAAGTCTGTCTTTTTTTTAGCTAGGTCTATCACTGAGTGTATGCACGGAAAGGCTGCTGATTGACGGTGCTTCAACAAAGGCAGATTCAGTTTGCAGCTGATAAGGAGCAAAGTCATCCATGCCGTGTTTACAAAGTAGGCGAGGAGAGCGAAAAATTAGTGATAAAAGAGCTAATCTTACTGTTTTGCTGGATGAGAGAATGGCACTTTTGTGCTTGCTTTAAGAGGAGCTGGCATGTTTTCCCTCCTTCCCTGACTATGCTTTGGCAGCAGAACAATTTCCAGATTCCCTAAAGTGTTATAGATTATAAAGGACACAGTAATGTTGGAAGGGTTTCCTAACATTGAGTAGGGTACAGACTGCACTAGCTGTTTATTCTATGTACCCGCGACCCACACTGCATAAACTTCTATTTTCGCCGTTTGGTGTTTCTAAAGCAAAAGATAAATATTTGGGCTGTCAGACAAATTCATTAGTGTTTAATTTTGTAGCATATTTAACTGCTTGGTTGTGCTAAGAATAAAGTTTGGAATCCCTTCACCACTGGGTGTAGGTTCTGGCAGTGGTAACCAGGCCTCTTTGAGTATCAGGTCCTGCAGCTGAAGGAAAGGATCAGGGAGAGGAATGTGCTTTGTTTCTGTGGCTCAGGACTACTTAGTCATAAGCCTCACTGAGGTGAGGGGCACAGAAGTGTATAGTAGCTCTAGGTGTGTGCAAGCTCGGTCGCTCAGTCGTGTCCTACTCTTTGTGAAGGTTGGTAGCCCACCGGGCTCCTCTGTTCATAGGATTTCCTAGGCAAAAATATTGGAGTGGGTTGCCATTTCCTTCTCCAAGCTCTGAGGTGCAAATGCAATGAAAAAAAAATTGGTGTCTCTGCCTTTAAAGTATTTCTGATCTTAACTTCATCATCCACTCAGTTTTTATAAAGAAAAGGTTGCAGATGATGTTTTTGATCAGAGATGTCTCTCAGGCTTTACAGTTCCTCACTATGTTGTTTTCTGCATTTAGCGTGACCTGCAAAGGCCCCTAACAATGGCAACCATGTGTCTATTCCGGGTCATCTGAATTATTCACTCATTTATTCTTTCAACGTGATGCTCATTCAAGCCTCCCATGGCCCAGGGGCTGGTGCTCCTGAAGGGTGCATGTGTGTGTGCTTAGTCACTTCAGTCATGTCTGACTCTTTGTGACCCTATGGACTGTAGCCTGCCAGGCTCCTCTGGCCATGGAATTCTCCAGGCAGTAATACTTTAGTGGGTTGCCATGCCCTCCTCCAGGGATCTTCCCAACCCAGGTATTGAACCCATGTCTCCTGGATCTCATGCATTGCAGCCACATTCTTTACCCACCAAGCCACCTGGGAAGTCCTACCTCCAGGAGTTTCCAGTATTGTAGGGAGGACACAGAAGGAGACAGATAATTATAATACAATATGCTAAATTTCACAATAGAGATGCTTACAGAGTACAGGAGAAGTACTCTTCCTTTGAGCAGTGGAAGAAAGCCTTCACATAGATGACGGTTAATCGTGCCGTACGAGTGTGTTGGATTGAGTTACAAGATGACTAACAGTTCAGAATGACCAGAGCCCTGCTTCTCAAGCTGCTGTACAAGTTTTGTGCCAGAGATAGATAAGAGCATGAAATAGATAATTTTATCCTCTCAGAGTTTCTTATTTACTCATTTGGCAAATATTTATTGAACACCTAAACTGTGCTAGCCACTCTAACAGACACTAGGGATAGAGAAACAAGTGAGACAATTTTAAAACTCATNGATTGAGTTACAAGATGACTAACAGTTCAGAATGACCAGAGCCCTGCTTCTCAAGCTGCTGTACAAGTTTTGTGCCAGAGATAGATAAGAGCATGAAATAGATAATTTTATCCTCTCAGAGTTTCTTATTTACTCATTTGGCAAATATTTATTGAACACCTAATCTGTGCTAGCCACTCTAACAGACACTAGGGATAGAGAAACAAGTGAGACAATTTTAAAACTCATCATGGACTGTCAATTCTGGGGAAATACATCTCGAAACAAATACTAAAACAAATATTTAATATAAATATTAATATTGAATAGAAGTATGGATTTATGCAATTGAACATGAATATTTCACACAAACTTTACACTTGCAAGAGCAGCTTTTGGTAATTCCTCTAGACCCTGGAAGAGTATGTTCATTTTAATGCTAGAGTCAGGGATACTGTGTTCAAAGACTTTGAGGAATGCTAGCAGGGTATGCATGAAGAACTGAGAGGGACATGGGATTGGAGAGGTAAGTAGGCACAATGCAGCTATAAGTTTGCATTTTATTTTAAAGAAAATAGAGTGCCATAAAGAGGATTTGAAGAAGGAATAGCATAATTAGTTTAGGGTTTTAGATGGATCACTCTGATGAAAAGTACCCATAAGTACATCTGAGATCATGCTTTAAAAATATGGTGCCTATACCTGTTTCTCATTTTCCCAGCCTATATTGACTCATTCCATGGTTTCCATGAATGTCCAAACAGCTAAACCTAAGGACCTGAAATGGACAACCTGCAAACAGTGCATATGCAAGAGAATTTGCCTTTGTGGATTTTCTCTTAAAGATGAGGTCGCCAAGAACACAAATTGAATCTAAAAGTAGGAACCATCTTCATTCATATTTTGAATTGATTTAGCTTTTTTATTTAAAGGATCTCAAGTAATTTCACATATACTAGGTGGGCTATTTTTCAGAGAGAGATTGGTTGCAGGTAGCTGACACCCGTTCAAACTAGCTCAAGCTGCCAGAGTGGAATATATTGAATGATTACAAGGGCGAACAAGGTAGTCAGACCTTAGGAGGCCTATGGCTGGGGCATGGAATGAGAACAAGTCTAAGAGCAATGGACTTTTACCTCTCTGAGTCTTTTTGATACATGTTGTATATTTCGTCTAATTCTGTTTCCTTTTGTAAGATGTTTTTTCCTTGTTGGTTTGATTTTTTTTAATGAGCGTGCATATAAAATGTCCACATCATTATGCCCTTTTAGTCTAAGCACTGCCAGATACTAGACATATCAATTTTTCAGGAGAGAGAATTGGATCAGCCAATTTGAATATGGTGCCCACTCCTGGTAAAACCAGTTAGTCCTGGGAGGCCGTCCTGTAACTCACTGCCCTTTTTTCAAGGCTATGGGAGCAGGCCCTGGATTCTAGGGGGTGAAAATAAATTCCTTTAAAAGAGGAGTTGCAGCAGGGTGCAACGATTAGATTGCACCCTTTAATCAACCTCTACCAAGTTCCACAATGAAAGCCTGGCAAATCCTCAATATCAGTGAAGGTGTATATTTTCCATAGGAGGAAAGCCTCTTTCCTTTCTTATATTTCCTTTCTCACCTTGATACTGTATAAAGAATGCTGTTGCTGTTTAGTTTCTAAGTCGCATCTGAATCTTTGTGACCCCATGGACTGTAGCCTGCCAGGTTCCTCTGTCTGTGGGATTTCCCAGGCAAGAGGACCAGATTGGGCTGCTATTTCCTTCTCCAGGGGATCTTCCCAACCCAGAGACTGAACCTGTGTCTCCTGCATTGGCAGGCAGATTCTTTATCACTGAGCCACCTTGGAAGCCATCTTATAAAGAACAGATTTGTGTACTAGCCATTATTCTTCAGGTACTAGAAACTGAGCTTATATTGCTAAAAGGCATCATATTGCCTGATTCACCTGAAATATTCAGCTAATAAATTGGTTTCAAGCATAGCTAGACTTAGCTCCTCTGTAATCTAATAAGAATCTGTTTATNAAAGAACAGATTTGTGTACTAGCCATTATTCTTCAGGTACTAGAAACTGAGCTTATATTGCTAAAAGGCATCATATTGCCTGATTCACCTGAAATATTCAGCTAATAAATTGGTTTCAAGCATAGCTAGACTTAGCTCCTCTGTAATCTAATAAGAATCTGTTTATGTCCCTCTTTGGGCTCTGCTTTCCTTGATGACGGCTTCTTTCTCAGATGGGATCAATATCCTGTGGTGGGAAAGATGACCCCCTACAATCTCCTCACTGTCATTTTGCTTAAAATGTTGGTGGATTTTAGGAGAATATTGCTACTTCTGCTCCAAAACAATTTAAGCTTGAAAATTAAAATGCAAACCTAAAATTGATTTTGATGTTTTATTCTCATTTTCTAGCTACTGTGTTGGATTTGGGGGGAAAAAGTAATCTTTGACCTGAATTTTCTAAAAGTTCACTGCATCGTATGTGAACACTATAATTAGTAATACAACAGTGTAGAAAAGATAAATACTGAGATTGAAATCGTGGAATCCAAGATACCATGGTATCTGACAAAGCTGCAAAGACATTGGCATGGTGCAGCTTTATTTATGTCCAGTATAAACCACAGCAAAACTGTTTTTTATTTATTTTTTTAAATGTACTTCTTTGATATGTCTTTTGCTAAATCCTGAGGTATGAAAATACCTATTTGGCAATTTTCAGAAGTTTTTAAGTGTAATATTTCATATCTGTGTACCTGCACTGGGATTTGTACTCTCTACCTGTTGCTTAGAAAGATTGCCTAATACCATGAGAACTGAATTGGAGGATGGTGGTGTTTATAAGTGAGGGGCATTTAGGTGGTGAAGTTAGAATTGGCAGTTGTGTAATTTAGAGGTGACAAAAGCCTGAACCAGATCATAGTTATGGAAGCAGAAAGACAGGAAAGATATGAGAAATATATTCAATGAAAACTAGTTTTCTTACGTGTTTGTCCAGTGCGTTTCTTGCCAATTGCTTCTTTACTTTTATTGTTAGCAAAACAGTACAACTTTATCTAAGTAGGCTAGCTAATAATTCCATACAATTGGTTTTAGGAATTATTTGAATAAGAGAATTCCTAATAGCATAATTTTGTTGAAGGAAATAAAAGGAGTGGGTGTAGTGGGAGCAGGAGTGATTTATACCTGATAGGAAGCAGGGTAGTGGAGCACAGTTTAAGTCAGAGATGCTTTGGGCTAATGATGCTGGGAGGATGTGAACCATTGAGAAGCCTGGTTCTGAAAGGAAAGAGGAGACTCACTTCTGCTAGCAGTTGACTGCTCAGGCTCTGTTGGGGCTCTCTCTCATGCTGTGGCCTCAGGAATGTGAACCCTTTGTTTTCTTTTATCTTTCTAGGTTAGCAAATGATCACACAGCTACATGCTCTTAGGCTTTAGGCTGGTTTTCTTTAGCACAGTCAAAACCACATAAAGATAAATCACTGCAAATTACATAAGGAATAGGTAAATACTATATTATAAAACCTAGTCTTATTTTACTCTGGAGACTCTTCTCACTGATCTGTCCAGGACTGTGCTATTTTGATCCAAACTTCTTAGTTTATTGTCTGATTTTATGTATTCTGAAATTATCTTATTTTTCTATTTACCTGTCCTATTCTTCCAGCTAAAAAAACTTGATTCTCTTCTAATTTAAAAATTTCAAGGTTTTGTGTCTTCTAGGAAGTAGAGGATATTT
The DNA here is from genome assembly GCA_006410615.1 of Neotragus moschatus. Classification (NCBI taxonomy): domain Eukaryota; kingdom Metazoa; phylum Chordata; class Mammalia; order Artiodactyla; family Bovidae; genus Neotragus; species Neotragus moschatus. The sequence continues at coordinate 948,586 of SJYA01001578.1, read as the reverse complement.
TACTAGCAAATGTGTGTTAGTTGAATAAGGCTACATTTAGCCAAGTTGTTATGTCAGACAAGGTATGGTGTATAATCCATCACAACAGTGCCTATACAGACTCATGATAAAGGAATAGGTGGAGAGGGGTGTGGGGCTGGAAACTGCTAAACAATGTTTGTATTGCTCTAGTACTTTTATTCGTTTTTCCTTTTTATTTTTTAAATAAAAAAATTTTCTTTTCCTTCTTCTTGTTGTCCTGATAGAGAGAGGAAGATGCACAAAATGTTGGGAAAAGATGAGAAGCTGGACCAGGCAAGAGGCAGAACATAAGCTTAAAAAAAGTCCCCTTGCTATTCAATGTTCATTCAGAAACTCCAAATTCATTTAGAGTAATAAATGCCTTGTCTGGGATACAACTAACTACTTATAGGTAAATAACATTGACCATTCATGTAATCTTTGTGTTGATTACTTAATCTTATTTAATTTCATTGGTGAAAGAGGCCTTATTCAGTTGGTTTACTTTTGCCTCAGCAGGCAGAATTAGCATCTGTAATAGAAGGAAAGGATTTTCTAAGATGGAGAGTTGTGGGATGGTGAGTTTTCAGTTTTTTTTTTTTTTTGGTGTTTACTCAGGGTTGAGCGAAGAATGGATTACGTGAAATCCAACGTTAATAAAGAAGTATGTAAACCAGAGTCCATTCATTCAAAGCAAAATTAAACATCCTAGGAAACTTATGCAAGAAGAGAATGTATTGAAAGGATCTAGGAGTTGGCTAAGATAGTCTAATGGGCCAGGTTTAGAACAGAGAAAATCCAGTCAACTCTAAAAGATCTAATTAACATATCCACTTCATAATCAGGTCATCACTAAAATGAGTGAATTCTTGTTTTATTTAAATATTAATATTTATTGAGTATCTACAATAGCTAAGAATTGGGACACTACAGAGAATGACCAAGACCCTGGTCTCGTGGAGCTTATATATTATTGGGGGAAACAGACACTACACTAGCAAGCAAATGAGTAACACCGGCAGTAGCGATATGAACTGGGAACAATAATGAAAGCAGAAATGATAGGAAGCATAGTAAAGGGACAGAGTGATGGGGAAAGTTCTAGAGACCTGGTGACAAGAGCCATGTGATGTCCTGAAGCAAGAGTCCAGCAGAGGGAGGTAAAACCTACTGGAAATTTTGTAGAAGGAAGGCGTGTGGTCAGACAGAGTGAGCGAAGGGGAGGGAGGTGGTAAAATAAAGGAATGCCAGTTGTTCCTCTGACCTTAGTCTCTCCTCATAAACTGTAAAGTCTCTGAAGAGAGAATTAGATCAACTGAGATTAAAAAAAAAAAAAATGTGTGCTCACTTCTTGGCTGAGTAGGAAGAGAAGAGGTATGAGCTGGTAGGAGGACCTCCTTTCTGGAGATCTTCTCAGATTCTTGAGAGAGGAATCGGGGCAGCTGTGCTGTATCCAAGGCGGCACTATTAGGATTTGAGGCAAAGGACCTGACCCAATGTAGAATGGTACATGAAGCTTGCAGCAGCCAATGCAATCAAGTGCTACAGTGTCATCTATGATGAGGAGAAAAAACAAACAAACAAACAAAACCCAAAAAAACGAGCTACTACCCAGACATCACTGGATCATTTTTTCAAGGGGCCAGCTAGAATTGAATCCAGCAAGGAAGTAGAACTTCGGCTATCAGTGTAATCCGTGTCAGGTGTGAGTGAAATGGCAGCTTGCCCTCCATCTCCTCTTGTTGATGGTTCTTCACCTCCACCATCTCCCACCATCTCCTCCTCCTCCCGTCAGTATCTCTTCTCACCTGTTCAGTCCATGCCAGCCCCTGTATGTCAGCTATTGTACGTACTACTGTATGTTTCAAGGTACTGTACTGTAAGGTTAAAAATGTTTGCTTTACTTGTGTGTGTGTGTGTGTGTGTTTATGTATTACTTGTGTGAAAAGTATTATAAGCCTATTAAAGCTGATTGTGTTAGTTGGGTACTAGGCTGACTTTGTTGGACTTATGGACAAATCGGACTTAACAAATTAGCTCTTGGAATGGAACTTGTTCCTATATAGGGGACTTGTTGTACTTAGACGTCACTATTTATTATAGTCTTGCTATTGGGTAAATTTCTCACTCTAGGTTATGCCATAGGCTGCTGGCCAACCCATGCACTGTAACCTTGGTTCAAGTGATAACCTTGATACCTAGGAAATTGTTTACTGATGCTTTCTTCAGAAGGAATTGGTGAGTATGCTAGGTGATCACGGTTTCTCGGACAGGTTTTCTAGTGCAAAACCAATACTAATCTCAACATAGAGAATGCCTGCTGTGTGACAGGCATTTAAAGTACATTATTTCTGGCTCTGAGAACAACCTCACTCTATAAGTATTATTATTTCTATTTTTTAGTTCCAGTATCATACAACTGTCAATGGATAAGCTAAAATATAGATTCAAAGTCTATATTTTCTGTGGTGACATTAATTGTTCTCTTAGTATATAGACATCCGAGGAAGTGAAATGCTTTTTGAAAAGAAACTGTGACAGCATAGAAGGTCCATATTCTACAGAAAAGTCCAAGTGAAAATAATTTTCTATGAACCATAGGCTTCCTTGGTGGCTCAGTGGAATTAGCAGAATCTGCCTGCTAATGCAGGAGATGTGTGTTCGATCCCTGTTTTGGGAAGATTCCCTGGGGTATGAAATGGCAACCCTCTCTGGTATTCTTGCCTGGAAAATCCCATGGACAGAGGAGCCTGGTGGGCTACAGTCCATGGGGCTGCAGAAGAGTTGGGCATGACTTAGTAACTAAATAACAACCACAACAACACAGACTTGAATGCATTTATTAATCAATTAATCCATAAATGATTTTGAATTGATACTGTATACAAAAGATATACAAGAGACTAAAGAAATAAAATGATGAGTAGGAATAATCTTGCCAGGTGCAAATCCAAATACTGTCATGTAAAATAGTTACTAATTGTGCTATTTTGCATTCAGAATGTCTGAATCTAACTATGAAAATCTGGCAAATGCCTTCGCAATGTGCAAGATAGAGAATTGCTTAATAATGAAGGAACAATAGTGAAAGGAATCTTACAGGAAAATAATGTTCAAGTAAAAAAATAGTCCATGTAAATCTTGAAATAATAAGGGAAAAGGATAGCAATGTTATCTTTTTCCTGGAGCTCATGAAAAACCACTGTCCCAGAACAGTTTCTCAATGGTAACAGGATTCTATTCTGCAAAACCAAATGAATATGTGCTAAGAAACAACACTCTCCTTTAAAACAATGCCATTTATTTATGAAATAATTGTCATTGAGAACAAACATTTAAAATGCCAAAAATTACAGACGCTCTGTCTTTTTCTGGCTTTTCTTTCATTCTTTTTCTCCTTGTCAAAAAGAAGAAAGATGATACTAACAAGAGACAGTGATTGTACCTGAATCATAAATAGGTGTGAATTCACGGGCACACAATTGAAGGGTCCTGCTTCAGTTGATGGGTGAGACTTCACTGTGCTCTCCACGGTCAGTGAAGAGAAATCAACAAAAATGAAAACGAGGAGCTGGTGCCCCGTGAATGAGTCGTGGTGTTGTAATAAGTTTTCAAAATAACTCACTTTTTAAGATTGTAAAGGCAATTACTTCATCTACACGTGGGAAAAATGGCCCATTGTGGGTATAAATGGAAGCAGTTGGGAGAAAGAGTTGTGAGTAAATCCATAGGTGCTACCAGATAGCTTATTGTTAAATTCTAACACAACTTTATTTAAGTGGATCAAAGTGTCGACCGTGGCCTGCCTCACATCTCTCACCTTTTTTCTCCACAAATGAAAGCTACATTTTCTCTTAGCCTGTGGCTTCTGGGAGGTTAAGAAATGTTTAATCACAGATTACCTTTTCTACTTTCACATTCTTAGGCCACTTATACTGCAGCTGCCTGTATAGATATAGACAACACTATAAATATGTCTTCCGGGTATCAATTTAAAGACATAATGAAACATGAATCACCAGCAAATTCACATCTGAAAGTTCTAGGTTTCACCTTTCCTTGATGGGCTAAGATAACATTTACTGTGAGTAAAAATAATAGTCACAGCTAGAAGAATTCCCATTAGAAATAGAAGTCTTGGGAGAAGGATAGTAACTTCAGTGAACTTTATATGTTTCTTTTAGCACATGAATCAAACATTGAAGATGTGTGTTGATTTTGTATTGAAATACATGTATTGAAATACCATAGGTTTTCCTTATTCTTTCTTTCTCAGGAATGCTGTCACCTACATATCTTGTAGGGGCTGCCATTCAGTTAATGAGGGGCTACTGTGAGCATAAGATGAAGAAGAAAGATTCCATGAATATAGGGAAAGTAATCCACAGCACTCTGGTTCATGCCATCTTGAGGTCATGGTAGATAAAGAAATGAAAGATCTGGGTGGTTTTGTTGGGGAAGTTGGCTAAAGATGATGGAAATCTTGATTAGCCTGAACTGAGGATAGAGGGAGGTCTTTGTCTTTCTCTCCCTCTCTCCAGCTTACGTAGAAAAGACTCACTTTTGTGTTTAAAGATTATGAAGAGAATCTGGACCTGGTAATCTTTTGAATGGTGACATGCAGCTGGAATTAAGATGCTGGAGGCTTCCTTTTTAAGACCTATGGGGGAGGTTCAGCAGGAGGGCACATCAGAAAGGCAGCTCATGCCTAACTGCCAAACATTTGAGGTCTTCAGTTAATGCTTTGCTAGAGGAGCTAGGGTTTTGTGATTAACTTTTTAGAAGAAGTGTTAGAAATGCTTTTCAACACATAAATTATGACACTAACTACAGCATAAAGAAATCTCGTATGTCTTCTGAGTCGGAGCTTAGCATCCTCTAAATCCCCAGTGATGATGTGTAGGATGGGTTTCAAAATTAAGAAAATAATCTCCTAAAACAAAGTGCCTTCATCCTGTCCTTAGAGTGAGTTCCTAGAACTAACAATGTACCTGCTGTTTTTATTTTTTTTGAAATCAAATAATTAGGTGCACCGGAAAAAATTTCTTTTGAGAATATTATTTGGTCTTTCCACTTATAATTAAGTTAATGGGGAGATAATTACAAAAACCTATGCACTCTACCTTGTCTTGATCTCTCTCCTTATTTTTTATGCAGGTAAATTCTGAGCGCATCTTTGATAAAGACACGGAGTGTCCCAGAAACCTTGGCCATTCCAGTCGTGTCACTGAATGCTATGACTGTTTGATTACTGTTCGTTACATAGAGCACAGGGTTCTGGATGATGAGCCATGGTGGAACAGAAAACAGCCAGAGAAACTGAAATAGAGATATTTACCATTCACAGGTCCTGGAGGAAGTACCCAAGGGGCCACAAGGGAGTCAAGGCAGTGCAGGCCGAGAGACAGGCAGTGTCTAGGGGACATGCCTCTATTAGGGTCTGTGGGTGGAGTGCTTTGAGGTTCCTGTGCTAAACTCAGATTGGTCAATTTACACCAAAAAGGACAGGGTTTTGGTAGACTAGACTCCCATGGCGTGTGAAGGGGAAGGCTCTAAGAAGTAGGGGAGACTGTTGATTACAAGGGCTGTTGGGGAAGTCATACTGGGAACTTCTATTTACTTATGAATCTGTGGGCTGTTATTCAGGTCTCTCATCCAAGGGGGCTGGTGTCAGTTTAAGGCTCCTGCAGGCTGCTTGGCCACACAAAACAGATACAGCAAGAGCGCTGAGGAACTCAGCTGAAGTCTTGGCATTGTGTGTTAGGGATCGCTTTGGCCTGAGGGCAGCCCAGCCCAACTGGAAAAGTTCTGAATTCAGGAGCTGCTCTACCAAGGCCATGAGCTCCAAAGCAGAGAGACGCAGCCTGATTAGCTCTGCTGATGGCCTCTCGAACAAAATGTCAGTTCCGAAACCCGAAGTGCTTGCTAATGACAAGGGCAAAACTGTCCCACAAAACTCGCAAAGTGGTGTTTGTTATCTATTTCAAGAACTGGAGATGAAAATCTTAATGATACAGGAAATGCTCTTCAAAGGCCAAGAAGTCTTAGTGCAAGGTAAGAGGATCAATCAGTCTTAAACACGAGTTTACTAAGAGTAAGAGACGGATGCTGCCAGCATGGATATGTGTTTCAAAAGGCATGAATAAAACCCAGAAATAGTGTTAATTTTACTTTGAAGTATATAATGAAACCCCTCAAGTACTCAGACTTCAACACCCCTTTCCCAAAATGACCGAAATTTCCATTTTTGAGCGTTTATCATTCCGCCTTTTTCCGTTCTCCGCGTCTTAACAGAATTTTAAAAGAGCAGCTAATAAATGAAGTATACTTCAGTTTCATGTAATGGGTTGGATCAGAAGAGAACTGATAAGATGATATTGGAAAAGCAGGTGGGGGGTCGAAAAGCCTCACAAGTGCTAAGCTGTGCGGGTTCAATTGATTCCTGGTGTGCAGGCTGCAGTCCCTCGGTTATTCCAGAAAATGGAAGGAGAACGTCCCTGGTCTATTACAACTGAGGCTCTTCTCCAGGGACTGGTTACCAGCAGGGCCAGAGGTGATGAAGGGGAGATAAGGCCAATTAAGAATTCAGACTGGGGAAGCTGGAAACAGAAACCATGGGGAGAATTCCAAAAGGGAAGGCGGGAAATGAGACTTCGGGTCACTGTAGAAACTGAAGGTAGAATACAAATATGAGCTTTAAACCCGCTCTAGAGAAACTCATTTTAGTGGAAGGCAGGATCAAAGGAGGCTGAAGCTTTGCAGTGTGCTTTCTAAAGGCAAGGAACAGGGGCAGAATACCTGAGTAGAAACTTATCAGTAAAACCTAGCTGGTGTTTATCATCCTTTCTGTGTTCTTGGCATACTTTGGGGTATTAGAAATGTTGGTGGCATGCATGAAGGAATTGAAAAGCTCAAAACAAAACAGAGAAGCAAGTCAGCAATAATTTCAACACAATCACTGCTACAGTTTAATGATAATGGCACAGGGTCTATAATAGCTCCCCAGGGACAGAAAGCTGAGGCTGGAGAGTGGTAATGAGGTTATGAGCCAGAGGGAGGTCTGGATTCTTGGCTCCATGATCTTGGGCCCATTCCTTAAGGACTGCATCTATAAAATGGGGAAGAAGAGTAGGACCTTTCTCATGGGGTGTTGCTGCTGCTGCTGCTAAGTCACTTCAGTTGTGTCCGACTCTGTGTGACCCCATGGACGGCAGTCCACCAGGCTCCGCTGTCCCTGGGATTCTCCAGGGAAGAACACTGGAGTGGGTTGCCATTTCCTTCTCCAGTGCATGAAAGTGAAAAGTGAAAGAGAAGTCACTCAGTCTTGTCCGACTCTCAGCGACCCCATGGACGGCAGCCTACCAGGCTCCTCTGTCCATGGGATTTTCCAGGCAAGAGTACTGGAGTGGAGTGCCATTGCCTTCTCTGCATGGGGTGTTAAGAAGATTAAGTAAAAGAGCAGTGGAGAAGTCACAGCCCCTGGCTCTTATGAACGCTCACTACTATCCTGTCCCCTTGCTCCTCAGGCCCTGGCACAGTCCCATGTCCTGACAGCACTCTCTTCTGCTCCAGAGGCCAACTTCTGATCTGCTTCAGTCAACATGAACTCTTTCTGGGGCAAAAACCTGGTGTTTCTTACCTCATTCACAGTGAATTGTAGTAGTTCTGCTCTCATCAAACCATATGACCTGCTTAGCAAAATGTCCTGTCCACTAGCCATCGTAGTCAGAGTATATGTAGCAGCCTAGCAAAGACCAGTTTCATACACTGATCAAAATTTGGGGGCACACCTGAGAAACATTCATAGCATATTAGGGTGCCTGAGATAGCCATTCAAGAATGAACTTTGTAGGGAAAGGATAGAAGGTTTGTTTTCCTCCTAAATCAAGGCTCCCCTTCTCCCCTAAATAGTGGGACAAGAAGAGTTAGTTGCTCAGTCGTATCCAACTCTTTACGAGCCATGGACTCTAGCCTGCCAGTCTTCTCTGTCATGGGATTCTCCAGGCAAGAATACTGTAGTCTGTTGCATTTCCTTCTCCAGGGGATCTTCCTGACCCAGGGATCAAACCCAGGTCTTCTGCATTGCAGGCAGATTCTTTACTGTCTGAGCCACCTGTCTCCATGCTGAATACTACCCAGCACCAAGAAAGTGTTTCATATATATCATCTTGTTTTTCCTTCCTTGAAAGCAACCCCTTGAAAAAAGTAATATTTAAAAAATTATTTTATAGATAAGACACTAAAGCTTAGAAGGATTAAGTAACATCAAATGTAGGCCTTTATGACTTCAAAGCTTACACTTCAGATGCATTTCTATTTTTGTGTGTGTGATGCTAAAACTACTGGTCCTGGGACAGTTTGAGAAATTTTGCTGTAACTTCTCTTCAAACCATAGCTGAGTTGCTCTAAACCCCAGAAAAAGTGCATATGTACACCTCTAAAATGTAAACATAACACTTTGAAGGGAAATTGCAAATAACTCTTCACCAGGTAAACATTGATGACCCCAGTCTTAAGTTATATACAGGTGTTACTGAGTTTGGCCTGCTTCATGTGTCGCAGGCCCATAATTGGGAGATGAGATGTTGAGGCAAGAAATAGCGACTTTATTCAGAAAGCTGGGCATCTGAGAAGATGGCAGACTAGAGTCCTAGAGTGCCATCTTCTCAGGGTCTGGATGCTGATTTGTTTTATAGAACAGAGAAGGGGAGAAAATGGTCCTAAGTCTTACAAAATATCTCCTGGTTTGGCCAGCCTCGGGGAGTGGATCTGTTAATTTCTTTCTTGCAGCCAGCCATTCACAGGTGGAGAGGGACAGGGTAGTTTCCTTGTGAGCTGAACAAAGGCACTTTAGTTTAACATTCTGGCAGATGGTCAGGGTTCCCTGAGGCGGGCCATTTTGTATGTTTATATATAGTGTCTTTTTAGTGATTATAGTAACTGAAGCCACGGAAAACAAAGGTTAAAGTAAAAGAAACAGATCCAACATGGAGTCAGATTTTGTTCTTCCCTGTTACACAGGTAAAACCACTCCTGTGTTAGATGAGTTCGCCAGTGGCTGAAGGTATTTTGTGGTCAACTTTGTATTTCTCGTTGTTCCCATGGCACATAACTTTGGTCCTACATTGTCTAACTCTGTGATTTATTGTTGTCATTTCAAATAAAATATTTCTATGCATAGTAAAACAAAGCAAGAAATGAAGGCTTAAAAATGGCCGTGGTTTATCAATGGTAATGCCATTGGTCTAACATTTGTTTGTTTTTGAGGTTTTGAAAATTGCTTTAGAAAGCCTTGGGGCAGAAAGCTTCACTTAATTAAAATATTTTAAATCAAACCACAGGAACTTCAGTTCATAGAGCCTCAGGGTACAGCCGGCAATTGTAAGAAACTCAAATGGAATAGGGTAGATGAATATAATAATATAGGATATAATGTTTTATTATTTCTATTTGCTATGTTGAAATAATTAGGCAACAGAAAATCTTGGTTAACTATTGGTATTCTGAGGATATCCATTAATTGCCACATAACTGGTTCAGTGTTTTCTAAAGAGTATTCATGGAGCATTGGGATAATGTTCCCAGGTTGCTTTTTGAAGAAAGGACTTCCTTTTAAAGTAACTTTAGAAAGTATTGCACCACTCGCTTGAAAGTAGACACTGTCCATTTGTATAGAAAAGGCTCTTATGTAGTTGCTAAGTCATGTCCTACTCTTTGCAACCCTAGGAACTGTAGCCTTCCAGCCTCCCCTGTCCGTGGGATTCTCTAGGCAAGAATACCAGAGTGAGTTGCCATTTCCTCCTCCAGGAAGGCTCTTGAAGACCTGCCGTACAGCAACCTGCTTAACTTGTTTAAACTATCATTTCCCCAGATATTTTGTCTGTAGAGCTCTTCACCCTCTTCTTTTCTCCTAACCCCTATCCCAAATAACACCTTTTCACAAACTGTGGTACTACAAAAACGTTCGAGGAAACATGTCTATATTTTTAAGACAATATTGTTGATTGTTGCTGAACCAGTTGTAGGTATATATTGCCAAGCTGGGCTCCTCCCATCCTTAATTCTTGTTTTTTAAATGTGTTGTCTATTTGTGTTTTGCTGAAATAAAGACCTGAGCATGTTTAGATACATTTGATGACACAAGTGGTAAGAGATGCTAAGGTTGCCTTCTGAGTTTACCTGTAGGTGAGATTCAGTAAAACCATAGAAAATCCAGCCGAACTGGGGGAAAGCTCTGTCAGACTTATGGAATTCTGAAAAGAAATTTAATTTCATTAACTCCAATAGATAACTTTGATGACTCAAGTGATGCCTAAGAAAGGTCCCTGGGGGAATCTACTCTAATGACCAGAGATTACATATAATTACAATAGTACTTGTTGATGTATTAGAAATAACTAAATTCTCTGAAAACTGCTTGCTCAAGGAGTTAAGTGTTTTTCTCTTTGTAAGTATTAATTTGCTTAGCAAATTCATTTTTCCTAGGTGTGGGAAAGTAATCTTCAGCTACCTTTTTCCCCAGCTAGAGGAAAGGTAAACTTTAACCTAACCATTTTTCTAATTATCACACGTTTTGAATTAATGGGGTCCAAATTAATTAAGGTTTTATTATAGTTTCATCCTTAGGAGACAAGTTTTCATTTCCCTCTTTTGAAGTATTTTCAATCTAAATCAAAAGAAGATTAACCTCACCTCTCTCCTTGCTTGAAGCCAATGGGTTTCAACTTCTTTTTTCCCTCCCTAACATACCTGAGGGCTATGAAACACTCCCTCTGTAAGGAAAAGATGAGGTGTGTGGGGGGCTATAATTAGGATAATCTCCCTAGGTGATTCTGATAAGCTCCCTGCCCCTTCTTAAGAATTTCTGGCTTTATGCCTTTGATTAAAACCTTGTAACCCTGAGGCAAGTGTGGAAATGGGGCAGGAAGGGCAGTGGAGGCCCTGCCAGGACTCCAGCTAAGCTGGGGCTCTAATGGCAGGGAGTTTTGTCATACGTGGTCAGCTAAGGTGGAGAGAATCAAAACCATAGTAGGCACCAAAAGCATTGCCAGCACTATGAGCTCTGACCACCATTTATACTGAATACAGGGTGTTGATAACCCAGGAGCAGCCAACAGGAAAAAAGGAAGACCTTTGGAGCAACAGAAGCAGAGACTTACAGTCAAGTTGTTGGACACTGGATCTATGATGAGAAGGAAAAGAGAACCCCGTCCAAATGCTTCCTCACCTTTCCTCCAACCTCAGCCATAGTCTCCTGAAGTGGCTCATAAAGAAACCCACTGCTAAATGTAAGTTCATAGATGAAACCACTGTAGTCATTGTCTTGAATTCCTGTTATGACCTATATTTTGAAGGGTTAGATGAAATAGAACAGCTGGTGAAGAGAAGAAAGAATGTTTTAATAATGGAAGGAGCTGGGGCGGGATGAACTGGGAGCCTGGGATTGGTGCATGTGCACTGCCATGTGTTAAACAGCAGCTAGTGAGAGCCTGCTGCGCAGTGTGGGGAGCTCAGCTCGATGCTCTGCTGGTGA
>SJYA01001578.1:880401-936883 GCA_006410615.1 Neotragus moschatus | reverse complement strand
GCTGGTGATCTAGAGGGGGGGATGTGGGGGTGGGAGGGAGGCTTAAAAGACAAGGGATGTATGTATACATATAGCTGATTCATTTCCTTGTACAATAGAAACTAACACAACATTGTAAAGCAACTATTTCCCAATAAAAAATAGTAAAAAATTATTTTTACTTGTAAGCTAAATATTAAATGTGGTTAAGGTATCCATTTCCTTTGATATTGATGTACTGAATCTCGTAGACTATTAAAAAACCCTTAGGGAAATAACTTTGCCCTTACCTAACGCTTCTGTTGGTTTACTGTGTGCCAGGATGAGATTGGATGCTTATTTAATCACATTTATATTTATTTAAGTTTCTTTTAACAGGTTGTCTACATTTGGTGACATCCCAGCTGTCATCAAAATAGTCTAACTTGAGGGCAGATCCTGATGATTAGTGGTGAAGACTGGTAAACAGGAGGAGCCCCCCCCCCCCGTTGCTTCTTCTTCCAACACATTCCAGGATTATTGAGAACATATGAATACTAAGTGACTGCTCGTTCATTTATCACTGAATTGAGTTTGGATCACCAGGATTGAGCTGGTTGATAAGAAGTCTCTTTTGTCATAGCTCTGTAAGCATAAGAAAAAAAAATCACTTAAGCTTTCAGTATTTGTTTCCTTACCTATTGAATAATGGTTCCTTCTAGAGAATGCTGTATGATTTTATAGGTCAGTGACTTTGTGATTTTATAGAGTTTTTCCTAGTGGCTCAGTGGTAAAGAATCCACCTGCCAATGCAGGAGACGTGGGTTTGATCTCTGGCTTGAGAAGATCCCCTGAAGAAGGGAATGGTTACCCACTCCAGTATTCTTGTCTGGGAAATCCCAGGGACATAGGCTGAAGTCCATGGGATCACAAAAGAGGTGGATACAGCTTAAACGAGAAAAGACATCTGATTTAACTTTTAGGTTTTAGACACTAGATGGTGATGTTGTGCTGCTTTTTAAGAGGTCTGGCCCCTGTGTAGACAAGGTCTATATTAGGTTTCTCATTTTTAAAGTTTTAATAAATATGGCATATGACTACCGAGACTCTACCCATGAAACAAATGTCATTGAGCATGGAAATAATACAGGTATCAAGAAGAAACCCAAAATAACCTATGCATGGTTTGTGACATCTTAGCCTCCAAATACATTAAATCTTTACTAATTTGATCATTCTCTGACTCTAAAGTCCTTAGCATCTTCTCATCTTCTTTTTCATATTAGGCAACTTTTTGATCTACTGAAGCTTCATGGGCAGGTCTGCCTCTTGATGCCCACTTCCATTTCTCACTCATCTCTTCTGTTCAGACCCTCAGATTCCTGCAACTATTCTCCTCAGAAGTACTTGTGAGACTGTAGGCTGTCGGTTGAAATGCCAGATGTATAAAAATTAACATAGGTTTGGTTCAAAAGCAAACTCCTTAGGGATACATTTCCTTATATAGATACTTCCCTGGTAGCTCAGCTGTAAAGGATCTGCCTGCAATGCAGGAGATGTAGATTTGATCCCTGGGTTGGGAAGGTTCCCCTGGAGAGGAAATGGCAACCTGGTATTCTGGCCTGGGAAAGCCCATGGGCAGAGGAGCCTGTCAGGTTGCAGTCCGTAGCCTGTCACAAAGTCTTGGACATGGCTGAGTTACTAAACAACAACAGCAACAACAACAATATAGGTCAAAAGACTGAGAACAACTCTCTCAGAAGTTTCTTTGAGGACCCTTTTTGCTTTTTCACAAAAGCAGCTACAGGAGGAGGAGAAAGCATTTACTAAAATGGTGAGGCCTCTTTCAGTCTTCTTGAGTGAGCTTTTTCGAGCTCAAAGCAGAGAAAGAAATAACTGCTCCTTGAGCTCCTTTTTTTGTGGGGTCTTCCCAGGTCTCAAGTCTGCAGACTTTCTCTATGTCTTCATGTTGAGTAGTGGGGTGGTGGTGATCACCCAGCCCAAGCTCCTCTCTTGCAGAAGGCCAACTTCTTCATGAAATGAGATGTTGGGTTAAACCCCTGGCTCTGGGTCCTCCCAACACTGAGTAGGCACTTTTGAAAAGGATATGTTCATTTTGAATGATTTAAAATATTTTTTTAACATAATTCCATTCTACTTAAGAAATGCATCTATACATCTTCTTTATGGTTACAAGAGTGATTGGAAATGAGGGGTCCCCTCATTCAAGACCCTGTGTGCTGTCTCAGGAATATCATGTGAATGGGTTACTGCTATCCTCAGGGGGTGATCAGGCTTCTTTTTTTTTAAGTTATTTTATATTGGAGTAGAGATGGTTTTAACAGTGTTGTGTTAGTTTCAGATGTATAGTAGAGTGATTAAGTTATACATCTACCTGTATCTACTCTTTCTCAAATGATTTCCCCCTTTACATCGTTCCAGAATATTGAGCAGAGCTCCCTGTTCCCTTATTGGTGATTACAATCTGTCCCTCTCCTCAGTCCTTCACCTCCAGCCTGTAACCATACGTGTGTTTTCTAAGTCTGTGAGTCTGTTTCTGTTTTGTGAATAAGTTTGCTTGTATCATTTTTTAAAGATTCCACATATAAATGGCATTACATTTGCCCTTCCATCTGACTTAGTTCCCATGATCATTCTGATTTGCCAAACTGGCAGTTTTTGTGGTTCTCATGACAGGTGGGGTCATCCCGTTACAGGACCCAATCATGGATCTCCACCAGAGCCCATCAACCTCTGCTGTTTCTTGGCTAAGGGGACACAATCAATTGTCACTTTACTTTTTTCCACTTACTTGAACACATGGAAATATAATTCATTTGAGGCTTATGAAAAGAAAAATAGTTTTAAGTTTGAAATGTTCCATTCCAAATAGATAAGGCTGAATGAAAATTAACTTGACTCATAATCCTGTAATTTAAGACTAAGAGAAAAGAGGCCATTTCACACAGTCTAGAAACATCCACCTCATGGAGCATTTGTATTGCTTGGTCTAAGGAACCTGAGGCAGAGATAGGCTCTCTGAGGACCTGAGACTCAGAATTTACACATTGAATTCTTACATGCTTTTTTCCCTCAGTCATTGAGCAATAGAAGAAATACAACTAGAGAATACAAAGAAACAAAAAAACTTTGAGACAAAGGCAAAGAGAACTCGAGTTAATTTTATATAGCCGGAAAAATGGACTCAGAGGGTAACACAAAGACCACTTTTCTTTTTTTATGAATCAAGCCTGTGTTTGAGTGTTAGCAAGGAGATAAATATAATGTGGAACTTGGCACAAATGAATAGAAATCCTCACGACTACTCAAACCACGTCTTTTTGAGTTTTATTGTATAGATACAACAGAGCAGTTTAAAAGACCAGAATAAAAGTGACCTAAACACTTGTCTATCTTAGGTTTTACAAGTACAATTTGAACTAAACAGTGCCAAATAAGTAAAGAAAGCCAGCCATGAAAATAAATACGTGATAGTCTAGCATTGTGCCTAAAATGGAATATAGAACACTAACCAAATAGACCCTAAATTTAAAATGCATTTCAAATGTTATTTAGGGAATTTAAAAAATCATTTTATTTCAGGTTTGGCAGATAACGGCAAATTCAGTAGGACCTGGTAAGAGAATTTCATCAAAAGCCATAAGTAGGTAGAGTGAGAACTGATTATGTTATATTCTGATTTATGTAGTTCATTTAAGTTCTGGGCCATTTATTCTGGTGAATATGGATTCCTTGATTCCAAAATTTCTATAGAGGTGATTTGTTTAACCCCCAAAAGCTTTATACTTTTAGTTGTATTCTTTATGTTCTGCTTTATGTCTTCTATGTGAGGCTTTAAAATACTTCAGTTCTATTGTTTTCCAAGGGAAATTTTTATCAAAATTATGTAGGGGATGGAAGAACATTCTTTAGTCTTTTTTAAACATTTTTATTGATTTATTTGGCTGTGCTGGGTCTTTGCTGCTGTGCGCCAGCTTTCTCTAGTTGGAGTGAGCGGGGGATGCTCTCTAGCTGCGACACACAGGATTCTCGCTGTGGTGCCTTCCCTTGCTGCCAAGTGCAGACTCTAGGGCTTGTGGGCTTCAGCAGCGGCAGCCCGTGGCTCAGTACTTGTGGCTCTTGAGCATGGGCTCAGTAGTTGCGCTGCACAGGCTTAGTTGTCCCTTAACCTGTGGGATCTTCCTGGGTTGGGGACTGAACCCATGTTTCCTGAACTGGAGGCAGATTCTTTACCACTGAGCCACCAGGGAAGCCCAGAATATTCTTAAATCTCAATAGAGGTTTTTCTTAGCTTAGTTTTTGTAGACAGTAGAAATTAACTTTTCACAGTTTTTGAGGCCCCAAGTCCAAAGCTGAGATACAATATGTGGGCCTTAGGAAACATCACTATGGACAAAGCTGGTGGAGGTTATGGAATTCCAGTTGGGCTATTTCAAATCCTAGAAGATGAAGCTGTGAAAGTGCTGCACGCAATATGCCAGTAAAACCTGAAAAACTCAGCAGTGGCCACAGGACTGGAAAAAGGCCAGTTTTCATTCCAATCCCAAAGAAAGGCATGCCAAATAATGTTCAAACTACCACACAATTGCACTCGTATCACAAACTAGCAAAGTAATGCTCCAAATTCTCAAAGCCAGGCATCTTCCACACAAACCTTCAGGTTGCAAAGTTTCAAAGATGTAAATGTACATTTGTGTGTCCAGTTATGTAAGTTAGTTCCCGTGTCTGGTGTACACTGTCATGGGTGCCTCCTCTAGAAGTGGCTGTGCTTTTGTGCACTTTATACAGTGGTACAGTGTCTTTATTTCA
The DNA here is from genome assembly GCA_006410615.1 of Neotragus moschatus. Lineage (NCBI taxonomy): Eukaryota > Metazoa > Chordata > Mammalia > Artiodactyla > Bovidae > Neotragus > Neotragus moschatus. The sequence goes on along the minus strand of SJYA01001578.1, from coordinate 932,095 downwards.
AGTCCAGGGATTCCAGGAACAAGCATAAAAGCAGCAATGATGTAGCTGGTGGTACTGTACTTTTCAAGGTATATTACTATAAGATTAAGCATGTTTTCTATTTTTTTGTGTTTGTTTTTTATGTATTATTTGTGTGAAAAGTATTATAAACCTATTACAGTATAGTACTATATAGCTGATTGTGTTAGTTGGGTTCCTAGGCTGACTTTGTTGAACTCATAAACAGATTGGACTTACGAACATGCTCCCAGAACAGAACTCATCTGTAAGCAGGGGACTTACTGTATTGGCAAGTTTGGTTTCTTCTGAGGCCTCTTTCCTTGGGTTCCAGATGACAACCTTCTCGCTGTATCTTCACTCGGTTGTCTCTCTATGGCTCCATGTGTCTGTGTCCTAATCACCTCTTCTTCTTCTAAGGACACCAGCTATGTTGGTTTAGGACCCAGACACAGGCCCTCATCTTACCTTAATTACCTCTTTGAAGTCCCATCTCCAATACCATCACATTCAGAGGTACTGAGGGTTAGGACTTTAACATAGGAATTTGGAAATGAAGTGACACAATTCTGACCCGAACACTATTCTATGCTTAACTTTTTGAGAAACTGTGAACCTGTTTTCTGAAATGGCTGTGCCACTTCATATTCCCACTTTTGATATATGAGGGTTCCAATTTCTCTACATTCTCAGCAGCACTTGGGACTCTTTTGATTGTAACCATCCTCGTGGTGTGAAAAGTGGGATATCATTGTGCTTTTGAATTGCATCTTTCTCATGAATGATGTTGAGCATCTTTTCATGAATGTGCTTGTTGATTATTTGCGTATCCGCTTTGGGGAAATATCTATTCAAATCCTTTGCCTATTTTTAAATTGGGTTGTTTGTCTTATTGGTATGTTATAAGTGTTCTAGATACATTCTGCATATTAGACCTTTATGTCATTGTTGTTGTTCAGTTGCCCAGTCATGTCCAACTCTGCGACACCATGGACTGCAGCACACCAAGACCCTGTCCCTCACCATCTCCTGAAGTTTGCCTTAGTTCCTGTGCATTGCATCAGTGATGCCATCTAGCCATCTCATCCTTTGACACCCTCTTCTCCATCTGCCCTCAATCGTTCCCAGCATCAGGGACTCTTCTAATGAGTTGGCTGTTTGCAAGGTGACCAAAATACTGGAGTTTTAGCTTCAACATCAAATCCTTCCAATGAGTATTCAGAGCCAATCTCCCTTAAGAGTGACTGGCTTAATCTCCTTGCTGTCCAAGCAACTCTCAGGAGTCTTCTCCAGCACCACAGTTTGAAGGCATCAGTTCTTCGGTGCTCCACCTTCTTTATGGTCCAGGTCTCACAACTGTATATGACCATTGGGAAGACCATAGATTTGACTATATGGACAGAGTCATGTCTCTGCTTTTCAACACACTGTCTAGGTTTGTCATAGCTTTCCTGCCAAGAAGCAGTTGTCTTCTGATTTCATGGCTACAGCCACCATCTCCAGTGATTTTAGAACCCAAGAAGAAGAAATCTGTCACTACTTCCACTTTTGCCCCTCTATTTGTCATGAAGTGATGGGGCCAGATGGATGGCATCACAGACTTGATGGACATGAGTTTGAGGAAGCTCTGGAAGTTGGTGGTGGACAGGGAAGCCTGACGTGCTGTAGTCCATGGGGTCTCAAAGAGTCGGACATGACTGAGTGGCTGAACTGAATTGAACTGAATGGGGCTGGATGCCATGATCTCAGTTTTTTTAATATTTAGTTTTAAGTCAGCTCTTTCACTCTCTTCCTTTACCCTCATCAAGAGGCTCTAGTTCCTCTTAGCTTTCTGACATTAGAGTGCCATTACAAGACATAAGATTTGCTAATTGTTGTTTATCTATGCTGGTTGGGTGGGGGAAAAATATTCCCCCAACAAATGTAATATTTGATATTTATGGGTAAAATAGTAATACATCCCTTTTGAACTCACAAACTGTCATCATGGTGAGAAGTGAGATTCCCTTTGTCTCACTGTGAGAAGGGAACTTTCTTTACGCTGTCTGTGTGGTGGTGGAAGAGAAGACTTTATTGCTGTTGGGGCAGGGAAGCTGGGCTCAGGTTTCACGATAAAGTCACTCTTTCAGCAGATATGATTCTGAGTTACTGGTGCTAAATGATAAGGCTCAANGAAGTGAGATTCCCTTTGTCTCACTGTGAGAAGGGAACTTTCTTTACGCTGTCTGTGTGGTGGTGGAAGAGAAGACTTTATTGCTGTTGGGGCAGGGAAGCTGGGCTCAGGTTTCACGATAAAGTCACTCTTTCAGCAGATATGATTCTGAGTTACTGGTGCTAAATGATAAGGCTCAAAGCAATGGTGAATAAATACAACACTTAGGGGGTCAAACATACAACAGTGGATTACATGAAGAATGAGTGTTGTAGAGGTCTGCAGAGCCCTGTAGAAGAATATAGAGGGTAGAAGAAGAGATGGGAGATTGTTGGCTGGATGAGTGGGGCAGGTGGCAAGAGCTGATTGCTCCAGCTCAGGAAACAAAGTGTGTGAATATCAAGTGAATAGGAGAGTGGCCTGTGCTCAAGCTGGTGTGGTAAGCAGGGACTAGGCAAAGCTGGAACTTACAGGTTCTATTCAAAATATTCTGCTCTAACCTAAGAGTAACAGGACACTTTAGAAGAACTTTAAACAGAGGAGTGCCTTTCGCAGTTTTGCCTCTCTAATAATATTCTGATTACACTACATCATAGTCAAAAGTTCTGATTTTTTTCCTATTTTCAAGTTTTTTGGGAAAGTCTCATTATAGCTCTTGTAAAATAGCACAAATTCATTCAAACTGGGAACTGACTTTATTACCTAATCTAGAGAAGGCCATTAGACTTTTATATGGGGATAGGAGCTCATATTATAGTAACTAAAATTGTGAAAAGATAGTCAATTTATTAAGAACTGCTTGTTGTAAAAATCTTTTTAAAAGCATCCTTTGTAGTGTTTTAATATTCATTCTAAAAGGCTTAAATATAGTTTTGGTAGGATAATAATATACTCATTTGACCAACTCTCTCAATTTCCAACACTGTAATTTTTCTCATATGCTTTGTTTAATCTTAAAAATCCAATAAGTAATTTAAAAATAGAGATATAAACACTCATTACACCATATGGACCCACTGGAAAGTCAATAAGCAATCGACTTGCTGAGCCCTCTGAGATATGATATTTTTAAAGGCAGTAATTTGAAGGGGAAAATTTTATGGGAAGTTAGATCAGTTTAATTCTGTTTTGTATGAATATTGTGAAGAATAGATTTGCCATTGTCACTGTCATCTCTTCACTTTAGAATTCCATTTTCTAGAATTATCAAAATGAGAATAAATTTATTAATTTGTATTAATATATGTGCATGTAAATATACATGTGTATTTGTGTATGTATATGCACATATATAGAGCTTCCCTCATGACTCAGACAGTAAAGAATCTACCTGGCATGCAGGAGAGCTGGATTTGATCCCTAGATCAGGAAGATCACCTTGAGAAAGGTATGGCTACCCACTCCAGTATTCTTGTCTGGAGAATTCCATGGATAGAGGAGCCTGGCAGGTTATATTCCTTGGGATCGATCCGCAAAGAATAAGACATGACTGAGCAACTAACACTCACTTACTATACACATATATAAGGTTCTCTGATGGATCAGCAGTGAAGAACTGCCTACCAATGCAGGAGATGCAGGTTCTATCTTTGGGTTGGAAAGATCCCCCGGAGGAGGAAATGGCAAGAAACTCCAGTATTCTTGTCTGGCAAATCCCATGGACAGAGGAGCCTGGTGGGCTATAGTCCATGGGGTTGCCAAGAGTCAGATACGACTCAGCGACTGAGCAAGAGCACACTACACATATATATGTATATATGTGTATGTATTCACACAATTGTTGAGAAATGTCACATTATTTTTTTTAACAATTGAGAAAGTCTTCTCCTGAATGTCCACCACACCAAGGTGGTAGGAAATTCAGTCCCATTCATCACCGGGTCCCCTTTTCTGAGTAGGTTAGGAAAGTTTCGAATTTTATATACAGTAACATATTCAAGGAGAGTCCTTTAGCTTTCAGCCCTCCTTGGTCAACCTGGTATCCTCATGGTTCTCTTGGTTCTAGGCCGCTCTTGGTTCTGGGAAGCTTTGCTGAGCCCAGAAATCCCAACCCAGCTTCCGTCAGGTGCTGTGAACCAATACCTCTTTGAGGTCTTGAGACCTTCTTGGGGCCCTGGGAGAAGGAGGATACAGATTCTACTATTTTCAGTTTTCTGCATGATTTTGGAAAATTTTTGAGAAGGCCCTTTATGAGTTTAAGCTTTTGAAACCAAATGCCAGAGAGTGATTAAGGGTTTTTTTGTTTTTGTTTTTTCTAACACCCTAAGGTGTGCTCTGACCAAGAAAACGAAGCATAGAGTGAGAAAAAAGAAAAGATCTCAAAGATTACCCTTCCATATGCGTGCCTGTTTTTTATTAATCTAGTCAAACAACTGAGTGCTCTGAGTTCACTCATGCTGCAAGAGACATTTATAATAATAATATAGATAATAATAATTTATAATATAGATAATTACAATAATAATAGTTATAATTAATAATATATTAATTAATAATATTAAAATAATAATGAAGACAAAGCAAGACGAAGTCAGCATTTGCACGGTTACTATGTGCCAGGCCACTGTGAAGCTGAGAGGTTTACAGGTTGTTGTTGTATTCACTAAGTCGTGTCCAACTCTTTGTGACTCCATGGACTGCAGCTTGCTAGGCTCCTTTATCCTTCACTATCGCCCAGAGTTTGCTTAAATTTGTGTCGATTGAGTCAGTGATGCTTTCTAAACATCATCCTCTGCTGCCCCCTTCTTCTTTTGCCTTTGATCTTTCCCCAAATCAGTGTTTTTCCCAATGAATTGCTTCTTTATATCAGGAGGCCAAAGTATAGGAGCTTTACAGGTACTAATGTCTTTTTCCTTCACAGCTCCATGAGATGGGCACCGTGTTGTCCTTATTTTAGAGCTAAGAAAGTTGTAGCTAGAAAGGTTGAGTAACATGCCTGAGGACCCTAGGTAATGGGGCTGACATGGCTCTGGATATAGAACCTAGCTGTTAGCCCTCTGCTTAACTTCTGCCTCTTTCATAGAAATTACTCTTCACACTTGGGAGTTATGAGGTTTTTCACTATGATACACTGCCCTTTGTTAGCAACAAAGCAACAGGAAGGAAATTTGCAGAGCATGGTGGTTCTTTTCCTTACCACCAGAGTTCTTTTGGTGTGAATTTCCAGTGGATTTCACATCACATTAACAGTAATGTTAGAGGTGCTTGGGATCTGAAATTGAATTTAGAATAAAATAATGGATTTTAGATGCATGATTTTATTGCTGGCATTTAAACATGAGCTCCAAGGTAGGTGAATTTGCAAACATTAAACTAGACGCATCTACTTTTGCCTTAGATTTTTTTGTTTTCATGTTTCTAGTTTTCCCAGTCTATAGCAAGTTTGCACTTCAAGGATATTTATGTAAGGCATTTAAAGTCAGGTTTAAAATGAGATGATCCAGCTGTAAATTTGTTTCCTAGACAAATAAGCTAGGTATCATTTTGTAGAACGTTTCTCTTTAGGCTAATGAATGAAAAAACACCTATGTCAATGAAAGCTCATTTATTAACTTGCTGCTTTGCTGCTTCAAATAATTTCCAAAGCTTTCAAATTATGCCAAATTTATTATATGTAGACATGAATAAATGTGTGTATATACATACATATATATCAGTATGTATATATATATATATATNAGCTCTGGGATTTCTTTGGAAGGCATGATGCTAAAGCTGAAACTCCAGTACTTTGGCCACCTCATGTGAAGAGTTGACTCATTGTTAAAGACTCTGTTGCTGGGAGGGATTGGGGGCAGGAGGAGAAGGGGATGACAGAGGATGAGATGGCTGGATGGCATCACCGACCTGATGGACGTGACTTTGAGTGAACTCCGGGAGATGATAATGGACAGGGAGGCCTGGTGTGCTGTGATTCATGGGGTTGCAAGAGTTGAACATGACTGAGCGACTGAACTGAGCTGAAGAATGTTTTGATGAAATATACTTGACACCTGAATGCAGCCTTGTATTTTAGTACAGGAAAGGACATCTATGATAGGTTGGAATCAGTTTGGGATTTTGGCAGGCACTTCTTCCTGTGGGCTAGTGAAAATCATGCTACCTGTTCGAAAGGGCTTTCATGCCTAATTTTGGTGTGACTCATTAGGAGAACACCCAGTTTCCTCAGTGGTGTTGAGATGTGGAGATAAAAAGAATTCCAAGCCCTAAGGATGGAGAAGATTCCAATCATTAAAAAGCAACTCTTAAACACTCTTCTACTGTAGCGATGACTCCTACTGCCTTAGGCTTTTGAGGACATTCCTTTGGCTTCATCAGACTGGGGATGCTTTGATATATGTTATTTCATATAGTCCAAGTCCCACATCTATAGGGATGATATAACACAGCTAATTTGTAACCCCATGGGCTATGCAGCTCTTTGGGGACTAGGATAATTTATTATCTCCATGTAAATGTGGCTGTCAGTATCAGTCTCCACAGATGCATGAGTGTGACCCTCGTGTTACTTAGGTCTGTGTGCTCATTCCAGGCAAGAATGACTTGTCCTTGGCCCAGTGGGCCCTTTTAGGCATCCATGATATCAAAAAATATGATGTTCATCTAGCACAGTTTTGGAAATGATTCTTCTCAGTGCTGTTGAATCACAGCCCTGAAATGTCCTTGACATTTAAAGATATTCATTGCCCTTAAACAGAGTTTATGTTTTGAAGTTTAAAGTATTTCTGCTGCCTCTGATACCACTTTTCACAAGTCTTCTCAGTAGAAAGTCCAACTGGCTTGGCAATCCACGGGAAGAATTTGCTTGAAAATTATGTTCTCCCCTGTTTCTTTTCCTAATAATTTGTAATACAAGTTCTAACATGAAATTAAAATTCTTTTATAATTTCATTATCTAGAAAGTGATTTTGTAGTCTGCTGAGGGTCCAATGTTGAAGTACAGCACAGTGTACAAAATAATTCTTGTTTTAATACATCACTATGGCTCTCAGAGGAACCTCCGCTCAGCTCAGTTTATCATTAGTCTCTGTATTACTCAGGTTTCTGAGTCTTTAATTCAGAATGAAAATTAAACAATGTTCATGTTGCCAAGGCAGTTCGTAGAGAAATTGGTTTTAAAAACCCCATATTTTTCAATTAGAAAGGCTCTTACTGTAACTATGTCTAGTTTTCCTAATTGTTTAGAACTCAAACACCAGAAGTCAGAAAACCTTCAGAGAACGGACTCAGAGGCCCCCAGGCCCCCATTGCAATACACACCATTACTATTGATGGGCACTAGTTAAGACTTTATGAAACCACTAAGCATATCGCAGGAAACCAAAAATCAAACAATATCCACCCCCTAGTGAGTTTTTCAGGAGATCCAAAAAGCATTTTTAGCTTGTATATAAATTTTAAAATGGGTATTTTAAACGAGGAGTAATTACGGTATTTTGGCTTATTAGGTTAGCCATTTTCATATTCAATTATCATAAAGCTGTATGGTATGGTGGAAAGGCATGAGCTTTTCAGCTTCATAAAAACTGCATTGAATTCAGTTCTGTGCCAATGGAACCAGTTGGCTGAGCCACTGGAAATCTCAGTTTACCCATTTGTAAATTGGAAATAATCATACTACTTCACAGGGTTGTTATGAGTATGAAAGGAAATGTAAATAAAAGCACCTGGCATACAAGTTTGCATAGACTAGTCTCCTATTAATTTTTCCTTTCTTTTCTTTTTTTACCTATCAATTATTTAAAAATGGAACCGAGTAGAAAAGCATAAAAGTAGAGCTTCCTGAATTTTGCTGCTGAAAGTCAGGCTCAGATTCATGGATCAGGCTTTATAAAATCTCACCAAGCCCTCTGGATTGATATTTCTATAGCATTAACAAAAGAGAAAAATGAGATTTTTTTTTTTCCTTCCTCGGGCCTATTATTTTTTGATTCTCTTTTTGTTCACTCACTTACACTGTATTTAAGTGGAAATCACTTCAAGCCCTTGAACCACCCTCCGGAAGCTTTGCTAAATCCCACATTTTTGGTTTCACTCCAGACACGGTACTGTGTCCCCTACCTTTGAAGTCTTTGAAGTGTCCACATTGTAGGCTGAACCTGTGGTGAAGCCCAAACTGGTGGTTTCGACTGCACAAGCCCATTTAAAGCTGGGATCGGGGCGGCGGGGGGGTGGGGGATTGAAGCGGGATATGAGAAGGGGTGGTGTTGGCTTCCCTTTCTTGACCCCCACCTCTCTCCACTCTCAGTCTCTTCAAACACTCCTGCTATAGTCACAGACATATCAAAGCCCGCTCTACTATGGCCGCGGCGACACTGAGGCTGGAAGTGACTGCTGCACCGACCACAGCTGTTCACTGCCGGAGGGGAGTGAACTGAAGCGGGAAGTGCATTGTGAGGTCTTCAGTCACAGCCAATGACCTCATGCTTCTTCATCTGGGAGGGATTTGAATCAGGGATAAAGGATAGAGTAAAACACTTAGAATATAGGATTTGTGTATATATACTAAGCAGATATATATATACTCAATTTTAAATAAATATAAAATAAATATACTCAATATTTATAAAGTATTATGGTAAATTACAAATATTTATGATTTATGTTTTTTATAATTCTATAATATACCTGAATATTTTTGGACATTACATGATATGGTTTTACCATTTTTAAATAAATAGAAGTGGTATTATACTATACAATTTTGAAAAAAGTTCAGAAGGAGTTATAGTAATGAAATTAAATTAAGATATAGACTGGTCTAAAACTCCTTTGACATTAACAAGCTGTATGACCTAAAGTGAGTCACTTCCCTCCTTCTATGCCTCAGTTTCCTAATCTATTAAATGGGGTTGTAATAGTGTCAATCTATTCTGCTTGTGGTAGGTATTAAATATAAATGTGAAGAAAATTAAATAGTGTATTTAAGGCACTTAGACTAACACCAGGCACATTGTAAACACTATATTTGCTCTTATTATTGTTAGCATGCTTTTGGAGTTGATATATTTTCATAGGTTATTGCAGATGCCATATCATTGCTCATTTTAATTGCTGTATCATACACCATTGCCTACATATGCTATCATATATTTATCCATGCTCCTGTTCTCTGATAATTACTTCTTCCCATGAGAAACACAAGCAATAAGAAAATGATCACTTTTGCACTCATTGCTTTGAATACAATGTGCAAAAATATCTCAAGATTAAGAATTTCTGGTTTGTAACGTATGAATGCCAGCAGATTTACTCGATATTGCCAAAGTGCTCTCCAAACAGTTGGACCAATTCGTGCTCCTAATGTCAGTGCCTGAGCATTTCCACTGCTCCACGTCCTTGCCAACTTGAACATCTTTACCAATCTGGTGGGTGTGAAATGGGAGTGAATGGCATCTCATTGTTTACATTTTATTACCAATTGGGCTGAGAGCCTTTCTCATGTGTTTTTTGCCCATTTTGATTCCTTAGAAAAGGAATACCTTCAAAAGGAACAGAATTCCTGTCCTTTGCTCAATTTTCTTTTTCTTATTGATTTCCTTATCTATATTTTTGGATAATAGTTTTCTGTTGATTATATGGGTTGAAAAAATCTGTTCCAAGCTCATGACTTATCTTTAATTTTGATTATACTGTTTTTGTTGAACAAGTTTTACATTTTAAAATTACTTCAATGTAGCAGTTGTTTCTTTCATGGCTTAGGCTTCTTGGCATCTTGTCTAGGAAATTTTGCCCTAAAATTACCTGAACCATGTTGGTACGTCATATGTCTACGTTTTCTTTTAAAAATTGTCAAAATGCTGATTTTTATATATGGATCTTTAGTTCTGCTGGAGTTTATTATTGTTTATTGTATAAAGTGTTTTTTCTATTTTTTCATATAGAAAATCAATTGTCTTAGCAAAATTTTTTGAGCAGTATTTTATTTTTGTAAAATATAATATTTTACTTTTTCATAGATTTGTAATGCCAATTCTGTCATATTAAAATAGCCAAATATGCAAGGTTTCTTTCTGTTTTATTCATCAATGTTTAAATTTTTGCACCAATACAATATTGTACAATATCTTCAAAATACATCTTGATATCTATCTGTTAGAAATAGTTTTCCCACTTGTTCCTATTAAAAAATGATTTTAGCTATTCTTAAAATTTTGTACTTTTGTGTATCAAATCCATGAAAATCTCCATAGGCTTATTAAATTGAATATTTTGTATAAATTAATTTGTGAAAAACTGATATCTTTACAATATGATGTCTTCTAATCCATTGCCTGGAGAAGGAAATGGCAACCCACTCCAGTGTTCTTGCCTGGAGAATCCCAGGGACGGTGGAGCCTGATGGGCTGCCATCTATGGGGTAGCACAGAGTCGGACACGACTGAAGTGACTTAGCAGCAGCAGCAATCCATTGCCATGTCAGTGTGCTTTACTTATTTAGGTCATATTTTGTGTACTTCACTCATACTTTCCTGACATTTTATAACTTTTTCCATAGATTTCTTGAATTTCATTTCTTAGGTTTATTATGAAGTAGCTAAAATTTTTGATTGCTATAATAAGAAAGGGCTTTTTTTTTCACTTAATTTGTTGTTGTTGTTTATACTGGTATATGAGAATGCTCTATTTAAAAGCCTTAATAGTTTATTTGTAGGTCTGCCTGAATTTTCTATGTAGATAATTACATTTTTTGGTCTTTCTTTAAATTCTTATTTCTTTTCCTTGTCTTAGTGCATTACCTAGGATACATAGCTCAATTTTGAATAGAAACCAGATTAGACGGCTATTTGTCTTTTGTCTGACCTCAGTGTTAATTTGGTCACAGAGTGCTGATTACTGCAGCTTTTGGAATGATGCCGTTGATCAGGTTAAGGAAGCTTTCCTTCTGTTACTAGACTAGCACTATATGTTTCTAGTAATCCTTGAATTTTATAAAATTTTTTTTGTAACTGCTGAGCTAATCATTTAGTTCTTTCTACTTTAGATTGTCCACATAGCATATTTCACTAATAGATTATTTTTTATATACATTATCTTTGCATTCCTGGGATAAGAATGACATGGTTATGGATGAAGAGAGGGAGAAAACCATATAAACAAAGAAGAACATTCCAAGAAGAGGGGCCAGCAAGGGCAAAGCTAGCAAGGGTGTCTGGTCTTTCTAAAAGATGACTGTGTAGCATGGAATGATGAAGGATATCAGGACATCTCTGGCAACAAATTATCCAGGTGTTGTGTTGGTTCCAGCTTGTCATTAATGATGCAATTGGCTAGGAATGCTTACACACTTGCCTGGCCCTGTATACTTGCGGCAAACCCCACACATATTTCCTATGCTGGAACCAGTGTTGTGGCTAGACCAGCCCTTGTGGTTCTTAGCTTGATAGCAGGATGGATTTCAGCAGCAACCACTGGGCGACTTTGAAGATCAAGTTATTTCTCACAAGTCCTAGAGGCTACACTGTGTGTCCAAGTCACACAGTAAGGTGGGGGTAGAGAGAAAGGTGGGGTAGAACCTGTCAGATTCTGTGCATCCCTATAGACTGTAGCCTTTCAGTTTCTTCCATCCATGGGATTCTCCAGGCAAGAATACAGGAGTGTCCAAAGGTGGGGTATCTAGGAATTCTCAGGGCTGCTCTTTGTCGGTGAATTTCAAATGTTCAAAGCAGGAACAGAGAGTCAGAAGGGATCAGTGAAGCAGGGTCATGGAATGATCAGTTATCAGGGTTACCTACAGCTTTCTAGAAGGAGAACTTCATGGGTGGGGGCAACCTTGTTCCTTAAGTAATTGGTTTTCTAGTAGTTGTGTCATATGGGCTCCTCAGGTGGCACTAGTGGTAAAGAACCTGCCAGTTCAGGAGATCCCTGGGTCAAGAAGATCCCCTGGAGGAGGGCATGGCAATCCACTCCTGTATTTTTGCCTGGAGAATCCCATGGATGGAAGAAACTGAAAGGCTACAGTCCACAGGGTTGCACAGAATCGGACACAACTGAAGCAACACACGCATGCGTGCATGTGTCTTGTATCTGGCAATGTGCTTATTTGAGGTGGATATCTTTGAAATGCGTGCCTAGGCAATCAAAACCTTAAGTTTAGACTCTTCTATTTATACTACACGAGGCTAGGGACTTGGTGCTTCTCAAGGCAGTGTGTTTTCTCCACATATCCCTGTATCTTCCACCCTAATTCTGTCTGTACAGGTCATACTTGTAACCCTCTTTGAGCTATTTGGAGGCAGAGCTAAACTCAGTCTTCTCTCTGTTTCAAAATGACACCTTTCTGTGGATTGACCTTCCATGATAAAGGTGAATACTTTGCTCCTGGGGCCTCTTGGCCAACATTCAACCCGGCTTTATATCCAGTGATGAGTGAACAGGAGACATGCCTGAGTCATGCTCTAACGCTGCTTGCATCTGCACTGGTGAATATTGTCTTATATATGTTTTTAAAGAGCACCGGATGAAGATCCAAGGTGTGCTACATTGATGCTGATTATGAGGAGGAAGAAGAGGCTACCACTGTCTTTCAAGTGAATTGAATTCATGGAGATATAATATATTTTAAATTTTAGTTCAAGAGTAGGATGTCCTGCTGCCTAAGGACAGTAAACACACTCCTTGCATACTGAAGATCTAAGGTTGCTCTTTCAACGCTAAAGCTGGAAGGTAGAGAAATGGAAATATTGAGAGGGACACATGCCATACCTTTGAAGAAAGCTTGGGGAGGGGGAACGCTGTAGTCGTGTCTCACCTCTGTGTGGGGCCAAAGGCAGAATGATCTCTATTTGCCTGTTGGGACAGATAAACCCATCCATCAGGCTGCATCTGGTGCGCAGACTGAGGCCGTGACACCCACGTGCTGAAGGATTTATTAGTCTTGTTCAGGGACTCATAAACCTCCTTCTTGGCTTCCTTTCTCTGGCTTCTTGTCCAGGCTGTACTTGGACTCACTAAGCCTATTGGTTATGCTGGTCAGTGTTTCAATCCTCTCCTTTGAGAAGGAGACAGTGTTATACTTCCTGTGTCTTTGAGGGTCTCACAGGCTCAGACAGCTCCTTAGCAAAGAATTCTTCACAGTTGCCAGCAGACGACATAATGACAAACCCAGGGGATTGTATTTTCTCTGCTTACCCTCTCTCACTCTCTCCATTTGTTCATTTTGCAGAAGCACATTGCTTTGGCTTGCCAAGTTTTCTCTCTCATTCTTCAATTTTACTTTTTGAAGAAACAAAAGCTTTGTCTTGATAGCTAGATGTCACTTTTTACTTTTATTTTTTCTCTTAAGCGCTTCCTCAGGATAGGTGACTGGCTGCTTGCTTGATGATCATGAATTGGTGACACTGTCACTCTCCCATCCCAGCCCCATGGCCTCTGGTAGCCGACAGGTCAGGATGTGTCTACCTTTGTCTTTTGACATCATCCTAGTTTGGCTCTGCCCTAAGGCTATGAAGTATATATTGATGGGGGTAGGTGAGGTAAACCATTCTTGTGTCAAAAGAACTATTTTTAGGAGAAAGAATTTATCTGGGCATTTCTTTAAATGTTAAACTCTCCAAATGCATTTCAAATTAATTCTAGTTGTGAACACTCTATTTAGATACTCAACTGATGTGTGTCGTATGGATTAGTACATGTGTCTATTACACGTTTTAAGGGACACTAGGCTTAAGCCATATTTGAAATGAATTATCATTTTGAAACAGTTCAAATGGATGTAGTATTTTAAAATGATAAGTTGTCCTGAGATACATTGAAAACTCCTTGAAAGGTGTGTGCGGATATGTTATTAGAGGCAGAAAGATGTCTCATTTTAAAACAGTAACCATAGTTATATGTTTGAACTCTAACTATTCCAAGTATTTCCCTTTTAATGTCTCTTGTAGTTTTTACAACAACCCTTCAAGGTATGCACTACTTTTACATAGAGAGAAGTAAGCAGTGAAATGAATGCAGCTATGTATCTCGGATCCAGACTGGGCTCTACTTACTAAATCTGGGATCTACTTGCTAAATGTGTGATCTTGGGCAAATTATTTAACTTCTCTGTCTTATAGTCCTCAGCTGTGACATGTGTGCTTATCTTTTTGTTGTTTAGTTGCTCAGTCACGTACAGCTCTTTGTGACACCAGGACTGCAGCAGGCCAGGCTTCCTTGTCCTTCACAAACTCATGGAGTTTGCTCAAACTCATGTCCTTTGAGTTGGTGATACTATTGAACCATCTCATCCTCTGTCACCCCCTTCTCCTCCTTCATTCGATCTTTCCCACCATCAGGGTCTTTTCCAATAAGTTGATGCTTCATATCACGTGGCCAAAGTATTGGAGCTTTAGCTTCAGCATCGATCCTTCCAATGAATATTCTGGGTTGATTTCCTTTAGCATTGACTGGTTTGATCTCTTTGCTGTCCAAGGGACTCTCAAGAGTCTTCCCCAGCACCACAATTTGAAAACATCAATTCTTTGGTGCTCAGCCTTCTGTATGGTTCAACTCTCACATCCATACATGACTACTGGAAAAACCATAGCTTTGACTATATGGACTTTGTTGGCAAAGTGATGTCTCTGCTTTTTGATATACTGTCTAGGCTTGTCATAGCTTTTCTTCCAAAGGGCAGGCACCTTTTAATTTCATGGCTGCACTTACCATCCACAGTGATTTTGGAGCCCAAGAAAATAAGGTCTGTTTCCAATTTTTCCCACCTAATTTGCCATGAAGTGATGGGACTGGATGTCATGATGTTAGTTTTTTAAATGTTGAGTTTTAAGCCAGCTTATAATCACTAAATTAATCAAAATTTTAAAGCTCTCTGAATAGTTTCTGATACATAATAAATACACAATAAATAGCTCTCAAGATATAATCTTACAGATAGCTTAGCATTCTTACAGATGTATTTCTGATGTACTAAGGCACAGGGTGTTAAATAATGAAGTTACACAGTAAATATAAGAGCTAGACAATAAATTATGGAAAACTGACTCTACAACAGAAGTCTCTCCATTGGTACTTATATAAGGCACCATACTATTCCTTCTCACAGGAGATACTTTATTGAAATACATTAATTCTGTAAACATGCGGGTTGTGCCACCTATTATTATTTTCTGAATGGACTAGAAATTGCAAAAATAAATGTTGGTTAAAATTTAGCTTTAGGCAGAGTTAGCTTTAGTTGTAGGTGTGGAATAATTTCAGGTAAACTATTTCTACTTTTGTTTGGAGGAGAGAAAGTCATGGCTCTAATAAGATCCATTAAAAAAATGTATATGCATTTAAAAGCTCATGACAAGGACTCCAAAGACCAAGTGTACACTTGAAATCCATGTTATCCATCAGCCTTTCAAAACTTCTGTCTTCCTTTTTTTCACAGCCTGGTCTCCCTCATCAATATTTTTTGCTGCAGGTTGTTTTCCTTTTCTTTTCTTTTTTTTTACAACCTTAATATTTAGTAAACTATATTATACTACGCTATACCATACTGTACTATATGATACATGCTAAGAGGAAAGGAAAGAGTACTTGTTTCTGAAATTTATGATTACAAATAGCTGCATAGTGAACATGCTGGACTATAGAATTAAGAGTAAAAATGATATTGATTGACTAAGGTGAAAAGAAATGTAATTGGGGGTAAAACCTTAAACTAGTTTCATGAAGTATGTGACTGGCTGACTTGATAGTAGCTTATATAGAATACTTAGTGATTTTCATAATTACAAATTCTAACATCAACAGAGACATGCTTGCTCTAAGAATTCATAAACTTTTGGATTGTAGGTCAAAAAAAGATACAAACTGGCTCCAGCCATGCTCAGCGCATCCTGGGTTTCACTTTGATGGTTTAGTAGCTAAGTTGTGTCCAACTCTTGTGACCCTATGGACCATAGCCTGCCAGGCCACTCTGTCCATGGGATTCTCTAGGCAAAAATGCTGAAGTGGGTAGCCATTCCTTTCTCCAAGGGAATCTTCCCAACCCAAGAACGGAACCCATGTCTCCTGCATTAGCAGTCAGACTCTTTACCATCTGAACCGCCAGGAACGCCCGAGTCTCACATTAGAAGGGCATTTGGTAAATGAGGGATTTCATACGCTGGTGGCTAGGACATAATAAGAGCCATTATTGGAAAAATCTGAAGGATAGTTATTTTAGGGAAGATCAAATGTGGTGTGTGTTTCTTCTGGACTGTCTTCACAATGCCCCAGTTCATGGGACTGGAAGGAAGTCCCAGAGCAAGCAATGAACTTGTCTTCTAGCAGAAACAGTTTGTTTTCTGCTATTGTGTGCTGTCTACTCAGCTTGGTGGCTGTGGGTCCAAAGAACCAGTCAAAATATGAAATAAATAAAAGAATTGCTGGAGAAACTTGACCTCAAGTGAAGCAGTAGACATCTTAGAATTACCAAAAAATATTTTTTTATCAAATCACTATTTATTCAAGGATGTTCTGAACTTCTTAACAAAATAATAATTTTCATTAATTTAATTACAAGTACATTTAAAAATATACATCATTCTAGATGGTTTTCAGGTTTTCTTCTAACTGAATAAACTGACTCAAAGGTGGAGAGTCCCTTTGGGAATTGTTGAGAGTATGGTTCTAGACCAGACTGTCTAGAAGCAATTCAGGGTGAATGTCTCTATGTGTTTATGTCTGTGTTTGTGTGTTTATGTAAGAGAAGATGGACTTCCCAGGTGACTCAGAGGTAAACAATCTGCCTGCCAATGTAGGAGACATAAGAGATGTCAGTTCCATCCCTGGCTCAGGAAGATCCCTGGAGAAGGAGATGGCAACCCACTTCAGTATTCCTGACTGGAAAATCCCATGGATAGAGGAACCTGGTAGGCTACAAGTCTAAGGGATCACAAAGAGTTGGACATGACTTAGCCACTAAACATGTATACACGTAAGAGAAGATTGGTTAATGCTGTTTTTTTTTTAAACAAATACAAATCTTATGTTCATTTTAATGGCTGTATTCATTTTCTATTACATAGATGCATTTTAAAATTTAAAAACAAATCTCTAAATTGAGAAATTCAGGTTCTTCTCAACTTTTTTAATTATAAATAATACTTTTCTCAGCATATTTTTGCATGCATCTTTATCCACATATATAATTATTTCTTTAGGACAGAATCACAGAAATGGAAATCCTGGCTTGATGCAATGTATCATTTAAGATGTGTTTCTATATTACATGTTCTAAGTCTACCTCAACCTATAGTTCTACTACCATTTGAAAAGTATATCTTCTCCACTAGAATATTAATAGTCTTTAAAAATGTTGCCATTTGGATCAATGTAACATGCTATTTCTTTAGTTTTTTAATTGTGTTTCTTTGATTACTTGTGAGGATCAGCATATTTTGTTAGAAAAACAAAACTTTTCTATTTGTTTTTGTGAATTGCTTGTTTTTCTAAAAGCATCTTGTTGTTTTCCTTTATCTTAATGAGCGCTGCAGCAGAAGACCTTGGTATCCCACCAGCATACTCTTAGATTTCTCTCTTTGGTGTGTGTATCTCTTTTTGTGGACACTGGCTTTAACTGAGCTTTTACTCTTGACAACCAGAGTGTGTATGTCTTTGCAGATGGATGCGTCCAGGCTTCCAGAGGTAGCTTTGCTTGTGTGCTCACTCAGAGGGACGGGCGTGTGTGAGGGCGTGGAAGATAGTCTCTAACACATGGCTGACAGACAAGGGCAGGGCTTCAGGTCCTGCAGCTTCTTCAGACCCTGGGGGGACAGCTCTGTAGTACGGCCAGCACTGTGGCCAGAGTCCTCCACGTGAATGAGCCCAGGCTACCCTCTGCAGACAACTTTACCTGGCTTCCTTTCCATTCCTGACCTTCTGCCATTTTTCCTCCTGGAAATACTTAGTAATAAATCATTTTCACACACAGTTTGTCTCATGATATGATTCTTTAAAAACTAATCTAAGATAGACACCTTATTTATTAATATTTTCTGTCACAGGATTAGAATTATGCTCTGCAGTGTATTAGCCTCATTTTCTTTTTGTAATATTTGATCATGGAGACATTGCTATATTGTTTGGTTAAATGCAGAGGCAAATCTGACTTTTCCCCTTCATCTACTCATTTTTTTGTATATTTTTTAAACATTTATTTCTTAGCCGCCATATTATATAAATGTTCACCTTTATTTTTTTTTCCAATTAAAACCTTAGATTGCATCTGCTGCTGCTGCTAAGTCACTTCAGTCGTGTCTGACTCTGTGCGACCCCATAGATGGCAGCCCACCAGGCTCCCCCGTCATCTACTTCTGGTTTAAGGTTCTTAAATCAATGTGTTTTAGAGTTTTCATCAAGTTCCAGGAATTTTCAGCCATTATTTCTTCAAGTATTAATCTGCCTCCTGTGATGACTGAAATTTTATGCTTTAGACTGCTTGATACTTATTTCACAGATTCCTCATGTTGTGCTCATTAAAATTTTTTTCTTTCCGTGTTATCATTTTGAACATGTTTCCATTGCTATGCTTTCAGTTTCATTGATATTTTCTACCACAGTGTCTAATCTGCTTTTAATTTCTGTTCGGTATGTTTTTAATGTCAGATACTGTATTTTCATCTTTAGGAATTTTATTTGTGTCCTTAAATATCTATTTGTCTCTTCATCATACTCACGTTTTTTCTCTATGTTCTTTAACTTTTGGAATCTGTAACAGTTGTTTGGACGTATATGTCTGCTGGTTCTGTCATCTCTCTGATTTCTGTGTCTCTTTCTATTGACTGATTTTTTTTTTCTGGTTATGGATCATATTGCTTTTTTGCATATATGGAAAATATAAAGAGTATTACTTTTCTTTGGATACCAGATATTGTGAATATTGGTTGGATAACATACACTGTGAATGTTACACTATTGGATTTTATTACATTATTTTAAAGAATGATGGTGCTTTTTCTGGTGTGCAGGTGAGTTACATGAACTCAGTAGGATCATTCTGACTCCCTTTTAAGCTTTTATATAGCAGATCTGGAGCTGCCTTTGATGTGTTACTAATTTAGCCCCATCACTAAGGTAATAGTTTCTGAGCATTCTATCCATTTCCACATGTCTTATCACTCTGGCAGGGGAGAACAGAAACTATTTCTACCTGTGTGCAATTTCTACCTATTGTTTAACTAGTCTTCTCTGGTGGGTTTTCTCATGTATGTGCAGGGTGGGGCTCAGCCAAAGACTTGGAGACACCCTGCTGCAAACTCCCAGAGCCTTCTCTCTGTCCAGCTCCCTCCTCCTGCTTGCTGTGTCCTTCACATTCTAGCTGCTGTGGCCTTTCCAAGCTGTAATCTGTGTCTCCTTACAACTGAATTTGTTTGTAGTCCCCCTTTCTGCCCCATGGTCTGGATGCTCTCTAGGTAGTAAGCTGGGACTATGGCAGATCTCACCTTAATTTGGTGCCTTTCCTCAGGGAGCAGTCTTGTATTCCCTATTGACTGCTTTGTGAAATCATTGTTTCACACATTTTGTCCCATTTGTAGTTATTTAATTTGGTGAGTATATGTGGTCCCTGTTCCTCCTTTGCTAGAATCAGAAATCTTTGTTTGATGCCCATTTGGCATCCCTCTCTTCCTCAGTCCCTCATCATCATTTTGACTGCCCAAAAGCCAGATGAAAGAGAGGTCAGTATTTAGTGAGAGATTAGTATATATTAGTGGAAAATGTAGAGAGAAGTGTGATGAAAAGATGGTTTCAAACAAGGACAGGAGAGAGACTTCCCTAAGCATATCTGTTCTCACGATGATCTCTGTGAGGCTCTTTGCACTTCCATGTCCCATTGCTTACCAACTGTGCTTATTAAAGGTCTCCAGGTAATAGTCATCAACCTTGTGAGATGTAGGGACTGCCACATCCCTCGAGACTTCTTTAAGAGATATTTGAATCTCAGAAATAGCCATCTGTGTCATTCTCTGCACATTCAGCTAATGAGAATTTTCTGTTCTACTCCAAACACTTCATTTTCCGCCTCTCTTCACAGGTAAGGGAAGTTGCATGTTGAGGGGCTGGCTAGTGATTGAGTTCCACATCACCGAACTACCTCGGAGGAAACTTCAAATGCTGCAGAATTGTGATTACTTATCCAAAGAATATACGGGTTTTTACAAATACATTTTTAGTGCTTGGATGTATCTGTTGATACAATCATTACTTTAATCTCTTTTCTTGTCTCTGTAAGAAGTCCACTGGCATGGTATGTATTATATATATGGCCATCTTGTGTGGACAGTCTGAAGAATAATAGCATAGTTTTTAGGATTGACCCACCGAAGAAAAACAAATAAGCAAAGAACAGTCTTTTTCATCTAACTTTTAAAAATATTTTCTTGTGAATAGTTTAATAAATAAGAGAAAGGAAACATGGACATTATCATGGCCAAGGTCAAGAATAGAACACTGCCAAGACCAAATATATCCTCTGTGCATTCCTTTATTATTAGAACTTTCTTTCCCTCCCATAAGATAATGACTACTCATTCTGAATTGTGTGATAGGTCATTTCTGAATCTTTTCTTATATTTGGTCATGTGTGTACATATGCATTGGATAAGGCAATGGCACCCCACTCCAGTACTCTTGCCTGGAAAATCCCATGGATGGAGGAGCCTGGTAGGCTGCAGTCCATGGGGTCGCTAAGAGTCGGACACGACTGAGCGACTTCACTTTCACTTTTCACTTTCAGGCATTGGAGAAGGAAATGGCAACCCACTCCAGTGTTCTTGCCTGGAGAATCCCAGGGACGGCGGAGCCGGGTGGGCTGCCATCTATGGGGTCACACAGAGTCGGACACGACTGAAGCGACTTAGCAGCAGCAGCAGACTTTACTTGCTACTGTTGTATTTAAAAGGTTTAGGTTCATAAATGACTTTGGCCTGTACATTTCTTTCTTGTACTGTCTGCAGATTTTTTTATGCTGACTTCATTAAATGAATTGGGAGACTACTTTATCCCATCTTCCCACTTTTCTTTCTGGATAAGTTCTGGTAGTATTAGAATTATTGTTTTTGTATATTTGGTAGAGATGCCAGAGAGGTAATCTTGGCCTGGAGTTTTCTTTGTGGAAAGATTTTTGAGTATTGACTCAATGTTTTAATGTTTATATAATTACTTATATTTTCTATTTTTTAAAGTCCATTTTGAAAAATTATTTTTCCTAAATAGTCATCGATCTATTGACATTAATTTGTTCATAGTAGTTATTTCAGAGGGAAATTTGCAGTAAAGTGGTATCTTCTTTTTCATGGTGATTATTTGTGCTTTCTTTATTGTTTCAAAGAACAAACTTTTAGAACTTTTTATACTATTATATGTTTGTTTATTTTGTTAATTGTTTATGTTTATTTATCTTTGACTTCTATAGAGTTTCTCTTAACTCTTTGTATATTTACTTCATTAATTTTGAAACTTTAAAAACTTGTCACTGTTCAGTCATCTGACTGTATGTGATCTGCCCAAAACTAATAAACACATGTAATCAACAATTTTTTTCCTAAGTGTTGCTTTAACTGTATCACTACAAGTTTGATCCATAATATTAGTAACATATTATTTTTCAGTTTAAAATACTTTGGATTTAAATCATATGTTTCATCATTATTTCTTTAGAGCACTCAAAGGTTGGTTTATTTTAGCATATTTTCACATATATAAGTTTTTGTGTTTTTAGAGTAATTCTACTTTGTTTAGAGAACATACTATGTATTCTTGCAATTCTTTGAAAGCTATTGGGGCTTAACTATAAAATCCAGGTTATGCTTACCTATTATAAATGTTCCATGTGCCCTTAAAAAAGAGTGCACAATGCACCTATGAAGTGCAATGTTCTAAATATATCCATCAGGTTAAGAATTTTTCTATTTTATTAGTTACTGAAAGAGAAATGTTAAAATCTGCCATTATGAATATAGATCTGTTTTTCTCTTAAAATTCTTTCTTTTACTTCATATGTTTTGAAAAATATATATTTGGTGCACACAAAGTAAAATTTGTTAAAAGTTCTTGGTGAATAAAATTTTTTTATTTATATGAATTGGTCTTTGCTATCTCTAATGTATTTTGAGCTAATGTCTATTCTGGAAATTAGTATAGCTATACCAGTTTTATTTTTTAATGGTGTTTTGTGTTTCAAGGTTTCTGGATTTTACATCTTAGATTTGTCTACTATAAAGAGCATATGGCTGGATTGCAGTTTTTTTCTTTTCCCAGTCTGAAAATCAGTCTTTCAAATAGAGCACTTAATGCATTTGTATTTTGTATAACTGCTTATATAGAGAGTTTTAAATCCAATATTTTATTTTCTACTCTTCATTTATCATACTTGTTGAATGCTAGGTTTTCTTTCAAGTTGATTTATCTCTCCATTTTTCTCATAATATTTCAAAATGTATGCACCATTTCTCTTTTTGTGATGACTCTGGAAATTATCATATACCACCTTAATTTCCCATTGTTCAAATTTAATCATAGATAAAACAAAACAACTTTAGCTATCTTAATTTCAATTATCTTCTCCCAACTTAAATATAACTGTTGTGTATTTAAATTCTATCTGTATTGAACACAGTGAACATTTTTTGTCACTCATGTTTTTAAAAGTTTCCTAAATATTACAACTTATTTTGCTTTTCATTCTCTCTTGTTTCTTAAAACCTTCATCTGAGCCCAACTTCCTTGAACCTGAAGTACATCCATTGGAATTTCCTTTAGTTGAAATGTGTTGATAGTTTGCTCTCTCAGGATTTTGTTTGAACATATTTATTTTGCTTTTATTCTTAAAAGATAATTCAATTGGTATAGATTCTGGGTAGACAGAAGTCTGATACCAATTCATTCTCTTATGGCTTCCATTGTTGCTACAGAACAAGTCAGCAATTAAGCAGTCACATATTGGAAGATGATTTTCTTCTCTGAATACTTCAAAGGATTTCTGTTTGGCCATAGACTCTGTAGTTTCATTGTGATATATATAGACATGAACGTTGTTTTGTAGTGTGTTAGTTACTCAGTTGTGGCCAACTCTTTGTGACATCATGGACTGTAGCTTACCAGGCTCCTCTGTCCATAACATTCTCCAGGCAAGAATTCTAGAGTGGGTCACCATTCCTTTCTCCAGGGTATCTTCCCAACCCAGGGATCTAACCTAGGTCTCCTGCTTTGCAGGTAGATTCTCTACTGTCTGAGCCACCAGGGAAGCCCATATAGATATGAATGCTATTTTTATTTATCATGCTTGGAGATCCATGATTTGATCTCTTTTGTTCTTAATAGTTTAGAATATTCTGAGTCATTATCTTTTCAAATGTTGCCTCTGATAAACTCTTCCCTTCTTTGAGGAATTTCTGAGGTGTGGTATGTGAGATGGAGGAGGGAGAGGGTGCAGGAGAAAAAGCATCCGATTGAGAGATAAGTCACAGTCATTATTGACAGTTAGTAGAATGTTAATAGATTCTAGTAGTAGAAAGCTAACATTTTTTGAGCTCTGTGTCACATACGCTGTAAAAATACTCTGACATGTGTGCATTGGTTATCTACTTTGCCTCCCAGGTAGCGCTAGTGGTAAAGAATCCACCCACCAATGTAGGAGCCTGGAGGACTGTCGTCCATGGGGCTGCCAAGAGTCGGATACAACTAAAGCAACTTAGCACACACTGCCAAACAAATTACTCCCAAGTTTAGTAACTGTGAGCAAGTGTGTAAGCAAGTGTGCATTATTTCACACTGCTTTTTTAAGATTAAAGGTCCAGGAGTGGCTTAGCTGGATGGTTTTGGCTCAGAATCTCTCACAAAGTTGCAGGCAAGCTGTTGGCCAGGGCAGTAGTCACCTGAAGGCTGAAAAGCCACTTGCTATCCAGAAACACCCACACTGGACTGGTAGATGAATGATGACTATGTTGGGCCCATGAAATTTTGAAATTTACTGTTACAATAGCTTGTAACATCTTCACTCTTCTAAGTATTTCAGGGAGAAAGTGTTTAAAGTAATACGACATCTATGTGAGGTAACAAGAAAAGAATAGCCACTGAGATTTGAAATTATAGCTTCTAACCTTGCCCTGCCAATAAGGAGCTGCTTGATGCTAAGGATATTTTATAAAAACAATGGATTTGGGTCTAGTTAATGCTTGAGGTCTCTTTCAGTTTAAGATTTTATGATTTTGAAGGGCTTTCCATAGTCTTCAGAGTATATGGAGCAGAAACAACATTCTCCCTTAAGTGTCTTAGGGAGCTCTCTAATAGACAGAAAATTGGCAAGCACTCTTCTGCAAGAGAAAGAACAAGGGAGATTTGGTTTTCATCACTAAACAATGCCCTACAGTTATGCTAGCTCCAGCATCAGAAATGAACTAGAAATATGATACAGCTACTTTAAGTGGCCTTGGATAAGTCATTTAAACTCTTTGAGCCTTGGTTCCTATCCATAAAACAGAGATTTAAGTGTGACTTTGCAGCATGATTTTATGGATTAAATGAACTAGTACACATAAATTTCATGGTGCTGTGACTGGCACATAATAATCATGCAATAAGTGTCCAATATATATTACTGAAGTTATTTTTTGCCTAGATTAAGATAGAGGTACAGGCTCTCCCTGGGCATGGGTTACACATGGGATTGGAGAACTGAATGATTAGATCCCAGGAAAAATTGAAGAAATGGTCTTTGTGGAGGCTGCACTCATGATGACAAAACCCAAATGATGTAGATCTATCACTGCAAATCCACTGGGCTTGGAAATGACAGGAGAGGGTATTGTAGAGTCAGCATCTTAGTACATCAGAGAACTTTAAATGAATTTTCTGGCCTATGCTGTCCAAGCATACAAGGTGATGCTGAGACACTGCACAGGGAGGCCGTGAATTGTAGCAATCATTAGGGACTTGTCTGCCTTGATGTGCTTTCGATCATCATTATCCAAGAAAGGAAGGAAGCTGATGGGACTGTACAATTAAAAACAATAATACCGGTATAAATACTAGAAAAAAGATATTCAGAATACTGCAGATCTACTATTTTTAATGTCCACTGAATCCTGGCTAGCAGAAAGTAGCCCCTGACTGTTTCTTTAGAAAAGCCTCATTGTGTGACTCTGGGCCACATAGTGTGAATTGCTTATTGAGGGCAGATGGGAGCCACAGGCCCCTTTGTATCAGGGAGGTTCTTAAACATGAGAAGGAGTGAGTTTTGCTTGGAGATCAATTAGGCACAGTGAAAAATTCTCTTGAGAGAACATATGGGATCCCTGAACCATATCCAAATAGCCAAATCCTTCCTAGCGTTAAGGAGACTCAGTGCCATCTTTTCATCATCTTTGTTTCAAGTTGATCTCTTCCCTCCTCGTGGTATCAGTTGTCACCTTTGGTTCTAGTTTCTGATATAACTTTGATTTGTTTTACATATATAAATGCTTCCCTAAGTAGACTGCACAGTCTTCGAGAGAGGGGCTGTTTTTTGTAATTCTAGAGATCTTCAAATGTGACTAGCAGAGGGCTAAATATCAGGAATTCATTAATAAAGACTAATTGAAATGAGTTTTCAACCACCTGTGTAGAGGACATACTGCATTTTTCATTTGGTAAAATTGGGTCATTTTTGAGCTTTTAAGGCAATATTGAAGGTCTCTTAAGGATGCAAATTCTGAATTAATATTTCTATTTTGTCCTAACTCAGCGGTACACGATTCCCTGAGTTGCCCACCAGGTATAATGAGAACTTTTGTGGAACTCTGGGAGTGAGAAAAAGAAAAGTTAACTTGGCAACTTCTTGACACTCTGAGTTCAGCTCTGAATGATAAATACTGGAGTCAATATTTTCCAAACTGCCAAGGATAAGCATTTTCAAAGGCCTAATTTTTTTTAAACTATGTCACTTAAAGTGTAATTTGAACATAAGTCATATGCATTAGTGAAGTCTGGTAGATAACTTTTTGTATGTGAAATATTTTTGTAAAAGCAGAAGAAAATGGCAGGAAAAATGAGCTTTCCAATCAGACATGTTCAAAAGACTAATTCTATTATCTTGGTGATTTCTTTTCTCTAAAGTACACTTCCTTTGAAAAAGATGCTTGTTTTAGGAGGAAAAGAAAAAGTCATTCTCATAGTATGAGAGTTTTTTGAAAACCTCCTTCCCTATTGACCCAGAATCCTAATTTTACTTCCCCTTTCAGTGCTAAATTATCTTTAACTACTATGACATTAAAAAAGACACATTAAGAGTCACCTTGATTAAAGAGGAATGATTGGGTCAAATTTTGCCTCTAGGTTTCTGTGCATATTTTCAGGAACCGATTTGCTACCAGATTTGTATCTTCTGTTGACTCCTTAGGTGACACAATTTATTATGTCCATAAATGGAGGACTGGGGGGCACTTTCAACTAGCTAGCCAGCCCATGGTCATTTTATTGCATGACAGTCCTTGATTGAACAATGAGGAAAGTAATTATGATCTGCAAAGAAGACAGATAATTACTATACTGGTAGTAAGAGGGCACAGTCTCCTTGTAGGGTCACTGAGTGCATGGAGAAAGTGCTGGGAGGGTCTTTAGAACTTGCCCCTTCAGGTTGCCTTCACTGGGTAACACCTATCCACCCTGTATTTTATGATTCTATCTGAAGTTTGAAGAAAGAGATTCTAATAGCAGATAGGAAATTGGATTCAGTGTTGCAAAGAATTATTTGAAGGAAGTATAAGGAACACTAAGAAACTAAAGGACTTGTTTAGGTGAAATAGACATATGGTTAGAGAGCTGGTTTTGTGCTTCCAAAAATCTCTAGCTATTGATCATTGCGATAGCTGTAAATTTCTTGGCTGATTACAATCAGCAAGATTTTTCCCAAAGGACAATTATGGTCTCAATTGAAAAGTCTATAAGGAAGTTAGTTTGGGCATTTAAACATGGCCCTTAGCTATGCAAATAATGAATTCATGTCTTGCAGAAAACAAACTGAGTGAGGCTTTATCCTTTCTTTTGCTACTTCTCTCTGATGCCTAACCCCAACCACAAACCTATAGCCTGAAGTTTGGTTATCTAGTTCCTTTTGCTATCCATTTTATAAAACAAATTAATCTTACAGCTTCTTTCATTGTGCTTCAGTCAAGCTTGTCTTAAAGTAAGGACAGTGTTATTTAAGATTTCCTTCTGTCACGTGAGACTAATTGATCTAATTCATTATGTAAAAAACTACATGGGCTATGAGACAGATGAAGTAATGTATTTTGAACACTAGTGTAATTGCTAATGAGATCTAATGTGAGTAAACTGCCTGTAACTTAAGTGTCTCAGCAAGATGGATATGTTACATTTTAGAAAGGATAGAGTTGAAATAAGTTATAGCATCAGTTAGCAGTGTAGTTACAGAGGAAAATAGAGAGTAAGGGATAATATAATTTAAATTAAAATATTTCACTTTAAGGTTAATTTTTTGCTATGTGGTCTTTTCCCAACATGGTGAGTTTGAATAAAATGTTAACTCATGACCAGCTGCTCCTTTTAATGGTTTATGAACCAATGTAGTAGCAGCGTATTTTGAGTAGGGCCTTTTGAGAAGGATTGAAGTCACAACAAAGCCAAGATCCAGAGAAACCTATGATGTTCATCAGTCATAATTGAATAAATTTACATACCATTGCACAGTTACAAACTTGGAATGATAATTTACAAAAGAGTGTAGTTTACATCCTTGAAGGGGTCGGGGGAAAAGATGCAGGAGTTTCTTGGGCTATAGTTTTGCCCACAATTTTATTTTTGATGAATGGTTTGACAAGAGACAGTAAGGTGAGGAGAGGGATGTTTTTCTCAACTATAGGAAGTGAAAGAGAATGTTTAGCCAAGTAAGCAAGGCATGGAGACCATGAGGATTTTTGCATTCACAAGTCTAGGTACCGATCCTAACTGGTGATTTATGTATAAAAGTAAGGTCCTAGATAAGGCTTCTCAGGTGGCACTAGTGGTAAAGAACCCACTTGCCAATGCTGGAGACATAAGAGATGCGGGTTCAATTCCTGGGTTGGGAAGATCACCTGGAGAAGGGTATGGCACCCCACTCCAGTATTCTTGCCTGGAGAATCCCATGGACAGAGGAGCCAGTCGGGGTACAGTCCATGGGGTCGCAAAGAGTCAGACATGATTGAAGCAACTTAGCACACATACACAAGGACCTAGATATGTGATATTCAAAGACTAGATGAGCCAAAGTTGCTGGATACTCACCTCCAATATTTGGACTATTTGCAGTTAGTGAAATGTCTCTGGGTTTTAACTCAGGAAACTGGCAAGAATTGGATGTGATTCAAGCCATAAGAAAGAACTGGAAAACATATTTATTAGAGTAGAGCCTTAAGTACCCACTCCAGTGTTCTTGCCTTGAGAATCCCAGGGATGGGGGAGCCTGTTAGGCTGTCATCTATGGGGTTGCACAGAGTTGGACACGACTGAAGCGACTTAGCAGCAGCAGCAGCAGCAGAGCCTTAAGTAGAAAAGAAAGCTAGGGGATTATTTTGTAACTATGGGATTTGGATTGGGAATTCAAACATGCAGTTCCTGCTATCAAAATGGGAAGCTGTGATGGAGGGGAAATGTATCAAGTGACATTTGAGAATCAATGTGGGAAGCCAAGGGCTAGTACTCCAGGTGAAAGCTGTAGTAATGATAATTTAGAGAGCAAAACCACTAAAATGGAAATTCTGTGAGCAAAGTAACCTTGCCTGCCTCTTTATTGCTATCTCTCTGGTGCTTAGGAAATAGCCTGGTACAAAGTGGGTGCTCCCTGTATATTTTGAAGGGGTGTGAATGTGGGGTACAGAGTTCTACAGGTATGTAAAAGTGGTTTACATATGAGAAGAACAAGAGTTGGAGAAGTTCCTGCTTTATCTGATAGAAGAACCAGTTCAGTACAGAGGGGAGTTGCAGAAGAAGAGTACAAGAAAGAGGCTGGCTGGCCCAGCCAAAGACACAGCTTCTTCCTTCTACATCTCATGTTAGATTCATTGTCATACCTTGAGACTAATAGAGATTCATTTCAGTTTTTCAGTATTTTAATAATAAAATAGATTAAATTCCAATCCAAACCATATAAAGACAACTATCACTTCAGTTCAGTTGCTCAGTCATGTCTGATTCTTTGCAACCCCATGGATTGCAGCATGCCAGGCTTCCCTGTCCATCACCAACTCCCAGAGCTTGCTCAAACTTATGTCCATCGAGTCAGTGATGCCATCCTACCATCTCATCCTCTGTCATTTCTTTCTCCTCCTGCCTTCAATCTTTGCCACCATCAGGGACTTTTCCAAGGAGTCAGTCCTTTGCATCAGGTGGCCAAAGTCTTGGAGTTTCAGCCTCAGTTTCAGTCTTTCCAATGAATTATTCAGGACTGATTTCCTTTAAGACTGATTAGTTTGATCTTGCAGTCTAAGGGACTCTCAAGAGTTTTCTCCAACAACACAGTTCAAAAGCATCAATTTTTTGGCACTCAGCTTTTATAGTCCAACTCTCACATCCATACATGACCGCTGGAAAACACATAGCACTGACTAGACATATCTTTGTTGGCAAATTAATGTCTCTGCTTTTTAATGTGCTGTCTAAGTTGGTCATAGCTTTTCTTCCAAGGAGTAAGCGTCTTTTAATTTCATGGCTGCAGTTACCATCTGCAGTGATTTTGGAGTTCCCCCCAAATAATGTCTGTCACTGTTTCCACTGTTTCCCCANACATATCTTTGTTGGCAAATTAATGTCTCTGCTTTTTAATGTGCTGTCTAAGTTGGTCATAGCTTTTCTTCCAAGGAGTAAGCGTCTTTTAATTTCATGGCTGCAGTTACCATCTGCAGTGATTTTGGAGTTCCCCCCAAATAATGTCTGTCACTGTTTCCATTGTTTCCCCGTCTATTTGCTATGAAGTGATGGGACTGGATGTCATAATCTTCGTTTATTGAATGTTGTTTTAAGCCAACTTTTTACTCTCCTTTTTCACTTTCATCAACAGGCTCTTTAGTTCCTCTTCACTTTCTGCCATAAGGGGTGTCTTCTGCATATCTGAGGTTATTGATACTTCTCTAGGCAATCTTGATTCCAGCTTGTGCTTCACCCAGCAAAACCTGGCATTTTGTATGATGAACTCTGCATAGAAGTTAAATAAGCAGAGTGACAATATACAGCTTTGACGTACTCCTTTCCTGATTTGGAACAAGTCTGTTGTTCCACGTCTGGTTCGAAGTGTTGCTTCTTGACCTGCATACAGATATCTCAGGAGGCAGGTGAGGTGGTCTGGTATTCCTATCTCTTGAATTTTCTAAAGTTTGTTGTGATATACACAGTCAAAGACTTTGACATAATCAATAAAGCAGATGTAATGGTTTTCTGATATTTTTTTGCTTTTTTGATGATCCAACAGATGTTGGCAATTTCATCTCTCATTCCTCTGCCTTTTCTAAATCCAGCTTGAACATCTGGAATTTCATGGTTCATGTACTGTTGAAACCTGGCTTGGAGAATTTTGAGCATTACTTTGCTAGCATGTGAGATGAGTAAAATTGTACGGTAGTTTGGGCATTCTTTGGGCTTGGAATGAAAACTGACCTTTTCCAGTCCTGTGGCCACTGCTGAGTTTTCCAAATTTGCTGGTATGTTGAATGCAGCACTTTCACAGCATCATCTTTCAGGATTTGACATAGCTCAACTGGAATTCCACCACCTCCACTAGCTTTGTTCATAGTGATGCTTCCTAAGGCCCACTTGACTTCTCATTTCAAGATGTCTGGCTCTAGGTTGGTGATCACACTGTTGTGACCCGTACCTCTGCAGGAGGCACTCAAATACAGTTCTGGCTCAGGCTCTGTGGGGTCTCTGGGTCCTGGTGCCCACAAGGTTTTTTTGAGCCCTCTGAGCATCTCTTGTGTGTGTGGGGTTTGATTCTAAAGGCAATTTTGCCCCTCCTACTGTACTGCTAGGGCTGCTTCTTTGCCCTTGGGTGTGGGGTGTCTTTTTTTGGTGGGATCCTACATTCTCCTGTTGATGGTTCAGCAGAGAGCTGTAATTTTGGATTTCTCCCAGGAGAAGAGGTGTGCTGGTCCTTTTACTCTGCCATCTTGTTCTCTCTTTTATTTTTGCAGGCAGATTCTTTTTTTTTTTGCATCAAAAGTTATGTATGTAATTTTAACAAAATTGGTTATAAACCAGTCCCTCTCTACTCACCTTACCTGTCTTGCCACTTTTGGGGACCAGCTGTCAAGATGCTGAGGTGGGAGAGGGAGCAGTTGGCCATATATCTTTTTTAATCTCTTCTACTTAAGTCAAATCACTTAAAGGTAAACATTTCTCAATGAATAGGCCACAGGTTCACAAAATATGTGCAAATATACATATGAAGTAGTTGCTTTATAAATTTGATGCTAACAATTAAAAGAAAAAACAATATGTATATTATGCACGAATGCATGCTACGTTGCTTTAGTCATGTCTGACTCTTTGTGACCCTATGGTTTGTAACCTGCCAGGCTCCTCTGTCCGTAGATGTGTAGATCATCTTAGGTAATTTATAAGTCACACGTCTAAACATAAGAATTTTCAGAGAGTCAAATACTTTCTTGGCAGTTTAGAGCAATGGAAGAACAGGAAATAGGTAATTTTACTTGGAAGAATGGAAATTAACTAGAGAAATTTACTAGAATTATATTAGGATAAGCACTAGAATAAAATATGCCAATAAAAATTCTTGCACAGTTAAAAAAATCTATCGAATAGGGAAGCAGTAGGACTTGTAATATGGTATCCAGTAATACGATTATAGCTATCCCCTGCTATCTAATGCCTTTCTGTGTAAAGATCAAGTACAGACACATTTGGCTTATTCAGCTTCCCTCTTTATCTGAAACCAGTATCCAAACTCTAACAATCTAACTGCAGGAACTGAATGTATTCACCTAGAGAGGAATGTTTGTACATACATAGACTTACAACAGTTTTAATTGATATCATTGATAGTTCTGAGAACATTTTNATTTGTAATATGGTATCCAGTAATAGGATTATAGCTATCCCCTGCTATCTAATGCCTTTCTGTGTAAAGATCAAGTATAGACAAATTTGGCTTATTCAGCATCCCTCTTTATCTGAAACCAGTATCCAAACTCTAGCAATCTAACTGCAGGAACTGAATGTATTCACCTAGAGAGGAATGTTTGTACATACATAGACTTACAACAATTTTAATTGATATCATTGATAGTTCTGAGAACATTTTCCTCAGTCTGAAGGGCAACAAATTAATAAAAATAATAGTTAATCTCTGGCTTAGCACACATGGGCCAGGTGCTTGGAAACATAGCTTTGCTGACTGCTATACTTGGGCTTGGAGATTGCATCTCTTCTCATATATATCTCTGTTCCCACTTCACTGTGGTTAACTGATCATCCTAGCATGGACTCAGTGATCCGCTTAAGCTACATTCAATGGTCACTTATGTATTGCTGTTCTCATTTGCATCTCCATCTCGTAAGTGGACTGCCATTGGTTAGGAGCTGAGACAGTGCTTTGATGACAGCCCACCTCCATCTCCACCACCACTCATGGCTATAACCTCTTTTACAAAATGGCTTTTCTGAATTTATGACAGGAATTGCTAATTGCCCTCCAATATCCATTTGATCTTGGCAAACGTCTACCCAGCAAGAAACTTTATTTCCTAGCCTCTTGCACCTAGATGTGATAGTGTGACTACTTTCTGGACAATGAGACAGGAGTGAGATAAGTTTATTCTATTTCTTTGTCTAACGTTGTTTTCCACTCTATTTTTTTCACTTCCTTTTCCTGAGAAAAGTAGTGGTCACTGGAACTCAAATTGCCTCAAACCAAAGATGGAAGTCAGGTGTTAAGGATGGTAGAAGGCTGCCATTGAGCCTGAAATATTTGTATTGCTGCCTCTGGGCAGTAATACAAGAAAGAGTCTAATTTAGTATTTGGGTACTGCTTGTTATAGAAGCTTAGCCTGCTTCCAAGGGCAACTGTGTTCAAAGAGCCGAGTATCTTTGGCATTGAGTGCGGGACTTGAGTTGTACTTGCTGGAGCTGAAGACTTGAGTCATTGCAGTGTTTTGATTTCTTGTGTCTCGGTGGACCCTGTGGGGTGGTGCGTCTCTTTCTTCCTCTTGGGGTTCAGGGGACCAACTCCGCTCCTCCAGGAAGCCAGTTTCGCTTTCACTTCTGAGCAGATTGGTTTCTGAGACCCTGATGACAGACTTACCTGTGGGGCTCTGGCTGCTGTCTGTGGGAACTGGCTGCACAGAACTCATCAGCTCCCTCCCACTTTGGGACCCTGTGTTTGTGCCCTGTGTCTGCCGTGCTTTCTCTCCAGACCTTTGCATCATTTACTTCTCAGCTCAAATATTACAGGTCCTGAACCTCACTCCACATTTCAGTCATTCTTTCATTACCCTGTCAATTTCCTGTATAGCATTTCCTGCTATCTAAATGATTTAGGTATTTGTTTATTCTATTTGGATAGTAGACATTTTGAACACAGGGCTTTCATTTATTTTGGTCCCTGGCTTCTCCCTATTTCCTAGAACTATGTCTAATAGAAAATAGATGTTCAATACATATTGGTAATAAATACCGGTTGAATGGATGAATCTCCTAAAGGACAATAAGGTTATAAGTTATAACCTCCTCAAGTAGTCAGAAGTTTCACTCTAAATACACAGCATGATCATCTAGCCTGATTTAATTTTTAGTAAAATTCTTACTAAATCTGTGAAGTTTCTTTTCTGAAATTTTCCTTTATGTATAGCAGCTTATATCTATTATTTGCAGAGCCTAAAGGCTCCACCCAGAGTGATTCAGATACAGAAAGTTTTAGAAATTAAAAAAAAAACAAACAACTAATAATTTAGGGAAAATAGTGTGTCTATTTAATAATGAAATACTAAATTATAATTTCAGCATTAATTTATTTATCAGCAGGAAGAAATGGACTAAATTATACCAGAGAAATTAAAAAAAAATTCCTCCTTGCCTGAATATGTGCATCTGTCCCATTTAAATTGATTATAATTTCCCTCCAATCTCTCATGTCTCTGCACCATTTCATCAGGGTTTAAGCCATGTAAGTCCCATTATCAGATTGTCTAATGATGTATACCTCTTCCATTTCTAATACTACTTCTACTTTTTGAAGGGGTTTGATTTGGAAATCCTGGTGTTTACATGTCTTGGTGATGGTAATTTGCTGATTCTAAGTTGTTAATAATGTCTCTAGTGGTCCTTTAATTTTCCCCTCTTGGTTTTGCCTTTTCTTCCTGGTAAGCATCTTGAGTGGGTTGCATAGTGTTCCCCTAAAGTGCATGTTCATTTGGATCCTTGGAAATATGATCTTTGCAGATAAAGTTAAGGTGAGAATTGAAATAAAATCAGCTTGGATTAGAGGGAACCCTAAATTTGATAAGCATGTCCTTAGAGTCAGAAAAGGAAATAGGCAGACACAGAGAAGGCAATGTGAAGAGGGAGCAGAGTTTGGGGTGATGCTTCTACCATCCAAGGATTGCCAAAGAACACCATGGACTGCTGGCAGCTGTGAGAAGCTAGAGTCAAATCGTGGAATGGATACTCCCCTAGAGCCTTCCAGAGGAAGCAGTCCTGCTAACACCTTGATTTCAGATTCTGGCCTCTAGCACTGAGAGGGAATAAAGTGCTCTTGTTTTAAGCTGCCTGGTTGGTAGTAGTTTGTTATGGCAGCCACAGAAAACCACTACAGTGTCTTTCTGGCTTATCAGGCCACCACCTGGGTACCCCTGTGAGCTCTGCCTTGAGTAGGGGAGGCCCATGTTGTTACTTAGACTCAGTTGATTTGAATTTTTCTCTCTTGAGGCTGTCTGAGACACAAACTACAAGCTAGCTTCCTTTGAAAAGAGACATATTCTTTTAAGCTATGACAGATGGTAGGATCAATTATAGTCCAAACTCAGACCTCTCCAATTTAATTCCCTGATTCATAATTTTGTGAAGGTAGATCAGATATATGTAACCTTTCATTATTTCCGGTAAGTATAAAAGAATTAAAACATGATCTCCAAACCTGATTTTTCACCTATAACTTTCTTAAGGCATTTTTTAAAAAATGACAAGGCTGGCTGTGTCCAGTGCAGCTCCAGGAAGCCCAATGTACTCCTAGAAAGAATGTGGGATACGTAACTTGTCATTTTCTCCATTTAATTTCTGCTGAAGAATTTCAGTAGATCCTTTGGGTATATCTGTTTCATTCATTAATGAGTCCTGGGGATATGAAATGAATGATGGGACTAAACTGTTAAGCAGGAGAGAAATACTGTTTTTTTTTTCCCCCTATGTGATATTGCTACTTTCATCTTAACTCTTTTGCTTCAAGTCCCTGTCATATTAGCCATGTGTATTAAAAAAAAACAAAACAAAACAAAAAAACACTAAACAAAACCTAGAGCTCATTTTATTTTGGCTTCTTACCTAATATTTACTCATTTCCACTTTCATTTTTAGGTTTTTGCTTCTTATGCAAAGGTTTTGGCAGGTTATCATGAACTGCTTTAAATTATGATGGTTTGGTTTTAGGCCTTTATGGTGAATTATTAAGATGAATAAACCTATCATTTAGCTTTATTTTTGATAATTCCCTATGAAACATTTCTCAAGTAAATGTTAGGACATGATAGAAAAGGTAAAGTAATTTGAATTTAACAGTACATGTTCGGACTTTTGGAAATAATCTCCATAGCATCTTTTTTTTTTTGCTGCTTTTCTTTCGTAGGCCTAGCTTGCTGTTTCACTGTCACAGCAGCCCTGTAATTACTTAAATGAATGGTGTTGCATTTTGTTTTACTTGGAGAACAAAGAGAAGCTGACTTCCAACATTAGTGTGTTGACTGTTTCATATCCCCGGATACGCTTGTTTCTTCATGCAACCTATGTTTACTGGTCAAAGTTAAGTGTCACAGCTCCAGCCATGACTATTCCAGACTGAACTTAAACATGTTTTACTCTGTTACCTCAGCCCACTCATCAGTCCTGTATCCCTTATTAAGACTGCTGGTATTGCCACCCACCAGGTTGTCCAAGCCAGAAACTTCAAATAATCCTCAGTTCTTTCTCTAGCTTCACATTTCCACATCTAAGTGGTCACCAAATTCCTGCCATTTCCACCTTTTTAAGTATCACTGAGATTCTGCCTCTCCTCAACTCTGTTCTGCATGTCTTAGTTTGGGCCCCATCATCTCTTGTGTGCTTTGTTAACAACTCACAGATAATTCTTCCTGTCTTAGCCTGCCTACTTCCTAGTGTCTTTCTATAATTAAGACAGTATGAACTCTTAAGTCCCTAGACTTCTTTCATCTTCAATGAGACTTTACTTTTATTTGAGAGCTTGAGGTTGTTGAGTCATCAAAGGGTTTTCTAGATTCTCAAATGTCCCTTTATAGATTTAGCCTTTACACACCCACCTTTGTCAGACCAGACCAAATAGCATCATAGAATTTTACCTTTATACATTGTACATTAGGCATAGATTTCTGTTTTAATGTTAGTTGTGCCTCAAAATCCACTTAAATGAATGACTATCCATTCTGTTTTACTGGGAAAAAGAAGAAAGCCAGCTCTTTTTAAAATCTATTTATTTTAATTGGAAGATTGTTACTTTGCAGCACTGTGATGGTTTTTGCCGTATGTCAGCTTGAACTGGCCATAGGCCTATGTGTGTTCCCTCCCTAATACATGCAGGGCAGCAAAGGAGGCACAGATGTAAAGAAAAGATTTTTGGACTTAGTGGGAGAAGGAGAGAGTGGAGTGATGTGAGAGAATAGCATTGAAACATATATGTTACCACATGTAAAATAGAGAACCGGTGGCAGGTTGATGTATAAAAGCCATCTCTTGACACTAACATACTGACATCACATTTCCTACCACAGTTCTGAGAGAGCAATCGGGACAGGAGAATCGACAGGGAGGAGTTGACATTTGCATGTCCAGGTTCCTACTTCATGGCTGCAACTCTTGCGATGGGGATATTCTAAAATAAGTCATATGGGTTTTGAGGAATCAGGGAAAGGTGGAAAGTAGTGTCCTGACTTTCTAGGCACTTCTGAGAAGTCTTCAGGTTTCTTGAAGAAGATCCTTGTTCAGCATTGGGTTGCTAGCTGCAGGGATGGAGAAAATTATTTAGGCAAAGGAAAACCAAGATGGTTCTCTCTGTTACCCAGGGTCAGAGTGTGGCCACAAGAAACCAATAACTTCCCATCTCCACCAGTGTAGGAGGGTGGGAGCTTTAAGGGTACAAGTATATCAGGTAGAGTGGGTTGGGATGAGATGAGCAGGGGCATGTGCCCCCAAAGAACAGAACAGCCGCACTTCAATGAACAGAAGCACAGCCCCCTAAGTGAAGGCTGTCAAGGACCCAGAAGAGGGCAAGCTTCCTGAGCCCTGTCTTCCCGCCTCTGTGGAAAGTTTTAGTGTCCTAGGCAAACCCAGACTAAGGAGGTGGGGAAGATGCCCCTAAAAGGGAGAATCAGCCCTAGGCATACATGTGATAAGGAGTTTAAACTTTGAAATGATTCATATGTGTTGCATTTTTTTTTAAGCCAGATAAAACTAAATTATCTTTAACTGACACATTTATATTCTTTGTTTTTTTTCTCATCAGCTAGAATGGAGATTTATAAGAAATAAAGAAAGCTACAGTTACTGGTCCTGTCCCTTTCCCCGCATCAAAGTTATTCAGAATAAAATTAGACCCAGAGACAATCAATTTGCTCTATGTACACCTCCACAGGATCCATGTAGTATAAAGGCCACACTTCTGTAGTATAAAATTCACAGGCTTCTGTGAGCCATAAACAAGTTCCCTATTCTCTCCTGTCAGCTCTGACCTTCACAATTCCTGCTTTCCAAGTGTTCTGAATTTCTCTCTAAATCTGGAAGCCAAAGTTGTTTCTCTCTTTTGGGACATTTATATATGCTGCCTCTGGACCTGGAATGTCCTTCTCCTGGACTGCACGTGACAACAGGCAACTCATTCTTGGAGACCTAAAGAAAATAGCACTTTTTTTTCAGTTCAATTTATTTCCTTTTAACTCTTTTGCCAATGTTATTTTTTATATCTATTTTTTAATTGGGGGAAATTTTTTAAAAATACTGTGTTGGTTTCTGTCCTACAACAAAGCAACTCAGCTATAAGAATAGGTCCTCACCCTTGTGAGCCTCCCTCCCCTCCAGGTCATCACAGAGTGCCAAGCTGGGCTCCCTGTGTTACACAGCAGCTTCTCACAAGCTGT
Organism: Neotragus moschatus; assembly: GCA_006410615.1. Classification (NCBI taxonomy): domain Eukaryota; kingdom Metazoa; phylum Chordata; class Mammalia; order Artiodactyla; family Bovidae; genus Neotragus; species Neotragus moschatus. The sequence goes on along the minus strand of SJYA01001578.1, from coordinate 893,641 downwards.
CTATTCTATACATGATAGTGTATATATGTTGAGGCTACTTTCTCCATTTTTCCCACTCTCTCCTTCCCGCTCTGTGTCCACAACTCCATTCTCTCCATCTATGTCTCCATTCTTTCCCTGCAAATAGGTTCATCAATATCATTTTCTTTCTAGATTCCATATCAATATCATTTTTCTAGATCTCTAGTCTCTCCCATTCTATTGTTTTCCTCTATTTCTTTGCACTGTTTACTCAAGAGGGCTTTCTTCTCTCTCCTTGCTGTTCTTGGAACTCTGCATTCAGTTGGGTATATCTTTCCATTTTTCCTTTGTCTTTCACTTCTCTTCTTTTCTCAGCTCTTGGTAAGGCCTCCTCAGACAACCATTTGCCTTCTTTTCTTTCTTTTTTTTTGGTGGGGGATAGTTTGGCCACTGCCTCCTGTCCAATATTATGGACCTCCATTCCATAGTTCTTCAGGCACTCTGTCTAGAAGATCTAATCCCCTGAATCTATTTGTCATTTTCAGTATAACCATAATCATAAGGGATTTGATTTAAGTTGTATGTGAATGGCCTAGTGGCTTTTCCTACTTTCTTCAGTTTAGGCCTGAGTTTTGCAATAAGGAACTCATGACCTGAGCCATAATCAGCTCCTGATCTTGCTTTTGCTGACTGTATAAAGCTTTTCCATCTTTGGCTGCAAAGAATATAATCAATCTTATTTCCATTTTGACCATCTGGTGATGTCTATGTGTAGAGTTGTCTCTTGTGTTGTTGGTAAATGATGTTTGCTATGACCAGTGCATTGTCTTGGCAAAACTCTGTAAGCATTTGCCCTGCTTCATTTTGTACTCCAAGGCCAAACTTGCCGTGGAGGTATCTCTCTATTTTGCATTCCAGTCCCCTTTGATGAAAAGGACATCTTTTTTGGGTATTAGTTCTAGAAGGTATTGGCCTTCATAGAATCATTTGACTTCAGCTTCTTCAGCATCAGTGATTGGGACATAGATTACTGTGATGTTGAATGATTTTCCTTGAAAATGAACTGAGATCATTCTGTCATTTTTGAGCTTGCACCCAAGTACTGTACTTTGGATTCTTGTTGACTATGTGGGCTATTCCATTTCTTCTAATGGAAGAAATGTTAGAAATATTTGGGTACATGCATCTTTTTGAATTATGATTTTCTTTGGATAGAGTCCCTGGAGTAAAATTGCTGGGTCATATGGAAATAGATGGGGAAACAGTGGAAACAGTGGCAGACTTTATTTTTTTGTGGCTCCAAAATCACTGCAGATGGTGAGTGTGGCCATAAAATTAAAAGACGCTTATTCCTTGGAAAGAAAGTTATGACCAACTTAGATAGCATATTAAAAAGCAGAGACATTACTTTGCCAACAAAAATCCATCTAGTCAAGGCTATGGTTTTTCCAGTGGTCATGTATGGATGTGAGAGTTGGACTGTGAAGAAGGCTGAGCACTGAAGAATTGATGCTTTTGAACTATGGTGTTGGAGAAGACTCTTGAGAGTCCCTTGGACTGCAAGGAGGTCCAACCAGTCCATCCTAAAGGAGATTAGTCCTGGGTGTTCATTGGAAGGACTGATGCTAAAGCTGAAACTCCAATACTTTGGCCACCTCATGTGAAGAGTTGACTCATTGAAAAAGACTTTGATGCTGGGAGGGGCAGGAGGAGAAGGGGATGACAGAGGATGAGATGGCTGGATGNAGAAGACTCTTGAGAGTCCCTTGGACTGCAAGGAGGTCCAACCAGTCCATCCTAAAGGAGATTAGTCCTGGGTGTTCATTGGAAGGACTGATGCTAAAGCTGAAACTCCAATACTTTGGCCACCTCATGTGAAGAGTTGACTCATTGAAAAAGACTTTGATGCTGGGAGGGGCAGGAGGAGAAGGGGATGACAGAGGATGAGATGGCTGGATGACATCACCAACTCTATGGACATGAGTTTGAGTAGACTCCGGGAGTTGGTGATGGATGGGGAGGCTTGGTGTGCTCTGATTCATGGGGTTGCAAAGAGTCAGACAGGACTGAACGAGTGAACTGAACTGAACTGATGGTAGCTCTATTTTCATTTTTTAAAGGAATATCCATGCTGTTCTACATAGAGATTGCACCAATTTACATTTACACCAATAGTGTAGGAGGGTTCCCTTTAATCCATACCTTCTCCAGCATTTATTGTTTGTAGACATGTGTGATCTTAGTTCCTCAACCAGGGATCTAACTCTCACCCCCTGCAGTGGAAATACAAAGTCTTAAACACTGGTCCAACAAGAAAGTTCCATAAAATTGCTGTCTTCTTTGTGCCTCTGTTCCTATGTTTATAGTTTTTTTTTTTTAGGTAGGAGGTGGCTCTTTTCCTACAAACTGCTGCTTACCACATGTTCCTTGCTTCTGAGCTTGAAGTAGGGAAGAAAACACGACCAACAATTTGTTTGATTGAATTAGCTAATGATACAAAAATATATTGTCTTCTGCTTATAGCATATTTCTTCTTAAACACTACATTGAACTTTCCTATAGACTTGTCAAATAAGTGGTTTTAAGTCCAATCTCTTATTTATAAAAGCAATAAAGCTATGGTTAGTGAAATTTTAATTCAGATAAAAGCATTCAGATGGATGATGCTAATGGCCATTAATATTCTCTCTGTAACACGTCTTGATTTGAAACAGGGACTTTCAAATTAATCATTATCATTTAGTAAGATTTCTATTACTTAGAGCCCTATGCTTTGACCCTGAGTAAAAACAAAAGGTTCAAGCCTTGTTTTTTGGGGATGTGTATGACTGCCCTCTCAGAAGATAACTTCTATGCTTAAATGAAATAAGCCAGAAATAGTCATAGGAAGAAGAAAAGCAGAGTGAATAGGTTACCAAAATGTGGCTTCAATGTGCTTCACAGTACTGCTTCAAAGTATAAAGGAAAAATTAACCTCAGTAAACTTGGCATTAGGAATAATTTTTAAGCTACTGCCCTTATATGAACCAGAACATAGTATTTATGAAATAATAAATTCAGAGACTACTTTCCATCAGAATAGATTAGTTAGATAGAGATAACTTCACATATTTTGTATATATATATATGTATGTATTTTTTTGGTGGTTATTCATTTTTATTTCTTTTAATTTTAATTTTTTAGTTTGTTTTGCTTTACAATACTGTATTCATTTTGCTATACATTGACATGANACTCTGATGCTGGGAGGGATTGGGGACAGGAGGAGAAGGGGACGACAGAGGATGAGATGGCTGGATGGCATCACTGACTCGATGGGCATGAGTCTGAGTGAACTCCGGGAGTTGGTGATGGACAGGGAAGCCTGGCGTGCTGCAATTCATGGGGTCGCAGAGTCGGACATGACTGAGCGACTGAACTGAACTAAACTCAGACATCGATAAAGATGACAAGGACTTGATGATGAGAGTTTCAAACAAACTGGTTTTCCCACGTATTGAGTAATAAAGTGGAAGGGAACACCCCAGTTACACTATAAGGAAGCAAAGTCTTGCAGGGAGGTGAAAAGTATTGAGTACAAACAACAAGCCTGGGTGGAAGTTAGTTGCTATCTAAAGGTTTTCTTCTTCTTGATATGTCAGAATTTTGACATATGCTATAATTTTTCAAAAGAAGTCAGAAATACAGAAATCTCTATTTTCATATGAAGTTTCTTATATGAAGTCTCTTGATTTTGTATGTTGACATGTTGACTACCTAAAACATGCCTGCTAATACCAGTGATACTGCTCTACTGATCTGCATTCTCATCTTAGAAGGAATATGTCATTTGGAGGCCGATGGGACAACCCTTGTAAGCACCACTTGTATCAAGAATGGTGTGTTTTTAACTCTCTGCCAAAAGTGAATGGAGTGCACTCCAACTGATTTGGAACTGATTTGGAGAAGACCACAGACAAAGACTGTTCTGTTGATCATTTCAAAGGAAGATGGCAAACAGGAAAGACAGATCAGACTGTCATAGGAAGGTGGAATGTGTCCAAGAAGCGTAGAAACCACAGTCAGAGGCCAGCATTCTTTATAATCACCTGCAGCCAGAATCTTATTATGTTAATGAACTGAGATATTTTCTGAAGTATATATGGAGAACTTCCCTTAAATAGGTTAATAACCCCCCACCCACAACATCTAAACTCTTGTCTTTTTCCCCCATCCATGAAAATGCACATATTTATAAACTTGGTTGTTTTGTAGAGTCTCCAAACACTATTTCTTTTCTGATGTGCTAATATATAAGTTTTGCAAAGTGTCTTTTTTTTTTTTTCACTTTTACAAAAAATTTGATTAATGTAGAGGTCAGAATGTCTCATGATTGCTCTGGCAGCCCATAAACTAAAATCAGAATGTCTCCATTATACAAATATGCTGGTTATAGATATAATTTAAGAATCTTTTTACATCACAAGGCAAGAATGCAGCCATTCCAAATTCCCTTTTGGGTATATTTGTGGAAGGAACATAAATCTTGGGGGAATCAAAGAGACGAAAGGTTCTGTGACAGGGGTTGGAGGTGAAATGGCCCACGTTTTATCCAGTGGAGGCAGAGTCACGAGAAAATGTTGAAGTCGGGGCAATGCGTATGCTAATGGGATAAGTAACTTTTTTGAAAAAGTAGACTTTCCCCAGCACCATCCTGTTGGAGGTCATATGGCATGTATCAGTGTAACTAAGCAAGTGCTTCTCAGTATTCCTTTATCCTCTTTAGTGTTACCTGTGCTGCTGGACTAATGTCTCATTGCACCTGGGTATAAAATACACGCCAGATTTCACTTGTTGATTTGAATGAATGTACATTGTCTAAATAGTGGAGTGTGATCTGTGTGTCTCAGTGTTTTAGCAAATTAAAAGCTTTCTGGGGAAATTGCTTCATTCAAGTGTTTTCATCAGAATTTGGATGTAATTTTGTTTTCACCAAATGGCAATAAGAACTTCATTGACAACTGCATTTACTTTCCATCTTATATCAGTTAATCCCTTCCTAAATATCCATCCAAATGAGCTAAGTTACCCAGCAATGAGGTAACGAAGAAAACAATTCATTAAATGGCAAAGGCACAGCTGGTAATAGATTAGGTGCTGTAGAAGATAAAAACACATACTCATGAACCCACACACCTAAGAAAAACTAAAAGATAACTCTGGCTTCAAGGATTTCAAAATATAATTTGTACGGAAAGAGATAACTTCAGGAAACATCTAGAGACTAGTGAAAGATAAAAGAAAATCAATTAAATAATAGAATGCATGTTGTGGACTGGAATTGCTTTCTGAATTTTGAGGCTCTAAGAAAAATCATAGGCTGTGTTAATCAGGGGAAGTATTGTAAAAGAGATGGAAAGTGAGCTGTGCCTTGAAAAAAAGTGAAAAATTTAGATTGCAGGAAAGCGATTACAGGGGATTTGGGACTGTTAATGCTAGGTTGGGAAAGTGTGCAAGGCAGTAGGAGGAAGAGGTGCTTTGTTCTGAGTCGTTATATGAGTTATAATAAGAGATGAGGCAAAACAGGTAGATCAGTCAATATCCCAGGACCCAATTCAGCAGGTGATTCTGCATCAGGCCTTCCTATTTCCTTGGTCTCTTCTGATCTGTCGCTGTTTCTCAGTCTTTTCTTGTTTGTCATGACCTTGGGATTTTAAAGGGTCACAGCCAGTTAGAATTTCTCCTTGAAAAGTTTTATAATAAGGAATTTTACCTGTAATGTACCAGGGGAAAAATCACGATCACTTTTTAAGCATCGTTCATTTCAAAATGCTACCAAATTTTATGATTTGAAGAGAGGTGGATAATATTTTCTAATGTGTGGCTTAATGCCCTCAAATATGTAACGTGAAAATTGTTATCTCTGGGCTCCTTCAGCATCTCTCTATTTCTGAAGGAATAGGAACTCTCTCAGGACTTACGAGTGACTTGTCTGTTTATTGGTTGCTTGTTGGGTTGTAGAGACAGTGAGTCTTGTATAGAGAGGGTGTGACCACACAAGGAAAAGTAATTGGTGAGAGACAGAGACAGAGAGCAGAGAGAGGAGTCTGATCCAAGAAGACTGAACCCAGAAGAATTCCAGGTACAACAAGGGGTCGACTGAGCAGTTGTGCACATCAGGAGGCCCCTTCTGGATGATCTGGGGTGCAGATGGAGCTTGACAGAGTGGTTCCTTGACCCTTGCTTCCATTCTTCTTTTCCTACATTCCTTTCTTCCTTCTGATCCTGGGTCCAGGGACCATAATGTTTACTCTTCTTGGCTCCTGGCACACTGTTCTGTATAATGAGCCTCCCTCCTTTGTTCTGTTGCTTGCTGTTTGTTCATAACACCTATTTCTATTCCCTCCCCACATAGGGGCCCATTCTAATTTGTGCATACTAGAAATATATCTTTTAAAACTAAATAATGTTGTGTGCATTCATTTAAAAATACTCATATGTTATGAGATAGTCAGGATCCCTTCACTCATTCAAACCACAATAGGAGATGAGGGTTTATAGGGAAAAGAGTTAGTTTGGTAAATGATCTCAAGGAAAAATGATGAAGGATGTGTTCTAAAGTATGTTATTAGGATGGTTGCCATTGTGGGGAAATGGACCTTGATCTCAATAGGAACCCTCTGAAGAGCCATGGAGAATGTGCCTCAGAACTGTATGCCCCAAGGGTGGGAAAGGGAAGGATTGATCTAACTGTTGCTTTACACTACTGGTCAAACTTTGCCCTCTGCTGTATTTGCACACACATATAAAACTGAATAGGCTCTTATTGGGCTTCCCTGGTGGCTCAGACAGTAAAGAATCTGCCTGCAACACAGGAGGACTGGCTTGGATCATAAAGAAGGCTGAACATCGAAGAACTGATGCTTTCAAACTGATTTGTGGTGCTGGAGAAGACTCTTGAGAGTCCCTTGGACAGCAAGGAGATCAAACCAGTCAATCCTAAAGGAAATCAACCCTGAATATTCATTGGAAGGACTGATGCTGGAGCTGAAGCGCCAATACTTTGGCCACCTGATGCAAAGGGCTGATTCACTGGAAAAGACCCCGATGCTGGGAAAGATTGAAGGCAGGAGGAGAAGTGCGTGACAGAGGCTGAGATGGTTAGACAGCTTCACTGACTCAATGGACATGAGTTTGAGCAAACTCCTTGAGATAGTGAAGGACAGGGAAGCCTAGTGTACTGCAGTCCATGGGGTCATAAAGAGTTATACATAATTTAGGGACTGAAAAATGAAAACAGTCTTCTATAGGCATCACATGTGATCCTCTAGGGCAGGAATGAAAGACAAGTGATGCAGCTGGGGCAATATCTGGGAATAAAAAAATAGGAGAAAAACATGTGAAGAGAGGCACAAAATATGCCTGACACTAGAGATATTGATATTGTGTAAAACACATGTGGTTTTACTTTTTAAAACTGATATTTTTGTTAATTCACTATGTATGCATTTCCATTCTTCTGTCTGTTGCACAGAATACTGTACCTTCAGGTTCCTACTTGTGAACAGAATCCAATCTCATTTCTTTAACCCAAAGGAATTCACTTGCTTTCTGGAGTAATAGACTCAAGGTTGCAGGTTACCTTGTTGTTTAGTTGCTAAATCATGTCCAACTCTTTGTGACCCCGTGGACTGTCGTACACCAGGCTCCTCTGTCTTCCACTGTCACTCAAAATTTACTCAAATTCATGTCTGTTAAGTTGTGATGCTATCTAACCATTGAATCCTCTGTCATCCTCTTCTTCTCTTGCCTTCAGTCTTTCCCAGCATTAGAGTCTTTTCCAGTGAATCAGCTCTTCACATCAGGTGGCCAAAGTATTGGAGCTTCAGCCTCAGCATCAGTCCTTCCGGTGAATATTCAGGGTTGATTACTTTTTGGATGGACTGGTTTGATCTCCTTGCTGTCAAGGGGCTCACAAGAGTCTCCTCCAACACCACAATTCAAAAGCATCAATTCTTTGGCACTCAGTCTTCTTTATGGTCACACTCTCACAAATGTACAAGACTCCTGGAAAAACCATAGCTTTGACTATATGGACTTTTGTCAGCAAAGTGATGTCTTTGCTTTTTAATATGCTGTCTAGATTTGTCATAGCTTTCCTTTCAAGGAGCAAGTGTCTTTATTTCATGGCTTCAGTCACTGTCAGCAGTGATTTTGGAACCCAAGAAAATAAAATCCGTCACTGCTTCCACTTCTGCCTGTAAATGTTACCTACCCCCTACCTTAGCCAGCTAGAGATCTACCCTGGTACTCCCACACCACCTAGCCTGGGCTAGGCTGCTGACATGGCTGTCTGTTTGCTTTGCATTTGAAATGGGTGGGTAGAGATCCACCCAAGATATTTGAGAGTAAAAAGGAACTTAACTAAGGAATTCCCTTTCACACTCAGATTGTTCCCTGAAGCCCTCTTATGGTCTTGTACTTCAAAATCTTCTATCTTCTTAAATTTTTCTTATCACTTTAAAATATATTCTCAGAACTACCAACATCCCCCTTAATACTAAGCATCTCTGAACTTGGGTTTGGGTTCATGCGAGGGAACAAATGCCTGTGTTTCTTCACTAGTTTGTCAAGTACCTTCAATCTTATTTTCTTCATTTAATTTTGGAGAGATGATGATAATGGCCCCTGGTTATTGATGATTTTATTTCTTTGAACCTACTTGTTTATCCCTAGGTTTTTCTTCTCAGGTTCTATTTTTGGCAACATCATTACTTAAAAATCCTTTATAACTGTTTTCCTTGCAATATATTTGTAATCCTTTATTGTTTATTACAGGCCCACTCACCATCCACAAAAAAAGTCTTTTCTTAGATTTTGGATTGATTTTGTATTTCACGACAGTGATTTTAAGGTTCACAGAATGAATCATGATTTCAGTTGTTTCATACTCATAAATCAGTATTACTAAGGTGTATTTGAAGAACTAAAAGACTTTCATTGCAAATCTGAGTGATCATATGGGCCTCAGGATTGCCCTGGAATATGGATGAGAACCAACCATTTAGGAGCAAATATTCTGGCTGATAACAGACAGCCAGCCAAATGCAGCTCCTGATAAAGATAAATAACCTGTACTCAGGGAAATTTTTTGCATCATTAAACATGGTGAGCATATTAGCTAGCAGGGGGTGGAGCTGAGTCCCCAAAGAGATAAATCTAAATTATGTGCGCTGCAGTGATCATAACGGTAATGCGCCATCTTGGCTAACTAGCTGACATCAATGGGGAAGGGAATTTCAGATTTAAATGAACCAAACTAAAAAGCATTTCAGTGCACATACAGACTAATTGGAGCATATTCATGAACTTTTCAGCCCTATTATGCCTCCTTTTTTTGACTGGTGCCAAGTACAAAGAGCTTAGAATTTTCCTGTCAAACCTTGCATCTTTGTTTCTTCCTTTCACTTTCTTATGCAGCTTGATTAATTACTCTCCAATTTGCTCTCCATTAATCTCCCTCCTACACAGTTGTATCAGTGCTTGCCAAAATCCCTTTTTCTGTATGTGCAGCTAAGATGGATAAGATAAGTTTCGTGACACTTTTCTGAAATGAGTCAATAAAGTAGTCATTTATTAACAACGTACTTTTGAAGCACAGAATATTCCAAATTCAAAGTTAAGAAGTACCATTAATTACTTCAGAAGACGCATCTTGTTGATAATAAAACCAATCTGAAAAACCTGACAAAGCTATCTAATGACCAAATTTGATTTTGTTATTCTCTGTTACTTGTGTTGGACAATTGCTTGATGGTATGATACTTATCTATATTCCAAAGTCATAATATCTGATTTTATTCCATTCAGTTCCCTTTGTGCCTCTAAGAAGTTGTAATACTATATTGGTAAATGGAGAGGAAAAATGGTTATGGGAATAAATTAGCCAATATTTAAAGATCTGTTTTTCCACATTTCAGATAAAGATAATTAAGTGACCTCCTCCTGGACCGTAAGCTATATATGATCATGTCTGTGTTATTTGTGGTCATTGTGCCAATCAATGTACAACACAACTATGGGATAGTTAGGAGCCTAGTAAATATTTGTTGAATAGATAAGTGAGCAATTTTTAAAAATAATTATTTCTTGTCTATGATAAGGAACAGTTTATGTGAACTTGGAGATAGTGTGGGGAGTAGCAAAGTTGACTTTTAACACTAACCAAAGAGAAATTTACTTGAAATTGATACCACCAAGCCATTTTTATTGATTGACTTTTCACACATTTGTGGCTAAGCCACTCATTTTCAGTATATAGGTTTATCTATTAGAGACAAATTATCAAAATCACCAGTCATCGAAAGATTATCTAGAGACATTCTGGGTTTAAATGGCATTTCAACCACTTACTGTAGAATAATCTCAGTCAGTCCTTCAAGTTCTTCTGTCTCATTTGACCTCTTTAAGCAAGAGGCAGTACACTTTGTACCTGAGGTTGTTGTGTAGGTTAAATAAAGCATTCTATGTGATGGTATCTAGAACTGTATTCAGAAGGCTTCCCTGGTGACTCAATCAGTAAAGAATCCACCTACAATGCATCACTAAGATACCCTGGAGAAGGAAGTGGCAATCCATTCCATTATTCTTGACTGGGAAATCCCATGGACAGTGGAGGCTGGTGGGCTACAGTCCATGGATGTATTTACTACCACTTTGGAACCTCCTTATTCCCTATAGCGGTTCTTATCCTAGGCTCCCCTTGTATTAAAGACTAGTCCTCAGTGTTCACTAATGGTGATTCTGGTCTTCTCTACCTCCTCACCCACCCTCTATGATCCCTGACTGTAAACCCCTTCCTAGGGCTCAGTTTGGATTTATTTTTTTTCTCTTGATTTGAGAATCAGAGCTAGACTATGGTGATTCAGAAAGAGATTTGCTCTATTTCTTTCTGTTGGAAGCTGTAAGGAAAGCATGTGAAATTTTCTTCTTCAGAGAACATCACTTATAAATCAGGAATTCATGTGGCATATTGGTGGGGTCAGGGAGTGGTTTAGTCTCCTTCGGCATATTGTTTAACATCTTAATTTTAAATAATAACTTGAAAAATGCATTTCTTATAGCTTTGCTACAAAATTGTCTGATAGAACTGAAAAGTTCTGTGCATTCCATCTTACATTCTTTGGGATAACTGCTTGCATAATAGAAATGATTGACTAAATCTGTACCATAAGTCTGATTTTTTTCTTGACTATTTACTTATACTTTTTTTTTTTTTTTTTTGGTTTACAGTTCAGTTCAGTTCAGTTGCTCAGTCATGTCCGACTCTTTGTAACCCCATGGACTGCAGCACGCCAGGTCTCCCTGTCCATCACCAGCTCCAGAAGACCACTCAAACTCATCCAACGAGTTGGTGATGCCATCCAACCATCTCATCCTCTGTTGTCCCCTTCCCCTCCTGCCCTCAATCTTTCCCAGCATCAAAGTTTTTTCAAATGAGTCAGTTCTTCGCACCAGGTGGCCAAAGTATTGGAGTTTCAGCTTCAGCATTAGTCCTTCCAATGAATATTCAGAATTGATTTCCTTTAGGATGTACTGGCTTGATCTCCTTGCAGTCCAAGGGTCTCTCAAGAGTCTTCTCCAACACCACAGTTCAAAAGCATCGATTCTTTGGTGCTCAGCTTCCTTTGTACTCCAACTCTAACATCCATACATGACGACTAGAAAAACCATAGCTTTGACTAGATGGACCTTTGTTGGCAAAGTAATGTCTCGCTTTTTAATATGCTGTCTAAGTTGGTCATAACTTTTCTTCCAAGGAGTAAGCGTTTTTTAATTTCATGAGTGCAGTCACCATCTGCAGTGATTTTGGAGCCCCCCCAAAACAAAGTCTGCCACTGTTTCCATTGTTTCTCCATCNCCCTCCTGCCCTCAATCTTTCCCAGCATCAAAGTTTTTTCAAATGAGTCAGTTCTTCGCACCAGGTGGCCAAAGTATTGGAGTTTCAGCTTCAGCATTAGTCCTTCCAATGAATATTCAGAATTGATTTCCTTTAGGATGTACTGGCTTGATCTCCTTGCAGTCCAAGGGTCTCTCAAGAGTCTTCTCCAACACCACAGTTCAAAAGCATCGATTCTTTGGTGCTCAGCTTCCTTTGTACTCCAACTCTAACATCCATACATGACGACTAGAAAAACCATAGCTTTGACTAGATGGACCTTTGTTGGCAAAGTAATGTCTCGCTTTTTAATATGCTGTCTAAGTTGGTCATAACTTTTCTTCCAAGGAGTAAGCGTTTTTTAATTTCATGAGTGCAGTCACCATCTGCAGTGATTTTGGAGCCCCCCCAAAACAAAGTCTGCCACTGTTTCCATTGTTTCTCCATCTATTTGCCTTGAAGTGATGGGACTGGATACCATGATCTTTGTTTTCTGAATGTTGAGCTTCAAGCCAACATTTTTACTCTCTTTCACTTTCATCAAGAGGCTCTTTAGTTCTTCTTCACTTTCTGCCATAGGGTGCTGTCATCTGTATATCTGAGGTTATTGATATTTCTCCCAGCAATCTCGATTCCAGCTTGTGCTTCTTCTAGCCCAGCATTTCTCATGGTGTACTCTGCATATAAGTTAAATAAGCAGAGTGACAATATACAGCCTTGATGTACACATTTTCCTATTGGAACCAGCCTGTTGTTCCATGTCTGGTTCTAACTGTTACTTCTTGACCTGCATAGAGATTTCTCAAGAGGCAGGTGAGAAGGTCTGGTATTCACATCTCCTTCAAAAATTTCCACAGTTTATTGTGATCCACACAGTCAACAGCTTTGGCATGGTCAATAAAGCAGAAATAGATGTTTTTCAAGAACTTTCTTGCTTTTTCAATGATCCAGCAGATGTTGGCAATTTGATCTCTGGTTCCTCTGCCTTTTCTAAAACCAGTTTGTACATCTGGAAGTTCATGGGTCATGTATTGTTGACGCCTGGCTTGGAGAATTTTGAGCATTACTTTACTAGTGTGTGAGATGAGTGCAATTGTGTGGTAGTTTGAGCATTGTTTGACATTGCCTTTCTTTGGGACTGGAATGAAAACTGACCTTTTGCAGCCCTGTGGCCACTGGTGAGTCTTCCAAATTTGCTGGCATATTGAGTGCAGCACTTTCACAGCTTCATTTTTTAGGATTTGAAACAGCTCAACTGGAATTCCATCACCTCCACTAGCTTTGTTTGTAGTGATGTTTCCTAAGGCCCGCTTGACTTGGCATTCCAAGATGTCTGGCTCCAGGTGAGCGATCATACCATC